>VWZT01002562.1:749949-781942 GCA_013397055.1 Pachycephala philippinensis | reverse complement strand
GTCCGGCCCCGCGCGGGCCTGGGGGGGAGCGGGGAGAACTTTCCCCCTCAGCCTCTCGGAGGCAGCGGTGGGGCCGGGGGCTGCTCCTGCGGCCGGCGGGGCGAGGGGAGATGCTCCGGGGTAGTTGCTGGTGCCGGTAAGGTGGCGCCCGCCCCAGGGGGCTCACCCAGCCGCCGGGAGTTGGCTGCTAACGTGGCCGTCACCTCCACCCTCCCGGGCCGGGGAGCAGCCAGCCCTCGCCCGGGTCGCTAAACTGAGGGGCGGTCGCTCCTTCCCCGAGGGGGGCCGAGGCCGCCAAACCCAACCTTCACCTGCTCGGCGACGAGCCGCAGGCCCCTAGCACCTGCCCGGGGTACCGGGGTCTCCCCGCCGCCGGGTGGGCTACGGTCCCCCTTCCTCCTGAGCTGCCGGTCACAGATCCCCGTGCCAGATCCTCCCCGTCTTCGCCTCCCGCTGAGGCGGTCAGGGGTGTGAGGCTGCGGCCCTGGGGAGAAAAGTTAAGCAGGAGTCGCACACACATCGCTCCCAAATCCTATTTTGACTTTGTCTCCAGAAAGCTATTCAGCAGAGAGGCTGACTGATTAATTGATTTTAATGAAGGTCTCCCTAGGCTCAAATTTGCAGACAGCTTTATTTAAAATTAAAGGAAAAAAAAAACAGATCACTTGTCGGGAAGGTTCTATTTCCCCCCCACCCCCACCCCCCCTCACTTCTGTTTTATAATAATCTTTTTTCTATAATTACAAGATTCTACAATATTGTTAATAATTTTGAGCAAAAGTGGGGCTAAAAAAAGCCTCAGAATCTGCATGAGACTCTGAATTGTATGGACATAAGTGTTCTACTGATCCTGCTGACAGATTACAGTCCCAAGCTGTTATCTCTGTAAAATCAAGCATGTGCACAAGAATAAGCCTAGCCCTTGCATATCTTGTTACCTGTATTGCAGGTAAGAATGTTCCTAGCATTGCTGTGGGAGCCAAAGAATAGCAAATCCTAAAAATGTAGTAGAATGGTCAGTGAATGAAAAAATGAGTGTTTGCCCATTTCCTTAAAGGACGAAAACTCTTGGAGCTAGTTCCTGGTGTCCTGTATATCAGAGAACCCACAATTTGTGTTGAGAAAACAAGCTGTATCTTGCAGTTTATTTTAGTCATTTTCTTACATCTTCACTTTAATATTTTTCTGATGTTTTGCCCTCATCCACTTGTATTTTTCTTGATGTATAAACCCACTCCTTTTAGTTTACATCAAAGCAAACAAAGCAAAGACAAAACCTTTCCAGAAAAAGACCATGTGGAGAGAAGCCTTCTCTCACTTCAACGCTCCGTCCAAGCTGGAGTTAGTAAATAAGAGTTTGCATAGCCTTGAGATGCTGAAACATACAAGTATAACAATATTGTAGATTTTACACTTAAAAAAAGAGTGGTAACGTGGACACATGATAGTCCACAGTATGTTTTCAAGTTTCACTGCAGTCAACGTATAGTTTAGAGGGTTAGAAAACTGCTGCTTTTAGGCATTTCATGGAAATGCATAATTCTTTTGGATAATACAGAAGCACATCTGTCATTTGGTCCACCTGTTTCAAGCATAGCTACTTCACATTTTGCTATTCTAATTTCTCCGATGTCTTTCTGGTGTTATCAAAGGAACTTGCTCACTGTGAGTTGACTCAGTGAAGGAGGAATTGTTCCCACCTAAGACAATAATTCTGGAAACTCATGCCACACAAGCTGCTGTTGTGAATAATACCACAAAATCAGATTTGTGCAAGTGCCCTTGTGACCAAGACATAAACCAATAAATAGTGAGTGTGGAAGAGAAATGAAAAGGGAAGATAAGCATCTTCCCCAATAAACTGCAGTTTTAGAGACTAATTTGTAGAATCAAACACATAGGCCTTTTTAAATGTATGAGTAAAAATTATCTTGGTGTCAATCACCAGCATAATTCAAATAGAACTTTTCTAAGGCAGTAAATCAAGATTAATCAGAACGAGTATAAGAATTTCATGGGGCTAATCTATCAAGGTCAACAGATAGTTATGAAACAAAACTGTGATGGAGATTGGGTTGTTATCAATAACTTCTAATAGCTATTATAACAAAGAGTACTGGTCACCTACAAAGAAATCAAAGTACATTTGTAGCTGACAAGTAATAAACATTCATGGTTAACCACCTGCTAGTAACATGTAATGTCATGACTGCTTTCTGATGTGTGAACTTGTCCAGTTAGCTGCAGGTCTCTTTTCATTAATTGTTTGCTAAACTCTTGGGATTTTTGAGACCCTTTGAGGTAGGGAGTGAACTTAACTCTTGCAGCAGTCAAGAAGAGCTGGAAAGCCAGGAGTTATTGGTGTCCTATAGGGATTCCATTCAGTATCTTTTGATGAAATCACTCCTATTTTGTAGGGCCTGTTTTTGTACATATTCAACTTTGATGGCTTCAGTAGAAGTTAGGATAGTTAAACCTCTTCATATGTTGTTTCCTATGATTTAAACACTCGGAACACTCTCCCTATTCTTCCATAGAGGTGGAAGGGATTTCTTCTCGACACAGTAAAGGAATTTCTGCCCCTGGTTTTGGTGTCCTGGCTCATGATAGACAAGCATGAACATACCTAGTGAAGAATGCCCCCAAAATTAACTCTTCCCATCCCTGATTCACTGTTGTTGTCATGTTACCATCTGTGTATTAGAGACAAAGTACATGATGTCCTGATAATAAGTGGTGCTTGTAGAAAGAACACCCACTCTTCCTCACGTACTTGTTGTTCTTTTCTCTAGTACCTGGGAGGTGGAGTAACTTTACCAATCTTCTTTTCGGTAGTTTATCTGATCCAATATGTTTTGAAGTTCTTTATTATGAATGATCACAATGTGACTAGTGTTGTTCGTCACGGGTCAGTGTTGGGACTGGCACAGTCTAATGTCTTTGTTGGCAACATGGGCAGGGGGATTGAGGGCACTTTGAACCAGTTTGCCAACGACACACTGGAGGGAAAGTTCACCATCCAGGGGGACCTTGACAGGCTTGACAGGTGGGCCTGTGCATTCCTCAGGGAGTTCAACAAGGCCAAGTACAAGGTTCTGCATATGGATCAGGGAAATGCCAGGCACAAGTACAGTGTACGCAGAGATTGGATTGCGAACAGCTCTGCAGAGAAGGACTTGAGAGTGTTGGGGGTTGAGAAGTCTGACACAACCTGGCAATGTGCCCTTCAGCCCAGAAAGCCAAACATGTCCTGGGCTGCATCCTGCATGGCCAGCAGGTCAAGGGAGGTGATTCTCCCCCTCTGCTCTGCTTTCCTGAGACCTCACCTGGAGGACTGCACCCAGCTCTCGAATCCCCAACATAAGAAGGATGTGGACCTGGTGGAACAAGTGCAGAAGAAGGCCACAAAGATGGTTGGAGGGCTGGAGCACCTCTCCTATGAAGACAAGCTGAGAAGTTGGGGCAGTTCAGCCTGGAGAAAAGAAGGCTTTGGGAACACCTTCCAGTGCCTAAAAGGGGCCTATAAGAAGGTTGGAGAGTGGCTTTTGACAAGGGCATGTAGTAATAGGACGAGGGGTGATGGCTTTAAACTGAAGAGGGTAGGTTTAGATTAGATATTAGGAAGAAATTCTTTGCTCTGAGTGTGGTGAGACACTGGCACAGGTTGCCCAGAGAAGTTGTTGGGATGCCCCATCCCTGGAAGTGTTCAAGACCAGGTTGGATGGGGCTTTGAGCAACCTGGTTTAGTGGAAGGTGTCCCTGCCTGTTTCAGGGGGAGATCTTTAAGGTCCCTTCTAACCCAACCCATTCTATGATTGATTGATTCTATGAGCATTTTCTTATTCAAGCTTTACTAGGATAGAGAACTCATGTATCCATATGACAAACTGCCAAAGTGCTCGGTGCGCTGTCATTTTGTTCTATGGGAGAAATAAATGGAAATTAAACCCAAGTGATTTGTCAAGCCGGAGCTAATTGCTGAGTAGATCCATTTCAGAGGTGTTAATAGCTACTGTAAGGGATACTTCATATAAATGGAGCAGAGAAAAAGCTCAACTGACTGGCGGGACCCTGTTTTATTTGTTTTTGAAGAAGTTATTTTGAAGACCCCCTAAGACCCTTAGTTTAACAATCATTCCATCTTGGGCAGACTCTTAGGCACAACTGAGAGCAGGACTGCATGTGAGAAGGGTGTGCTGCTACTCCCACCTCCTGTACAAGGCTGAGAGTTGAGTAACCGAGTAGATTTCTGTATCATCTGATTACCTGCTTAAAAATGCATATGTTAGGACTGCATCTTTTCTTCACTAAGTTAATATCTTTGTGCCTCACTTTAAGTCCGTTTTATAGAGTAAGGAACATGTTTAGAGTAATTTTAATTCAGTTCTTCCTTAAATTGATGTTTTATGGTCTTGGACCCCTTCTCTCCTTGAATAGTCTGGCTCTTAGACCCTTTTCAGTGCCTTTTGACTGCTGCTCTTTCTAATAAACAATTTTTACTAATAACTTAGCAGTTAGATTGTGGTAATCAATTGCTGTAACTGCTGGGCCTTGTCTGTGGATAGGTTACTACCAGCCACTCATACTGTTCTGGATTCCCAAAAGCCAATTATTCTGTCCTATGCTTTCTGAAGGCTAAAGGTCTGATAGTGCTTGGTGCTTTGAGGGTGATAAGATTTTTATTGAAGACACCAGACCCCTGTCAAATAGTAAGGAAAAGCCAATACTTTCTTTAGAATGTCGTTTAAAGCATAGTTGAAGTACTTGTGTTCTGCTGTATTTATAATAGTTGACAATACAAATCTGTGAAACTTTTTAAAATTACTATCTTTTAAAACTACATGTTCTGACTCTTACACTACCAAAGTCATACTTGAAAATGTCTACTTTAAAAAATTAAACCAAGGGTAATAGGACGTTACAAAGAAATCATCTTCCCTTAAAAAAATTACTGATCAATTCTTCAATAACATTTTTAATAATTTTCTTTCTGCTCGCCTCTGCATACTGGCCATTGTAAGAAATGTCGCACAATATATGAAGATTTCATAACAAGAGACGTATCACTGCTGCAAAATAATTACACAAGTAAACCATATTTATGCAGTTTGTGTCACGAGAATCCTATTTTTAATTTATACTGCTGAATTAGTTTTCTCTTGGCAGTGTACTGTATAGCTTCAGGGTGCAATGGAAAAACAAAATGTTAAGCTGGGAAAACACTGTATTCCCCACTAGTTCCAGATGCCCCAAAACAATAGATAGAAATCCTGCTTAGCTGAACTTTCTGAGAGACTTCACATTTTCAGAGGACAAAGCTTCAGATAAAGAGGAGATCAAACTGCCTCTGTATTTTCAGTTACCTGTAGCCTATAGAAAAGAAAATGTTCTTGTTTTGACTACTTCAGAAAATTTGAAGCTAACGTGATATAGCATAAATTACTATTACAGTGTTAGTCTGCCCTGGAATTATAAAAGGCAAGCTATTTCAGTGGTCTCTTGTAAGAGCCCACAATTACATAGGTATTGAATAACCTACTCTATTCTTACTATGGATTATAATGGAATATTTTGCCAAATTCTTTTATGTTGTTTCACTCAGACAATTAGGGATAATTAGCATGTCCATTTTAAAATAACAGGCTAGAAAAGTAATGCAATTTTATAAGTTTATCTTAATGAAAGATAAACTTGTTCTTTAATGAAGACTAGTGGTATAGAGTGAAGCTTTCATTTTAGTAGCTTTTACAGCATCTCAAAACTGCAGAAATCTATAATTTTTAAATTTTTGCCTGTTCCTCGTTTACTTCCTAAATTGAGTCCTCAACTTGTAACCAGATTTCATGGCATCTGCTGACATAATAATTTGTGAAGTCAATTAAAAAAGACAAATTCTTTCCAAAATCTACTGAGATTATATTATAATTTTCACAAAAAAATAAACCTTATATTAGATTGAGCATTACTTAGTGTTTTTTCTTTGAGGTAGAAGTGTCATCACAAATGACAGAGCATCAAACTCTCTTATCCTCTGGCCCCAAAGATCATTTATGATGCTATAGCTACTGAGTGATTTAAAGCACTTATAAGGCTCTAATTTACATCAGTGATCTGGTATCCAAAGACATGGGACACAAATCCCATGTGGTTTTGTGCTATGTCATGTTTTGCTTCCTGTTCACCTATTCCTCTGCCCCAAATCAAAGTTTACTTAAGAAAATCCAAGTCCTTCATTTCTGGATTTCCCAGTCACAGGGAGCTGTGTATTTTAGAGCCTGCAAATTCAGAACAGACTCTCTTCTGTTTCGCCTGAAAATTCCCCATTTAAAAATTCTTCACTGAGCCAGGAATACTGGTGACAGGGAGAATTCTGCACTGAGGGATAGATGCCAGCAAAAATCCACTTGCTAAATCGCATGTAGGGTCAAAGAATCCCTGGTGTTTAAACTGTCAGTTACTCAGGGAATTCTCCCTCTTCTTAAAAGACATGCCTTTTCTCATTCTGAAGTTAGGTGGGGGAAAAGAAGGCTTTGGCATGAAGTTAACTTACAGTGCTGGGGATTGATGGTGGTCTCTAGAAAAGGGAATCAGGTAACTTTTTTAACGGGAGGCTTGGCAATTGTTGGCTGTGGAGCCTGACATAATTAGAAAGGTGATCCAGAGTTCAGAATAAGATTCATTTGCAAGTGAGAGAAATGCCCATCTTAGTAAACCTCTCAAATGATCTTCTGGTCTGACGGAACTGTCAGAAGCTGAGCTGCAAGAATATTGTCAATCAGTTGCTATCACCACCGAGAGCAGTTTGTCAAATAGACATGTATTTCTTGTGACAGCTTAAATCGGAGACACAGATAGCGTGCCTGTTATCATCACATGGATTGTGAGGTGTGAATATGGGCACTTCAATTCTGAACTAAAGAACACAAAACATCAACTAGTGAAAGTTTAGGTAGTTCTTCAGTAACAACTGAGGATGTTTATAAAGATTCTTTGCCCCCCACTGAGTAGATTGCTACCCATGATTTATGTGGAGTCACCTGTTCAAATCCACAAATATATTGTATCACTGGAAGTAGATATGGAACAGGAATAAAGGAAACAAAATCTTTGGAAAGTGAAAATGGAATATTAAAATTTTGCTATGCCAAAAATCCAGAATGAGGAGATCAGGTGAATAGTGGAGTAGCTAGAAACAATAAAAAGGAATGGGGAGAAGATACGTGAATAGTTAGAGAAACATGGGAAACATGATCAGGAATGGGGATCTAACACTTTTCACAGACAGTATTTGCTGTCTGCCATCCTAGGCAAGGGATACAATTCCATATCATATAAAATACAAATGCCCACTGAAGAAAAGTGCCAAAGGCTCCATTGTTTCCTTCACAGGAATGCACAATTGGGAAGGCTTCAAGGACTCTTCTGATACCTTTCAATGTCTATTACATCATAAATCTTATGTTTTAAAAAAAAAGAAAAAAAACCAAAAAGTTGGCATGTTCCTGCAACATTTATCCTTTTCCTCATCTTGATAACAATGTATACAAGTTGGAAGCTGTGAGATACATAATTACTTGAAACCCACACTAATTTTGTGGACGTTCTGACTTGTGCACACACACTGACTTCAGTGTGATCTTAGGTATTCAGCACTTTGCAGAAATTTTTCTGTAAACAGCTGCAGAAGCTCCTTCTTTATGTAAACAAAAAACTACTCATAGTTGCAGAAAGTCATGGGTGTCTTTCTAAACAAACAAACAAAAATGCCTGTGCATAATGCAGTATTTGGAAACAAACTTGGACATTACTCACTCTTCAGAACGTCTTCTGATTTAGAGATTTCATATGAAACAAAAGCCTTCCCAAAAGTATCAAAGGACACAGTGAAACAAGAATCCTTATCCCTGATTTTCTCCTCTATATGGACCAAACAGAACAGATATTATTTTCAAGAGCTCACTCACTTCTTTATACTCTTGTTTGGAGTTCAGATTACTTTTGCTTAATTCATTGCTTGTACCATTCCATCTTCCAGTATATAATTTGAACATCCAAGCCCAGAATTCTACCAGAAAGAAAAAATTTGGGGAGCTTAATAAGCAGAAAACCTGATTATCTCTTTTCTGAAAGATAATCACCAATGCATACATGTGAATATTTTTTTATTCTACAACCATTTTTACTCCTTTGTTTTATATAGTTTTGGGGTATACAAGTGTGTGACTCTGTAGAAGAGTAGAATTAGAGGCTTCTTTTGTGTTTAACAGATGTGACTCCTTGTGATGATAGTAAAAATGTATTCAAGCACTGGCAAGCAGAGATCACACTTTGTCTTCAACTCATTTCTGTAGCACATTTCAAGTTAGGTGCAGCTTTAAAAGCTTCATTTTCATATTGTGTTGTTTTGGAAGTATATATAAATATCACCTCCAAAATTGTAAACCTGATATGATTCTTTGATATGCAAACACAGAAAAAATACAACCTAATTTAAAACTCTTGGTATGTAACAATATTTCCTTTCTAGCTCCTGGATTAGTGATCATATGTTCTTGGTCAGCCTTTTGATTTGATAATTGCTTTGTCCTTTGAGCATTGTCACAATAATTTTTATATGCATACAAGAATAATTAAATCTTTAAACTTAGTGTATTATGTAGATAAGAAAGATTCTTTCAGCTGAGGTAAAGTACTACAGAGCCATAAAATTTGTTGGAGCTTTCATTTGGGGTAGGATTTCAGAGAAAAGGCTAGCTCAGACTGTGCAATGTGTAACTGGCCATACCCTAACCTCCACACCACAGTTTTCCACTGGTGATATAGGCCCTGATTGTAGAAAGCAGATGGATTCCTTTCCCCCATTTCTTATCTAACCCCAGCTGAAGTCAGAGGAGTTCCACACCTTTGTGGTGTACATGAAGTTCACAGCCGGCTTGCAGTGCCAATGTTCTCTGTGTACAGTTCTTCTGTCGGATCTGCAGTGTCAGACTTCGCAAGATTGACAGTGGGGAATTTATGAATCACTTTGTTTTGGTTTTGATCTGATTTTCATTTGTTTCTGCTGTCTGGGAAAGCAAGAGCCAAATTCTTTTTCCTCCTTTCTCCGGGATGTTGGTTTGTTTGATAAACATATTCAAAGGATTATTTGTACTCAGGCAATATCCTGAATTCTGCAGTGATTCTGTGCACCTTTGATCTTGCACAACAGTGATGATGATGATTATGGCTCAATTTGACTCTCGAGAGCATGATTTCTTTGGTGAAATGATGGGCATGAGCCCTGAGAAGGGTTTGCATGCCATATTCCCCCACCTCCCAGCAATGCATCTGGGAGGAAAAAAAGTGAGAGAAGGAGAAAATCCCTGGAGAACCACAGGTAGTGTAGATGGTCGTATTTCTCTAGCTGCTGCAAATGAGTTGCCTTAGTTGGCCGGGACAAGTCTAGCCTGGAAAGAAACTCAGTTTATTGGTCTACAAGAAATGTTGACAGTTTGGTAAAGTGGAAGAAATTGGCTTTTATTTATTCACCACTGTTGAAGTTCCAGAGGGAAGCATTTGACATGGTACAGAGTTTTAAGGACCTTAGAGAATCTAAAGACTATCTCTGAAAATGATGACTGTTAGCATTGATTTAAGTGTGTTACCACATCCCTTCTTCATTTTGCGAAGTAGACTTGTGCAGGCTGTTTTCGGGTGAGAGGTCTGTTTCATAGAAAGCTCCAGGCTAAATCTATTTCTGGAGCCATCAGGCCAGACTGGTGCTTCTCATGCTTAACTTTCTGCTCTCACCACAGCACCTGCATAATCATAATCAGCAGATTTAATTTGGCTGGACAGGGTAAGTAAGTCAAAACCATCTTTGCTCAAGGAAATTGTCTGAGTATCCTTCACTGCAGGGAGGCTGCCTCTACTTCTTGAGTGATACTGCTCAATTCTGTCAGAACTGTTCATTTGCAGGAGAGGAGTAGAAGTGCAAAGAGGGTCACATTCTCATTGCCAGCATTTTTCACTAGAATAATAGAAGTTTTGGGGGCACTTCTAATTCCCTTTAATGTTTGAGACTCATCTTCTTTATACTTCTGGCAGTGTTTGGGGAGTGTTGGGTCCCATAGTAGCAGTAGTTGTCAGTGCTTTATTGAGGATACAAACTGTCAACTTGACTTGAAGCACCTGATTTCCTTACTGTCTAGTGAGAATCCATTGCTAATTATTACCCAATACTCTTCTTATTACCAGGTGTTACCTGGTGTTTTTTCATTTCAGTTTTGAGGCTGTATGAGGACAGTTAACACACTGTCTTTTGGCCAGAGTGCTCCCTGACCCACATTATTTTGTTTGTCGAGTGCTAGATAGAAGGAAAACACTCTAGCATCTCCTCCTGGAAGTGGATTAAGATCTGTGCTGATGGTATTAAGCCTCTCACTGCCTTGGATCACAAAATGATTTTGTCTAACTTGCTACTAAAATGGGATGAGGTAATGGAGGGTAATATTCTTGCCTGGCTGAGCATTTCCAGTGGCCAGATTGTCACCTTCCTGAGATCCACACAGTACCTACTGGTTTCCCTTTGTTTAATGCATATAAGTGATCATTTGAGAGTACACATTCAGTGTCATTTTTACCCCTTTTCCACGCTCAGTGACCAAGCTGGCTTTATTAGTAGCAGGAGAAAGTGGTTGTGATGGATAAGGGCCAGCAGTCGTGACTTAGTCAAGGCAAGAGCAAGGTGGTACAACAACTGGAAGAGTTAATGATGTTTCTGTCTGATTGATTTCAGAAGGTTTTGGACACCTAGCTGCTCTTTCTCTGCTGACTCTCTTGTCACCAGGGATAGAAGTTGCCTGTTCAAGGATGGCAAGGCTGTACTTTTTGGGGGGTGATCAATCTCATTCAATTATGTGACATGAGCCCATGGGACAGAGAACACAGTGCAATGGGGAGCAGACAACTAGTACAAGGTAGATTGTGGAGGTGTCATAAATCAGAAGAACAGTGCAGTTCTGTAATCTCTTATACACTGTGGTCGTTTTATGTAGACTACTCTACTGGAAAACTTAATGTCTAACAATTTGGAGCCACTGCAGAAAAAAATCAGTGTTTTTGCTTATTAAGATGCGTTTCTTTCCCAGTTACGTTGTAAGTCTACCTTATGGTCAGTGCTGCCTGCCTTCTGGTTTCTAGAGTAATTTTTAGCTCTTAGTTGTCATCTGGAAAACCGTCAATTACCAGAGTTCTACTTAGCTGAGATATTTACTCCCGCTCCATGATATACTAATGCACCTGAGGCCAGGTGAGGTGCCTGGCTTGAAACTCATCATTTTTTAGTGTTTGAAGATCCCTTAAAGCTTTTTAAGGGACAAAGGCCTTGTTTTTTCTTTGGACTCACCAGAAGTAGCATAAGGATTCACTGGCATATCTAAATTTAAAGTGAGTTGGGAGTGAATGGTCTAAGGAATGAGTCAGTCTTCTAGAGGGCCCTGGGGTATTGGATCTTCTTTCCCTGGCTTGTAGTAGGCATTATATTTCAGGACTACCTTTTTTTCTCTTGCTTGTACAAACTGAGTGTTGCTCGAGCAGGGATTTGAGGTTTGGATTCTGGAAATTATTAAAAAAGTCAGGTTTTTTATGTTTCTTTTATACACACACATTCATATATATATATGTATATATATATACACACATATGCATTATATATATGTATAAAAATATGCACATACACACACACGCACACACATATTTACATTATTTGTGATAGGGTTTCAATAGTTGTGCTTATTTCTTTAGTGGAGTACCTGGGTTTTTGGACAGCATGGTGTTTCAAGAATGAACCTAACAAGGAAAAGGGATCATAAATCATAGTAAATCTGGACTGCAGATTTGTTCCTTGTTCCCTGCAGACTGTGCCTTGTTCCATCTCATAGTGCTAACTGAAGAGTCAAGAAATGATCCTATTAGAAGGCTTCAATAATAATGTCAGAGGCTAGGAGAATTTTAAAAAAAGAAAAAAAGAGATGCAGTGTTTCTATACACCAAAAAGTTGAAGGGTAGAACTTATAAAATAATTATTTACAAATCTGTACAAAACATTATGAATGTATTTTGTTGGTTTAGGTTTATATGTTGCCTAATACAGAGGAAACACACCTTAGTGATTGTATTTCTGAGAACCCTTTTTTTTCCCTTCCATAATAAAAAACTCCTTATGCATGGTCTCAAACCCTTAAACAAGAAGCAAAAATAACTAAATCTCTGCAAACAAGAATTTAGTTCACCTATAGCTGAAGCTGTTCCTTTTCAACACCATCTGAAACAAAAGAAAAGCAATCAGGTTGCATGGTCATGAAGCAATTTGTTACAGCTGCACAACTTTAGTAGTGGGAAGGGGTGTTTCCTTCCAAATATGATGCTTCCTTTTCTGAAAATAAAACTAGGGGATGAGGGGGAATTTACTAGGCCTGATTTACTCAGAAATGAAACTGAATTTCTTAAAATTAACTTCTGTGGCTTTAGCACAGTTTTTTTGTTGACACTGCTGTTTTCAGTAAACTACTTAAAGTGTATATAGTTAAAGATTTAAGATTATCTAAAAGTTTCCAACCAGGAATTTGTACTGACCTAAATACATTGTGGGGTTTTTTTCCTAAACCCATTTAACTCAAGCCAATGCAACTCCTTTGTACAAACAATCTTTGTATAATCGCTGAACAAGAACAGGCATTAATAAGTACCCAGGCAAGGTGCAATATCCTTTAGAAATATTTCCCTTCTAAAATGAATGGAGGCTAGATTACTAGTGTGATCTCAAAGAAAAAAAGGCATTAGAGAAGTAAAATAAAGAACACATACAGAAGCCAGAATTCTGCCTATAGAAAATACCTATAGTACTATCTCAATCACATCTGCAAATCTCTGCAATATTATTCTGACCCCATTTAAATCACTGGGAGGGATGCATGAACGATAATCAAAGCAACAAGGAGGTCTCTTCAAATAAAATATTGAAGTTGTGTCAGGGAAGGTTTAGATTGGATATTAGAAAAAAGTGCTTCATCCAGGGAGTGTTTGGGCACTGGAACAGGCTTCCCAGAGAAGTGGTCACAGCACCAAGCCTGACAGAGTTCCAGAAGCATTTGGACAATATTGTCAGGCACATGGTGTGACTCTTGGGGATGATCCTGTGCTGGGCCAGGAGTTGGACTCAATGATCCTTGTGGGTCACTTCCAACTCAGGATATTATGTGAGTCTGTGAAAATCTCCTGAAGCTTCTTGACTTTTTCAAAAAGGCAATGTTAAAAGGGTCCTGATTCATTGATAACCTGAATGATAATAAATAAAAATAATTTAAAAGAAAAAAGCAAGAACAAAAAAACATGGGAAGAAAATAGTGATTCTCCCCAAAATGCTACACCCATTCCCACCAACAACCATTTCTGGTTTTATTCCACTATGTGAAGTTCTACAGAAGTTTAGCCTGTTGTATTATATCCACCCCAAGTTGCTCTGCAGTTGAAAACCTCTACCTACACCTTTATTTGGTATAAAAATGGTTTGGTTTCCATTTGGTTAAAGCAGTTGATGTAACACAAGCTGAAATAAGCTCAGCCTGGACCAGATTAAGCCTGATCTCACCACTTTTTGCACAAGGTAATTTATATCACTTAAGAAAAGGGTTCCCCCTCACAATTGGGATAATAATTCTTGGAAGAATAGTAACCACAAAACTGAAAGCAAGCTCTTTGGACAGACCTTCTCTGCAGAGGCAAGAAGCCATCCTATCTTAGAAGGAAGTAAACTTCAGAAAGGGCCTTCTCTCCACAAGGGAATGCTCTGCCTTGTCACTGCCAGCCCACATTACTGAACACTGGTGGTTTTTTGGTTTTGTTTGTTATGTGTGGTGACTGTATGAACATTCACTTTGTGTATTCTGGAATAATGGCGTGGTTAATGCTAATTTCCCAAACACTTAATGGGTTTTTAAATAATCTGTGCATTTTCTGAGTTTCAGCACTTAGTTTCTGCCTTCAACACACCAAAGCAGCTACAGTGTGCATGATTTTTCACCCAGAATTACATGTGCTTGCAGTTTAAGAGCGACATGTACCTCCTTCTCTTTTTCCCCCTCAGATACAATCAATTATTTAAATGAATATTAAATGTAATTAAATTTAAATTTGAAGTGAAAATAATTGTATAGATGTAATGAGGCCCTAAAAATGAAAGTCTAATCAAGACGATACTACTCGAAATGCAAAGCTATTTTGCCTTCCCTCTCTGTCTGCCTCTCTTATATATGTATATATATATGTAGTACATGTATGGTATAGAAAAATACGTAACAGCCTTTACTTGTTAGTTGTGAGTTTTTGGCTCTCTAGTATAAGGATGCTGACACACTGTAGTGGCTTCACTGGAGGGCAACCAAGATGCTCAGGGACTGCTGCACATAATGTGTAGGCAGAGTCTTTCTTCAGTGTGGGGGAGAGTCTTTCTTCAATCAGCAAAAGAGAAAGCTACAAAGGGATCTTACTGCTCTCCCAACCCACATCATGGGAGGGTGCAGAGGCGACAGAGCCAGACCCTTGTCAGTGGCACACAGGGACAGGAAAAGTGGCAACAGACAGAAATCAGGTCATGGGAAATTTTGACTAGATATTAGGAAAACCTTTTTCACCATGAGGGTGGTCAAACTTTGGAACAGGTGCCCAGAAAGGTTGAGCAATCTCCATCCTTCTGAGAGAGCCTGAACTTGACTGGAAAAAGCTCCAAGAAACCTGCTCTTGGGTGGGTACTGGGCTAAGCAGAGACCCCTTCTGATCTAAATTATTCTGTGTTTTCGTGGTTTTAATAATGCGTCACACATTATTCCATGCATATTCTAAGCCATAGTAATTAGGCAGTTCTACCCACCTCCTCTCTTCTTGAAAAGTTTTTTAAAATCTCCAAAATTGAAAAAAAGATTGTGACTCTTTGCTACACAGTAAAGCTAACCCAGGAAAAACTATGAGCAATAGTTGACAACATACAGCGTGGCATCATTATATTTAGAAGTATGGTTATTATTTTTAAAACTCCTGTTATGAGTCATATCTATTAAAGTAACTTTTATCAGTCTGTTACTGAGACAGGTGATGGCATCATTTAAGTTATCTGGCCAAAGGTTCTTTCGTGAAGTACTATTTTCCTTCAGAAAAACTTTTTCTTTTCCTTCCAGTGTAAAAGCTGGCCTATAGAATTTTGAGATGTCTGTTAAAATAGTACCTTTAGTGTGCTTTGCATTCCTTAAGTGTTGTTCATGCTTGTAGTCCCTGGAAACCATGGGAGTTTGGGTTGTACTGTGGCCTAAGAATATCAGTTTGAACATTTTGTAAGCATAGATTCTTGCCTTTTATATTTTCATTGCAAGTACCTGTTCAAACTAGAATCCTGGCAGGTTTTCTAAAGAAAATAAGACTATTTCTTGTGGCGTATGTATATTTGAATGATCTTTTGTAATATGGAAACTGGACTATAAATGTATTGAGTAAAGCCTTATTGGCCTTCAGGATTTGCCAAATGGCTGTGCTGGATTTCATAGACCAGTACCTTTAACCTCCTCATTTCTTCCCCTAAGAATGACAATATGATTGAAGCAAAAACTGTAATTTACTATCATTAAGCTATATAACTTCTTCAGAGAATTCAAGGCCCATGGGAGCTTTCAGCCTCTGTGATGAAATACGTTTTAAATTCTTAGGGTCTTTGTTTTGTTTTTAGTTGGGGCTTAAATGTGGCTTCATTTTTGTGTCTGAGGTTTTGCAGATAACTGATGATGCATGAATTTTCCTGTGAACCATTTTTTTTGTTTGTGGCAAACTTTACCTTCACTTTAAAAAGAATGAAGCTTTTCTGTTGAAGAATATGGTCCATTTTTGCTGCAAAATGGGTGAAAAGAATAATCAGAAAAATGTATTTATGTTATCTCTGCATGTGAGATAACTTAAGCATATTCAGTGTTGGAGGGGCAAAGGCAGGTAATACAGGAACAGCCATTATTCAGCGGGTTTCCCAAGGACAGCAGGGGGTACTGCAAACTCAGGTTTGTCTGGGTGAATAAAAATATGTGGCTCAGAGCAAAAAAACCCTCCACTGTTACAGAGGACTGCTTTTCTGTGGGTTTAAGTCCATCTTGACAAGTGTTGCTGAAGATACCAATCCCTGAAAAATACTGTCCTCTATTTATTTACAGGACAGCTGTTGCACGAAACTCCTGGCTATACTGGCTGCCTGGACAGCATGCCTGAAACTCCTATGGGAACAGTTAAATCTCTGCAGAACTTTGGCCTCTCTGCTGCACATGTCAGAGAGTTCAAAACTTTATGTGTTAAGTCTCTTTTTTTGGCTCCTTCGACTCTCATATCGCCTAGATGGAACAGAAAGCACCAAATGAACAAAGTAGCCTTGTTGTCCTGGCTTGACTCAGATTAGTAAATTATACCTCACTTGCAGTACTTAACAAATAACACCCACACATAAATGCTAACTTTATTCACTCTGCATTGCTTTCTTGAAATACGGGTTTATTAAATCAAGCTTTGCCTTTCTATTTACATTTACAAAACACACCTCATGGATACATAACCAAGAACTTGTAAAGTACATCTGTTTTCTGTAAATGATTTGTACAATCAGGTGTTCCATCTTATTCTGAAAGGGGTGGATTGCATGTATATGGCATGAAATTACTTATAAAATAATAAAATTAAAAGCTCAACTAGATACTATTGAGTATTCACTCTATAGTATGTTTTTTATTCAGTATATGCCTCGCTGTAACTTCAAAAAGGAGGGCTACATGAAAAAATAGAAATCTAAACAGAAAGTTTCCTTGGAAAAGCTGCTAACCTAAGTACAGTCAAACAGTGTAATTACAGAATTAAATTTATTTTGGTTCAGACTCTAGCTCTGCTGGAACCTCCTTTAGAATCATAGGAAAGCATGGCATCATCTTATGTTTCCTTTCATTCGTAGTTCAAGAATATAAGCTATTTGACATGAGAGATCATGCACTTTGATTCCAATTTGCATTTTGATTCAAAACTCAGTGTAGTTAAAGAACTTCTAAAAAAACATGTGTTTTGTAGGATTTCTAAGTTCCTCAAGATGTTCTTTCATAAGTTATGTGATATAAAAAGGTAATTTTTAATATTCTGGCCAAGTTTGTTGTAAATTGTTGTAAATTATACTTTCAACCTGAGATAAATAAGTGGTCTGATACTCACAAAATAATTTGCCATGGCTTTGTATATTAAATATAAAATTGGATTCCTACAGGCAAAATACTTGACTTAACTCACAGGGAAATGAGAACTAAAATTCATGGATGATGAGGCAGAAGGTGGTGGGTTCCATGACCATTACCTGAGGGCTTTTGTGTGTAAGTTGAGCTCAGGAGATGTAGGTGGATAAGTGATTGCACTACAAATTGCATGACAATGATTTTCTCGGCAGGGATCTTGCATGGATGCTTCCTCTGTACTAAGAAAACTCCCCAGAGAGGGAAGGATTTTAGGTGATCAGTGTGTCAAGGGATACAATCAACACCCAAGCAAGATTTCTTCACCTAATGAATGAGAGACAAGGAGTCTTGAAGTGAGAGACAATGCAGAATCACAGTGATTCATTCTTATCTCACCTCTGCTTGGGGGAAAAAATCTCTAATTGTGTCAGATATGAAAAAAGAAAACAAATGATAGGAAATGATAGGGAGTTAGTGGTATTTCTTTTTTTTTTTCTTTGAAGATACTCTAAGAATAACTATCAGACTGTGCAGAGCTAAACTAATTCTATCTATACCTGGAAGTATATTTTATATATATATTATTATGTAATTCTATATAATTCTATTACTATCCCTAAAAATGTTCAAGAAACAATTTAGCGTGGCACTTAGTGCTATGGTTTAGTTGATATGGTGGTGTTTGATCAGTAGTTGGACTCGGTGATCTTGGATCCTTTCCAACCTTAATGATACATAAGCATTTGGAGGAAATAGCTGCCCGGATTGCTTCAGAGGTGAAGCAGCTAAAGAGACAGTGTCACGGGTTCAAGCCCAGCCATCTACACACTTGTAGGCAAACCCCCTGACAACATACAAAGAAACATTAAAATGTTAAGCTTCCAAAACGAAGCTGGCGTCATTCAGTGAATGTCAAAATTAAGGCTACAACAAGCATAAGTCAACCCTGAAGTACCACACTTTTTAACCAGTGGTCTGCAAACTACTGATGGGGTACAAAGCTTATTCCTGTATGTAGTACAAAGAACTAAAATGGCCAAACCCAAACTTTGTGTTTAGTTATTTACTTAGATAAAGCAATCATGGAACTGCTGCAGAAGTTAGTCCTGGGATTTTTTCGAGAAGCTTAGGTGGATCTTTGACTAAAACATAGAAAAGCACCTTTATGATGATATTTCATGTAATATCTTTGTGGCATGATTACGGGGAGAAATAGAACTCCTGGAACCAATCCAGTGCATTAGAAAAAGTAGCTTACTGTTTGCCCAATGTAATAAAAGAATTACAGAAAAAATATTATGTGATAGCCTGCTTTCTGCTATACATAGAGGGTCAGAGTTAATTCTGACATTTTTAGTATTTATTACATAGGCAACTTAACTTAATTAACATTGTTTTGACTGCAGCAAAATTATGAACAACTGAGAGCAGAAATTTGAAACAGAGTATTAGAGTTGTGAATAAACTTGTTTGTCACAGCCCTGTAAGAAAGAAAAGACAAGAAACAAGAAGAAAAACCAGGTACCTGCTGTAGCTGCTCAGTTAGTAAACTACATTTATCACCCAACAGATACCCCATAACTTGTAATGGATCTAAATCTTAATTTTTCAGACTGGATCATGTGGTGGTTTAACGCTGGCTAAGTACCAGGTGCCCACTAAAGCCACTCTATCACTTCACTTCTCAACTGGACAGGGGAAAGAAAATAAAATGCAAGGCTCATGCATGAGCTGAGATATGAACAGGGAGAGATCACTCACTGATTAATGAAATGGGCAAAAGAAACTTGACTTGGGGAAATTAATTGAATTTATTACCAATCAAATTCAGAGTAGGCTAATACAAGGAAAAGAAATCTTAAAAACAACTTGCCCCCACCTCTCTCTCCTTCAAATGTCAGGATTAGCTCAGTTGGTTAGAGCTTGGTGCTAATCATGTCAAGCTTGCGGGTTCAATCCCTGTGTGGACTGTGCACTTAAGAGTCAGGCTTGATGATCCTTCTGGGTCCCTTCCAACTCAGCATATTCAGTGGCTGATATCTGTAGATAACTTTACTCCTGGTTTTCTACCTCCTCCTCCCTNATTACCAATCAAATTCAGAGTAGGCTAATACAAGGAAAAGAAATCTTAAAAACAACTTGCCCCCACCTCTCTCTCCTTCAAATGTCAGGATTAGCTCAGTTGGTTAGAGCTTGGTGCTAATCATGTCAAGCTTGCGGGTTCAATCCCTGTGTGGACTGTGCACTTAAGAGTCAGGCTTGATGATCCTTCTGGGTCCCTTCCAACTCAGCATATTCAGTGGCTGATATCTGTAGATAACTTTACTCCTGGTTTTCTACCTCCTCCTCCCTAGCAGTGCAGGGAGATGGGGAATGGTGGTTCCAGTCAGTTCATCACATGTTGTTTCTGCCGCTGCTTCCTCGTCCTAAGGGAGATGAATCCTTTCCCTGCTCCAGTGTGGGGTACCTCCCACGGGAGACAGTTCTTCTTGAACTTCTCCAATGTGAGTCCTTCCCACAGGCTATAGTTCTTCAGGAACTGCCCCAGTGTAGGCCCCTTCCACTGCATGCTGTCCTTCAGGAACAGATTGCTCCAGTGCAGGTTCCCCATGGTTACAAATCTTGCCCAGAAAACCTGCCCCAGTATGGGCTCCTCTCTGTGTTTTCTCATGCATATATCTCAAATCTTATCTGAGGAGGTTATCTCTAAAATGATCTGTTTAGCAGTGCTAACCTGAAACTTTCAAATAGAAATTTAAGGTACAGTGATACTTTTGTCAGATATCCACTAGCAGCTAAGCTCACTTTATAGAGTAAGTGAAATGAAATAGTTGTGGACGAGTAAGTGCTGTGATCATATTTACCTGGGCTAGATTGGAACAAGCAGATGAGAGCCAAAGTGTCTCAGGTCCCATCACCCATATAACATACAGCCTCCATTCCATTAGCTGCTGTGTTTTTGCATGTGACACAAGGAATACATTTTATAAACATATTTTTCTAAAGGACTAAGCTGCATTACATTCTGAAATTTTATGTGTTAAAGTTGACTCTTGATTAAGTCAGTATATGACTAATGAACTAAAGCTGTTGATTTAAAACATTACAAGGCAGGGAAGAATCCAGCCTACTTCTCCTACAGGGTTTGCAATCTCATTTCTAGATCTATATCTGTAACAGACAGCACACACATTTCTAATGAGGATACTTCCCATTTTTACACCTGTTACAAGCCCTTCCAAATAACTTGTCTGCAGATTTTGACATTGACAGAGTTGCTTCTATAAACTGTGCCATGACGAGAATATTTGCATAGTTCAGAGGATACAACATTCACATTATCTCTGTAGAAAGTGTGAACTGATGTCAAGAAATGTGGGGTTTAATCTGACTAAACAAGTTGTTTTCTTAAACATTGTTTTGTCTTTTGGAATCAGATCACTTCCCTCTTGAGTCAGTGGCAAAATCTTGTGAATTAAAGTAGAACTTAAATCATGATCCCAGCCGTATATGTCTCATTCCTGCAAGTAATCCCTTTCCTAACTAGTCTCCTTTCAAATGGTTATGTTCCTGTGATTCTCTCTGTGAATAAAGACTTGGCCTATCATTTGAGCTCTGAATTCATCACTGGTGAGTATTTAAAAGTCTCTGTCACAAGGCCAAGGATTTAATTGTCACTTTGCTTACCAGTCCCTCCAGAGAGGCTAAAGCATGTGGGAATAAAGGTGTATATGTCAGTCCTTCCCATGGATAACTGAAGGACCTCCAAATCTCCATAACCATTGATGTAACACTGTTCAGCCACTAAAAATTGCACTATCTTTAAGAGGAAAAAGTAGAATTCCCTTCATGTTCCTAACTTGTCATCTTCTGCATAAAATACTTGTTTCCCCAGATGAGGTTTCTCTTAAGAGATAAGACATCTTTCCTTTTTTTCCTTCTGTATTTAATCATTTCATCATCCATTATGTAGTCCATCTGCCCTCTTGTGGTTTCCTTTTTGATCTTTCCACTTTTACTTTGCATTTTTCAGAGACTTCTTGACTATTTTATATTTCCTGTTCTCTAAGTATGGGATGAGCTCACAAGTCAAGTTTCACCTCACAATGTATTTTTCTAGTCTGAGTAATTCTGAAATCCATTTTTAGTGTTAGATGAGGCTGGTAATTAGTTGCAGCCCTGGAAAGACTCCAGTGTCATGAACAGTACAGTCAGTTCTTTTAGGACTTTTCCCAGTTTCTCTCACAGTTTGAGGGGAAAGTCCTTTCTTTAACTCTCTGTTCTAAATGGATTTTTAAGGTTTTCCTCAGCTGACTTGTAACACTTTTTCTTGGAAATATATCCCTTCACTAAACAGTAGCCTGCACTACCCTTAGCCTGGTGAGCACTATGCCCTATGCATTAACATTATTGATGTCAATAGGGCTGTTTGTTAAACACGGCTTTTTGAGAGTGGCTTTATATTCACCTTGGCAAATCAAACTCCATAGGGCAATAGGAGGAGGTCTCTGTGGTGTGTGGTTGTATCATGTGATGCAGGATGCTCACTGATGATAAGGGGGGAAAAACTCTTCTTCCTCATTATCCTTTATTCTTCAAATGGAGTAATTGCTAAATCTCAAATCCTGCCATCATCCTCATCATGAAAGTATGTATTTGAGAAGAAAGTTTCTTCCCAGTATATCACTATCTGGTGCTCAACACAGATCACTGAAAAGAAATCTAGGATTTGATTCCTGGTTGTTTGCAGATTTGACCTTTTTAAAATGCTTTTCAGATCTGTCCTCCCAGATGGGGCAGCTGAGGTGTGTGTGGCAGGTGGCTGGCAGGAGAGAGTCAGGGGATATTCTACAGCTCTTCAGAAGGGACTCGGTCTCTCTCTGGTTCTCTTCTAAATACTGCGTGGTGCAAGCTTTTTAAAACAACTTCTGGGCTGTCTGAGGTGTGTACTAGAATTTGCTGAATGATGTACTAAGACTTACCTTCTTTGACATTTATTTTCTTCTTATTTAGGTTTCCAGGAATTTTATTATTTTTATCTACTACTGAACCCTCTGTTTGACAGAAAAACCACACACAATGCCATGACCCCCTCCCATTCTTTATGGCTCCTTTGAGACTTGCAAAATGACCCTGTACCTTGCCTAATGAGACCTGAGAAGTGTAAGTGTGGGGGAAGTTCAGTGCTGAAAACACCAAGTGTTTGTCAAAGATTCCCAGGACAGAGTGTAGAAAGTGAGAAAAATAAAAATGGACCAGTGCTACATTTTTATATTTCTTAGCTTGGAGAGAACAACTTAATATTATTGCTAAAAGTACCCCACAGGCATTTCTAAGCCTATATGAGCTCTGAAAATTGAGGAAGCTGGAAGCTGCTTCCAGGAAGCCTCAGGGTATATCTATATAGAGCATTGCAGACAGACAGAGGGTACTCATCCCACACTAAGTTTACTGGCTGCAAGCCAGCTGTGAGCAAGGGCCAGGTACAGCTATTTTAGCATAGTCCTGAGCTTCAGCTAACGTGCCATCTGCCTCTGGGACAACAGGCTCTTGTTTTTTCCTTTTAGAAATTCCTCCTTTTGAGTTGCTACTCTCACAGCCACTGAAAACTAAATTCTCACCATTTGTAACTACATCACAAATCCAGCACCTACCTTCTTTTCTTTCTTTCTTTCTTTCTTTCTTTCTTTCTTTCTTTCTTTCTTTCTTTCTTTCTTTCTTTCTTTCTTTCTTTCTTTCTTTCTCTTCTCGATTTTGTAGTAAATGCAGTAAAATTATGATTCAGACTTATTTAAAACTGTGACAAAAAGGAAGACTGCAAGAGCTCTTCACTACTGATTGCTTGCATGCTGAAAACCACTCTGGTTTCACTAAATGTATCTCAAAGGCTATCATAGACTTATTAAGGCTGGAAAAGTCCTCTAAATAACAGAAGAGTAGGATCTTCTTCATCCAAATAGAAAGTTTACTTACTGCAGGGTTCCTCCCTCACCAGGCTATTAGTGTGTTGATTTGCAATTTAACATGTAAGGACTTCTGCAAACAGAGAAATAATAAAGAAATAATTGTTTTTATATTTATCCCTTGCTTTATTAATGAACTCAAATTCTTTTCAGCTGAACAAAAACCAATTTCCCAAAGATGGTGCCTGGCCTTAAAAGGCGTGGAATGAGCACTAACAGATCTACACTACCATGCCTCAAACTTAGTTTAACTTTAGTAAATCATAGGTATCTGCTATCCGTGATTGTTTATTGTTCAGGATGAGAAATTGTATATTAAGACTCAGAAGGAGAGAACATAGTTATTACTCTTGCCCTTTTTCCACGAAGCAAAAATAAACTTACAGCATCAGGCTTATACACCCTTCTACATGGAGCTCCTCTGGAGTGAGCTGTGAAGTGCAGCCACTGGTGTCTACAGACAGATGCTCTGATTGCAGAGGTGTAGGGGGAAGAAGTGTATTGTCTGTGGAACAAGTAAACCAAAGCAAAACAAATCCTGTCCTGCAGACTCTCAACAGTCAATTGGTACCTTAAAGCTTACTTGCTTCCATCAGAAGTTAGGAGGTACCGGTGACCAAAATAAAGTCATTTAATTTTTTCAATTTGTCCTGAAAGCCTGTGTAACTTAACTTTTGACTGAAGTAGAAGATTTTCTGCTCATTTTAGGACAAACTCCAGTTTTATGTCCCATATCTTGACTCCAAAATTACTTCAGTTGATATTTTAAACATTTTCTAATTTACACTTAACCAGAAGCCTGCAGAGGTTTCAGCATTCATGAGAATAAATTTGGTCAGCAAGAGTTAACCTGATGCTACCTAAAAGTTAGTGCAATAATAGAAATTCTGGGCTAAATTCTGCGATGAAGCAACTGGCACAGTTTAGTCAATTCTGTGAAAACTCACCAGGAGTTACTACCATGCAAACCTATCCTGACTTTACTTTTTTAAAAGCAACAGTCTTCATCTGGCTTCTGTGAAATGTAACAGGTTTTTTTTTCTAGCGAAAGTGAATTGTAGTAAAATTTAATTTGTCCTATGATATAACACTTAAACTTAGTTACTAAAAGGTTAGTTTTCCTATGTCACTGCAGAGGAGTAAACTGGGATTCCAGGTATAGGCTGTGTTTTTTTAAGAAATGCCTTAGGTAAAAAAATAAGCATGATCAAGCAGGGCAATTTATTGTTCTGCATTGTTCTTAAGACTGTGTATGAAAAATCCAAGGCTTTTGAACTGCTTATATTCTGGCTTTGTTCTTCAACTGCAGCATTTCTGAGTTTAAGTAGAAGTAATATTTACTGAGAAAACACAAGCAGCAAATGGCTCTCTTGTGTTGCTTATTATACTCATATGATGTCACAAATATTATGACATTGTAATATCATAGTTCAAGACAGATTGAGTTATACTTCTGCTGCTTTTCTGACTGCAGATACAAAGAGTTAGCATTTGTGGTGTACAGGAATAGTCATGTTCAGTTAATGAACAGCAGTGTCAGTACTCTAGTCTCTAGTGATGAACTCTGGTAATGAACACTAGTGCCATCAGTTTTTAAAATTCTGATAAGACAGAGCAGATTCATAAGATTACTACAGATTAATATGATCTGCTAGTAGCAAAAGTGTTGCCCTCATGAGACATACGTATCGTCTCAGGCTGTATCTATAGAAATCAGGCTAGACCATTATACCTGGAATTCAGCTGACCTTGAGCTAGCAAAACCACAATCAGCCTAACTAACAGCAGCAGTGACAATTCGTTGGTGCCTCAAAAAGCAGCAGAGTGTGAAACTGTCAGAACCCAATTTCATTCATATTATGCATATCAAAGTGAAGTCAGAGTGATTTTAGAACAGCAAAATTAAAACCAGGTAACTGTAAGCCACTTTTCATCTGCTTCCACTATTAAGTATATTAAAGGCTCTGTCATCTAACATTTCAAATTGGTATCTCTGACTTTTGCAGGATGGCATTAATATGTGTCAGAAGACATTTAAATTTAGCTAGCATCTAATCTATGTAAAGTACTGTTCTTTAAATTTGCTCATGTGAAGTTGTAAGCTAACTAAATGTTGAAAACTGTTGTTTTTAGGAGGAACTGGACTACCTCAGTGCTCACGTTCAGTTTGAGTACATATTTTTGTAATAAGTGATGGAAATTAAAAAATAGCAGATAATAACAGAAAAGAATATGAGCTGTGGTTTGTGGGCTTTTTGTCTTATTGATATTCAAAAGCACCTTGGAGAAAATGATTGAAAGAATTTTTGAGAGTTTTGTGTAATTTCCAATAGTGTAAAAAATAACTGATAGATTAGAGGAGCCAAGTTGTATCCTAGTGTAACAATCAGCTGAGCCTTCTGCTTGTGGTGTGAATCTTGCCCTGAGGCTGATGCAAATGTTGCTACATATAATGACCTGTAGTGAAAACAAACAAGTTCCCATATATCAGCCTTTTCTCTTTCATTTCTTTGAGGCACTTCGTAACTCCCAGCACTTCACAGAAGTTTGCTCTTTCATCCCATCTCCTTGTAACCTTTCAGTTTTTCCAAATGACTCATTCCTTCCTCAGTCCAACGGCTAGAGATGAAGGAGGACCTTCTAAACCCATACTAGATGGGTCAATCAAGTTATTAGGATATTTAATATTTTCAGCTCAGCTCTGTGTACCTATTCAGATGATCCTGGAACAGTTCCAAAAGATTGGCACTGGAATGGTTAAACTGTACTTAGTCTGTACTAGTACTAGTACTGTACTGTACTAGTTCAATAAGCTTTAAAACAAGTGGTGTATTGAAACTAAATATTTCCATCAAGGTAATTTTCAAATCTCACTGTCTGAAGATGCACAGGTATGTAACAGCAAACTTAGTGGAACTGTGTTTCTGCAGTAGCTTTTTTCACTACCACTGTAGTGTTCTGGTTTCTCCCTTCTGTTCAGAGATTTAAAAGGTTGGCAGTAGGGCTTCTTGTGAGTACATAAAACATGTAGGTAACCATTAAAATGGTATTATCAAATCATTTTGTCCGGAAGAATCCATTACACCCTAACTCATAGGTTAGGCTGGGTGCAGTCTCTCTTGCCATAGTGCTTGTTGTCCTAGTGACTGAAACCATCAAAGCAGATCCTCTCTCTCTAACCTTACTGAAATGCATGGCCAGTGCTGTTGAAAGATTTGTGTCTCATCCACATAGGCAACATAAACTCTACCACATTCCTTTTGCTTTTGAGATCACCTGTGTTACAGGTTAATACAGCATTTGCTGCATTGGGTTAACCTGAGTAAGTTGATAAGACACAGGAAATTCTAAAACGACCAAAAGTATTTTAAGAGCAAATTGAAGAACAGCTGAGAGCACTGGTCTGGTAAATCCTAGAGCACAGGGGTGTCCTTGAAAAAGTCGTCCTCAAGGGGAATGTGGTTGCTAGCAGTTTCAGCAGAGAAATCACACATGGAATGGGCCTTATAAAAACACTGTTCTTTCATCAGTTTGAGGTCAGGTTGTGGCTAAAGTATATTGGAAAGGAAGGGAGAGTTTTCCCTGTGTCATCCCAAGAGGAACCACTGGAACAAATGCCTTGCCTACACAGGGAGGAGGAGGAGGAGCACACATCTGTCTCATGCAAAGGAGCAAGAATGGCGGTTTTTTCCCTGTAAACAATATTAATTCTTGTAGTAGAACATGGTCCTATTGGCAGTGCAGCAAAACAAACCTCCTTATGTGACTTACGCTTTTCTCTTCTGGCAACTGTAGTCTCAAGAACACCAGTCAAAGACTTTCTCCAGCTGTTATATTCACACAAAGAAGCAGTATAAATGAAAGTGTTATTCCTGCCAATCATCAGACCTTCTGAAGGAGCTTCTGTCCTCCCTGAGTACTATGGAGGACAAACATTGGTCACTATTGAGTATTGTATTTTTAATGTTTACCAGTGTAAATGCCACAATTTTGAATAGATAAAGACAAGTAGCATAATAACAACTGGACTAGATACATCAAAATTGTCCTGGTTATTACAAACATGCACCACTTCAGCATTTCACATTGTGCCACCACCTCCAATGGGGAAGACTGATACACTTCTTTCACCTAAGCTGACTCCAAATTATTTTTCTCACTTCCTAAGCTCTGACTAAGTTCCCACTCCTGTGGACCTCCCTTGACCAGTCTTTGCTGACTAGTAAAATCAGTCAGCAAAAGGCCATCTCACATCTATATTCAGTGCCAAGTAAGAATAAAAGGCAACCTGATGAAGGAGCCCACTCTAGCAACTGTTCACACTGCCTGTGTCTGTCTTACAGCCATTAGCTTTGTGCCTTGGTCTTCTCCAAGGAGTCCTGTGATCTCTGAGCAGCCTGATCACTTCAGGTTCCCAGGCTGGGCTGGGAGTGGATGTAATTGTGTAGACATATCTAAGTTTCCCCAATTAACACGTCAAGAAACTCAGTGCTATTTAACTACACCACCATACTGATTTCTGAAACTTGCTCACAGATGCCTCAGTGTGGCCAAACAGTAAACATGCCAGAATGGTGTTGCACACCTCATTGATCAGCTTTCCTTCCATTGCAAGAGTAATGACTGAACTTCCAAAATCACTCAGGGATGCTGCATCAACACACAACATGATTTCATTACTGAAAGGGTCAGATTTTGGCAAATCCACAAAACAGTGCAGAGGCCACAGAGGATCATGTCTGAATGAAGATTTTTCTTCAATATGAATCATTCAAATAGGAGAAGAGGGAACACTGTACTGCCTCTCAGGTGAGGTAGCATAAGCTTCAAATCACTGCAATTGCATATCTAAACATGATTAGTTCCCAATTGCTCTTTTCCTTCAGTTCACCCAGGAACATTAAAGGGCGGGATTCAGATACAATAGCATCATTACCCACTGTTCGGAAATGATTAAAGGAAATTCTGCCTGAAAAATCTTTGGGTTTATTGTATTTATCTTCCGTCCTACATCAGAGGCAGTTGTGTATCTACTCTCCCCTTTGACATGGGACTTTACAAGAAGCTAAAAAAGTGTATGTGGCTCCTGGATGCATTCAAGCGTGACCTAAGGACTGAGCAGCACAATCATTTGAAGTTACTGCTTACTAAATCACGTTACTTTAACAATGTATTTCTAGAAAAAGCAGACTGTAGTGCTTTTTTAACAGCTTTGCAAAATCAGCACAGAGATTTTGATTGTATGTATTTACTGCCACTCATCTGAGTTAAATGGTACAATATGCCCAAAGGACAACAACCTTCAAAACTAAGCACATAAATCTTCAGTGGCCTAGTCACTGTTTGTCCTGCCTCCAGCTGGAACAGGTGCTGCTTCAAGAAAGCCAGGCCATGGACTGGTCTTAAATATCAAACATAGTTGTGATTTCAAATGACCTAAGTCTGCAACCTGGATCACGGTCCAACTAAATTTGACCTTTCCTCCCTCTCTTTAAAAATGTCTGAAAGAAGATTTCTGCAACAATTGGCTGAATCCTCTATAATACAAGCCATTGCTATGATTCGTGTTTCTGTGGATGAAGAGAAGGTGCAATGCAGCCTCTGTGCCTTTAGGTACACTTGCTGCTTTCCCTGCTGTCCATGTGCTGTTCCATCCAGAAATACAGACAGCATTTTCCCTGGCTGTCACAGGTGTGTCCTAAATTGAATATGCCCTGGTTCCCCTGAAAGGACAAGTAAATACACAGCCTTGGTGAACTTTGGCATTCCTGCTGAACAGGCGGGCCCATGTGAGGTAAAGAAAGAAAAACAAAGAAAGAATCTGAATTTGCTAAAATAAAAAGATAGAAAGATTTGAAAAAAAGTATTTTCATTCTTTATCAAAATTTAATTTATCTTTTAATCCTTTGGCCACCAGTATAAAGCACTGTGCAGTCTTCTGAATGCAAAATGTAGAATTCCTTCCCTTCACATAATTCTTCAGAATTGTAATGCTTTGTCCAACCATATTCACGTATCACAAGCTGTCAGAATACTGATGGGAGATACTGACCCTCCATCCCCTGCTGGGAATAAAAAAGTGTTGCATCCAAATGGCTGTGCTGTAAATAGTTAAAGCTGGTGATATTTCTTCAGGACAGCTCTTGCTGGCTGTCGGTGAGCTACCTTAGAAAAACACTTCAGAAATTGAATGTTTCCTGCTCCAGTGGTGGCAGGGAAGAGGCCAGTGTCCACAAAAAGAGGATTGTCACCAGGTGGCACATCTTGTGGTGTGCAGAAAGATGCCTTTCGTGCCATCCCTGGAGAGACAGAATTTATCACCTGATATAGTTGAGCAGCTTTTCTGGAGGAAGTTGCCTATATTGGTGTCAGAAATTTGTGGCTATTGTTTGCTCAGGTGCTCCACAAAGCTAAAGGGTTAATCAGCAAGCTGACATGAGGTTTAATTTCTTTTAAAGGAACCTCATTTTTTAAAAGCCATGACTTCTTATGGAGTGTATTATTTAAAATAAAAATCTAGAAGTAACACTAAACTATAATGAGTACAAGTCCCCAAGCCCAGAACAATCACTGACAACTTGAATTAATTTTTTTTTGTCCTTCTCCTCCTCCCGTTTCAATGGTATATAAATCCAGAGCTGGGTCTAGTGTAGGATACAAATTACATAGGCATTCAGACCTGTGTGATATGGCTTTCTTGGCAGTGAAGTTGTTTCTGTCTTGAGTGTTGAGGGAAGGAAAAGAGTTTCTCCTGTTGTTGAGTCCATGCACTTCCTACAGCCCATAAAACACAGTCAGAGACAGCAGTGCAGTCTGAATATTACAGATACGCAAATGAATTTTTGCACCTAAAAAGACCCTAGACAGTAAGAGTAGACTTGTGAGATACTGACTCAAATTGGGACTCAAGCACCCTTGTTCACATCTTAGCTTTATTGCAATCTTTATATTTCCTGTGCTGGGCAGGTCACTGAGAACAGGTACATTTCTGTCTGGAGGTGTAATTGCAGCTTGGGTCTACTTATGTGGGCTAACTTTAAATTAGTTCAGTCAGTTGTAACTGTTTGAGAATGGCAGGTTGAACTTCAGTGCACTGCCATAATCCCTTTGGGTCCGTGAATAGACATTCAGTAGGTAACTTCTGTGATTTAGGTGTTGCGCATCACAATTATTTACTATTGTACATAAAACCTAAGGAAGCGACTTTAAAGGTTTGACCTGGTGTAGGTTGCAATGTGAATAGTATTTTAGGACTACAATGGATTTGGTCAGCTTGTTCTGCAGTTCCCAACTGTGTTAGGGAAATATAAATATTACTCTTGCCCAGGCTTTTGTCTGTCTTGTCTACTTAAATGGTGACCTCTTTGGGGCAGGAAATGTCTTTTATTTTTTGTTTATGCAGCAAATAAGCCTTGGATCTTCGTTGTGATTTGGGACAGTTATTGAAGTTATAGAGCCACCTCTTGTCTCCATCTGATATTATGTTGTTTCAAGAGTCTCCTGCATGAAGCTTTTGATGGGACATGTTGCTGAGGTCTGTTCTGCAGGGAGGGAATCCAGCCAAACAGAAACTATCCTCAGGTTTCTCATGTTGTGTGTTCTTTTTCATTCTTTTCTCTTTTGTGTAGTTCTGAGGCAGTGCTTTGGACTGTAGGGAAAAACATTAAAATATCCGTTTATAATGGCAAAGATTATTGCTCTGTTTATATATGGTGTTCCAGGAAAAATTAATAATTTGCACCTTGAAACCACACTCTGTGAGTAATAACCACTGACTTCTTTTCTCTACCTTTTGTAACAAAGCCCTTGTTTAATCATTAAGGGATATCTCTATATAATCAAACAGGACCAATTGCTAACTGTCTGCTTTCTATTTTGATTAAAAGAAAAAAACTTATGGTCTGACCCAAAATGCATGCTGTTCTGACTAGTTCCTAGTTATTTGCCAGTTAAGATATTCTTTGTGTATCTTAGTGTTGTCAACTGTGGTAGAAAAGAAAAACAATGTGGAAAGTTTCCATTTTCACTATTTATGAGAAGAGGGATTCAAAACTATTGGTGTCGTAAATCACCGGAGACAAGTGAAATGTGTTATTCAGTACATTATAATGTTGTAACTTTGCCATTGGAAACAGTTGCCTAGCTAGGAACAGAAGTCTGTGTGGGCCACAGGTTATGGTAGATGGGCAATGACAAAAGGTCTGACTTTATGGCTGATCATTTGTGTTGCAAATGATTTAGAGCAGACTCAGGGCTGGACAGGCTTGGGTCAGACTGAATGAGCTGGTGTCCACCCATGGCTGCACCTTTTGTTGGAAGGATGGGTGAGCACAAACATTTAACAAAATGTTTCAGATGAAACTACTGTCCAAAGCAGTGACAAATTTGCCAGGTACTACATATTTCAGCTTCAGGAAAAAACTCCAGCCGAGGCATAGACTTAGGATGTGTGCAGGGACACGGGTATCTCAAGTCAGCACAGCTGCTGGTATCAGTGTCAGCTCTGCTTGCTCACGGTGGTTGCTCTGTGCGTGTAATATGCTGGACATTCATTTTGCACAGGGATAGTTTTTGGTACTTACAGGGATGTCCTTTTCCCAGGGATTTGTAAGGGATCTATGAACCAGTGCTTGGACTGCAGAGTAGTCCAGGATAATGTATTTCAGTTGCAGGAAAGACAAAACAACGTGGTGGTTTGTTTTTTGTTTTTGGTTGTTTTTTTTTTTTTTTAATTTTTGAGGATTTTAGAAGAGC
>VWZT01002562.1:737976-748569 GCA_013397055.1 Pachycephala philippinensis | reverse complement strand
AGGTGGGCTTTTTGTTTGTTTGTTTTTAAATAAGGCTCCTGGTAATGTGCAACCCTTCACATTATCTTTTTGTATATCATGACTATGCCAGTGAGTGTATTGAACAAACAAAACCAGACTCACCCAAAAAGCGGAACAAAAGCAGAAACAGTCTTGTAGAGGAAAGCAGAGCTTTAATTTGTACATTATTAATGGGTGTTTATTGCACCTTATTGTAACAAGTTCACTCAGGAAAAGTTAACACTTGCAATGCAAGCAAATGCCACTTCCCTGTAGAAAATGTGTCATTATTTTACCTGTGCAGATACGACCCTGAAGGACAAAGAAGTAGGATTGAATGTTTGTCACTAACCTCCGCCCTGTTGTGTACTTACTTTACTATTTATTCTCCACTTGAGAAATTCTACAATTTATCACGTGTATGACCAAGGTAACCTGTCGCCAAGCCCCAGCTGAGTTTGTTTGACTGTCCTCATGTGTACTACAAGACCACGGCAGATGCAAGGTAACAGGCCTATGGAGAACCAAGCTAAATTACATTATGCCACATCAGCTGTGTACTAGGAGTAGGCATCAATTACTTTTTTTTCTCATCTATTTAGAAAGATAAATGCTGCACTTCTAAACTGTGTATACCTAACTATAGAACATAACTATATCAACATTAATCTATCTTTGAAGGATGGATTTGTAGTGCACATCTAGAGAGGTGGCATCATTGTTGCCTATTGATTCTGTAGTAATTTTTCAAGACTGATTATACAAACTTAATGTAATTTTTTAATACAGAAAATAAGTTTTTAATACCTAAACAGCACTGGTCAGCCATGTGCTGGAAAGAGGATACAGCAAAAACCCAAACTTCCTTCTTGTCTTAACCCATCCTGAGCCTTTCACAGAAAGCAATCCTAGGACAGTCTTTGAAGGGTGCTCATATCCCATGCAAAGACAATATTGCTTCTCTGCATAGTTGGTCTGCTAAGGCATCTAAGCAGCTCACCAAAAAATGCTCTTTTACTTTTAGTATGGAGCTTAGCCAAAGTCTGAATCCTTTTTAGTCATTAACTCTGTTACTTTTTGATATATGTCTGAAGTATTTACAGTTTTTGCATGACCGAATGTTTTCAGGCTTAACAAAACCCACACTCATCTCTAGTCCATGGATTGTCCAGGTCTAACATTTCAAAGGTTTGCAAGATCCTCTCCTTATGTCTGTGAGGATATAAATAGCATTCAGTTTAATTAACATCAGCAAAGGCATGTTGAAAATAGATTTGCTCTGTTACTGACTTTCTCCATTTCTTAATTTCAAGATGTTAAGCTTTCCAAAATTTTTTTTTTTTTTTTTTAAGGAGGACAAATGTCTTCCTGTTTCTCAATAGAGAGAAATTGTTTCAAATCAAATGTTCATTTTATTGGTGAGAAAGCAGTGAGGAAGAGAAGTTATTGCTATGATGGACTAAAGATATAAGGCAGGTTAGGCCATATATAGCAGCTGGTATAATACAAATACCACATTTCCCTGCAAATCCATGTTTGCTTCTTTTTGTAGCACCATTTAGTAGAGAAAAGGGGGAAAAAAAAATCCTAATTCTTGAGCCAAGTGTGAAGAGCTTGCTCTACAACAGTGACAGCATAGCTCAGGACAGAGGGCTGGGCAACCTTGAGTTGGGCTGCAGTAAATGCCAGGCCAAATCTCATCATAATTAAAACCATTTTGGAAGCCGTTTCCAATTATGACAGCTGCAGTCGCACCGTGTTGCTGCCCGTACCCACAGCCCCTCCTGGTCGCAGAGGAGAGGAGTTGCCCCTGGAGCAGCTCCATGCACACCCACAAACCCTTCAGCTGCGGCCGCCTGCGTGCAGCAAGGGAGGGAAGGAACTTTCTCCAGTGGGGCAAGAACAGAACCTGCAGTTGTCACCGGGACCTGCAACCGAAAGGTTACTTAGGAGGCAAGTGCTCTGGTTTCCCAAAAGCAGGCTTAAAAGGCTGCAGGGTATGTTTTCAAAGCAGGATTTCAGCCACGTGACTCATTAATGTCAGTGGGAATCATGTTGTTAAAACTTTCCGCAGTGCTTTGAAAATGTATCCCTATATGTCAGTTTTCTTTTCTAGGCGAAATTATCAAAAGCAGACCTTGTGGGCTGTTTTTTTTTAAACAAAGCTTTTCAGCATTATATGCTAATAAATCAATGGTTTAGCAGGCTTGATCTGCTCTCATTCCATCCTACTCCATCTCCACTTTCCATTTTATCATTGACTTTGATTTTATACAGAGTTATAGCAGCATATAGTTTTTGCAGACATTGCCTGGAGGAAGACAACTGCAGCATTTCAGGCACTGGATTGCAAATTGTGTGGAAAGCAGCAATGGTGCTATAGAGGGGTAATAATATTTGTTGCATCATTTCAAATATAAAGCAGAATCAGTAAGGAAAAAAACATATTTACATTTTTAAATTACTGTTTTCATTAGCAAATTGCAACAAACCAACCCTTACTTATTAAACAGAAATTAGTTGGAAGGATTCAGAATTACCTTTTCAGAATAACTCTGGGATCTACTAATAACAAAATATCAGATGACAAGGCTGTGTGCTTAGCAAAAAAGCAAACTAATATAATGAGATCTCTGGTTTCTCGGAAAGAGTTATACTTCCTTTTACTCCATTGAATACAGATAGAATTACCCTGAGATGCTTGTAAGCTCTGAACTACAAGAGAGGGATGATTTGTGTATTTCTATTAGCTGGGTTTTGAATTTAGTCACTGGTAGGTTTTACTGGAGCAGCAGAAAGGTGCATTATTTCTATATACTCCAAAACTTTTCACCTTTAGTCCCAGTTCTTGTCTGTCCTGGGAACCATATCTTCATTTGAATAAATCTCTGGAATAAAATGATTGCTGTCTGTATGGATAGTGTATCATATGCTTCTGCAGTTCTGTTTCTCAGCTGGCAGCTGTTCCATTCAGTAATTGCTCTTTTACAAGTCTCAGCAAAGACACAAGACTAGAATTGCACTCTCTTTTTCGCTTGAAAGTCACTGTTGTGGAACAGTTTGGGGTTAGTATTATTAAGAAACTTGTATGCTGCTGCTTTGTGACTGTACTTGGTGACTGGTAGTCCATCAGCAGGAACGTCTCTTCGATAATGTGAGTTGAAAATAACAGAGATCTGTCTTCATGATTGCAAAATAAGAGGACAAGAAACTGCCAGAATTCTCCAGCTATTCAGACAAAGGTAGATGGAAGTACTCCTAGAGAGCATAAAGAAAGTGTACCTATCTGCTTATCTGCTTACTTTTATCTTCATTCTTCCTTTCCATAAAGAAATCACAGTTTTGTCCAATCTCCTATGTTCCTTAGCTTTCTGATAATGTTGGATGTTAGCTTGTGTTATGTCTTAGCTTAAAAGGGTAGGATTATTTTATTCAATGATAATTCTGTGTAATGACGGTCTCCCATGTTCCAAGAGTTTAAAACATGCTCTTTTTTTATGAGTTCACAGAATGTGGCATGGTGCCATTGAAAAGCGGTATCTGCATTATAACACCAAATGCAAGGTTGCCACAAGGGTTACTTTGAGAGAGACAAGTTCCAGCACATTTTCCAGTAGTCACATTTCCTCCTTTTTTACTTATAAAACTTTTTTTTTCCCCTGGCATGCAACGGCTTTTTAATATGCTTCTTTTGAAGTGTTTGGGAAAGTTTAACTTCTGGACTCTCTTGCACTGTCAGTCATATTGGTTTGGGGGAAGACAGAACTCTGTTCTGTACCTGATAGTCAGTAGTCATCCAAAGTATAATGCTTAGGAAAAAACCTGAGGTGCAAAAGTTATTTTGAATTGTTGTTTTGTCTGATGGTCAGCAGCAGTTACTTCAAAGTAAACAGTAAAAATGAGAGAGAAAGTGAGAGCAGATACCTTTAGATTCAGCATAAACAGCAATGTGAAAGCTTGAAACTCAGCTTGAGTTCAACAAAGTAGGGTTTGTATGCCTTTCTCTCATCGCTCTCTTATTACTGGTAGAGAAATAATTTCTCAGTTTCCATGATACTACTCCAAAGCTCAAAGCACTCTAGAAACACGGTTGTGCTCTATAAACTCTTTATGCAGGTGGAAAAACTGGCACATGAAGAGGTCTGTGTTCTGTCATGCTGCCCTGAAGTCCTACCTATCCCTGGTGCCCTTGCGTTGTGGTTCTTGCCCTTCCTCCACTTGCAAGCCATCCTTTTCTCTGCAAAACACTGGAAGTTCCTACAGAGATATTTAAAAACTATTTAGGTTTTGATACCATGATGATAAATGTAATACAAAACTTCAGTGAGAATAGGAGTGCTATGTTTCTAAAAGTTAGGATTTGAAGGGGTTCTATAAGGTAAGAACAAAAGAAATTGTAATAGATTTCTATACAAAAGGGTAGTAAAGTCACTATTCTAGACTAAGGTGATGCATTGTGAATCTCATTACAACCATTTCCGTTATAATTAAGTAATCGTAATAAAACACTTTCCACATTGAGAATGGGAGAATTCTATTTGTATGATGATAATGCTAGATAGTTTTAAATATTGTTTTGGTGGGAACATGAAGAGGAAGATCTAGAAATGATAACAAGATGTATATTTTGTTGCTGATGTAATTTTTAAACATGAATGCTATTATCCAGTACATTTTCATTCTTTCAGCAGATGGACCAGTACATTTTCATTCTTTCATCAATAAGATGCCTTATTGCCTGCTTATCCAAAGATGTGTAGCTTTAGTCTCCAGCACTCGAGGTAAAGCAAAATCTGTGAATCTGTGGTGAAATACTAGACAAACCATGTTCTGTCTAATTAAGCCTAGTTCATAAAATCCACAGTTTCCTTAGTCTTTCCAGGGCTTAATGGGCTGCTGCTTCTCATATACTCTTCCTCTTGACATAACAAGAGGTATGTAACTTCTTACGTATTTATTATTTATGTAACTTCATATTCTATTTGGAGTTTGTCCTCCCCTTTTCTATCAGTTGGAGGTAGCAAAACGTCTTGTGTGCTTATCCTCTGAATTTAAAGACTGTGTTCCTGCTAAGATCTGAAAGCATGCTGACAGACTCATTCCCTGATGATTATACTGTTTTCCCTTGAATCTGGGTATATAATTATCAAATTACTCCAAAAAGCACATGACTGGGATGATACAGAAATTGAATAAAAGGTTTGAGGACTACCACAGCTTGGTAACCCAAGTACTTACTCTATCACACCTGCACAGGTCCTTAACCTGCCCCAGGGTCCTCTTTTCAGAGTGCAGTTGGACAGTGAACACTGGGCCTGTGATCACTGTGTCGACAGAAGGAGATCTGTGCCCTGGATCCATTACATGGATTGCTTTGGAGGTTTCAGGACTATCTTAAAAGAACTGAGTTGCTCATGGAGCTGCATGAGCAGTTTGAACTGAAGATGCCAGCTAGACCACGAGTTTGATCAAAAGCATGAACCAGAGCAGCAGGTGGAAAGAGTGACACAAAACTGTTCAGTGATAATCCATTAATTCTGTATTCTAACCTATTACGGAAAGAATTGTAATAGGTGCTGGGTTAAGTCAACTTGTTTATAGAGAAAATAACCAAAAGGGAAAAATAGCTCGAGATCAGTCATTCCTTTGGCAAATTCAGCTTAACCTCAATTAATGGAAAACGTGGAAAAGCATGATGTGCTCCCACACCTTGAAGCTTTGCACCCCACAGACCCATGGGTCTGCCAAGGTCTGGCACTTTGCCTGGACTAATAAACTCTCTGACAAGCGTGAGCACTGGGGATCTGTGTGCTGAGATACCCTTGTGGCTCATGTCTGGCAGAGCTTAATGAGTCAGGTTCAGCATCGTGTGAGAGCAGCTGCACTACTGCTGGATCTGGTCCCAGAGCTGGCTCAAAGTTTCTCAACAGCATAATGACTCAGACTTGCAGTGGTGGGTGAGAAATTTTGGAGCAGGTAAAAGAGCATGGGGGAGGGTAGGGGTATTGGAAGAATTATTAGGGGTTTTGAAGTGCTGTTCATGGAGAAGCTACAAAGTCTTGCATTAAGATTTTGCTAAGGGAATGGACTGAGTGGAGTTAGCCATGCTTTCAGCTGATGAGTCCATTAAAGACCTGAGATATTTTGGGGATTACAAGAAGCTTTCTCTTTCCACCTGGAAACTTCTGGCTTCTGGAACCCCCTTGTAGTTTTGTTTCATGAGTGTGAAGCCTCCTTGTCCTAGGTCTGTCTTCTGGAAAGATCATGGACCCTCTCTTTTCCCCTCCCATGCAGTCACCTGCTCTGAGCCCACCCTACAAAGGCAAACATTTCTCTGATGTGGGAGGAAGTCCAGGAAAGACACTAAGGGCAAGCAAGTCTTGATTTTGAAGCCATTGTTGAGATCCCAGAAAAGCCCTGGGAGGCTTGCTGGGTCACAGACCCTGCTGATCCTGGGTGAACATCCTGGTCCATCCTCAGCCCATCACTGTCCCCAGGGAGGTGCCTCATGCCCAGGGCTAGGGCTGCCCCCTCTGTCCCCCCAGCTGCTTTTCTTCTGGCTGGGGTGGTGGGATGGGACTAAACAAGCTGCAGTAATTTATCACTTGTGCTGCTTATTCTTATCCCTCTGTAACTGCGACGTAGCTCTAGACTGTATGCTTTGCATTGGTTGAAAATATTTTTTAAATGGAAACTAATCCATTTTAAAGCATTTTTCTAAATCAAGGTGGAAAAATTATGGAGTCAAATTCAGGTTTATGTCAGATTTTGGTAGCTACAATATTTACAATATTTCTAGACACTCATGAAATCAGCTGTGGTTGCTTTATATTTTTTATTGAGTCGTATTTTTCTTTTACTTTTAGATTCCATAGAACTTTGTGTCTTTCGCCCCATATTTTACTTCCTTTGCAAGACTTCTTTCCCACCCATAATCTTAATTCATTTCTTTTCACCTATGTTTCATTGGCTGTGTCTATGTGTATTAATTCTTCTGCAAATATTTTTAATTTGTATTTTTTAATCTGGTTATATCTTTTTTTCCATCTCAATAGTAAGTTAGGAAAATAAATAAAGTTGGGGAACAACCCTTGTAGCAAAAGTGGTTTCACTACTTGCTCAAAAGTGTTGCAAAGTAATTAGCATCGTTGCAAAAATTTGTTGAGCAAGCCCCAGAGTCCTTGTTGCTGCCGAGAGTATGGTAAATGAAACTAAGCCCTTTGGAAAAGGTGAGGGCGAGGTCAGTGGGCCATGGAAATCCCACTCTGACTCCATAAGGAATGGAGTCTGAGATGAAATGTCACTTTACCTGTAGGTATTACATCAGTTTGTATTTTTAAACGTTTTTTACTTTTGGTGCTGTCTCCTTTGTTTCTTCTCGCTTTCTTCCATTTCCTATTTCTTGTGCCGTTTGCTCCTTTGTTCCATCTGCTGTCTTTCTCCACCTTGCTCTCCTGGCTGATCATTGCCAGAGATAAAGGCCCACATGAAGCTTGATACAAGCACAAAGGAACATTGATTTTGTTATTAGTCACTAAGGTATGAATATATTCCAGTTCTCATGAAGACAGTTTTCACACATCTGACTCACTGGGGGACAATGCTGCAAGTAATTGAAATAATGAAGGTTTTGGTCCAGTTGCTGCGTGAATTGAGCTGCATAATTTCACTTATTTTATTTTCTATTCCAGTTTTCCTTTGTGTGTGTGAGTGTGTGTGTTAATTTCACCAATCTGGTTTTGTTTCAGGTGCCTCTGAGTACCGTTTTCACTAATGGTGTTATTACATTTAAGTTCTTTCCCCATATTTCATGAAAACTACCAGCCAAAAGATCAAAAGCTTTTCTGTGCAAAACAGATTGTTTAAACAGCTGAAATACTTCTTACATGTGTCTGCATCTACTGTAGATTTCTATGAAGTACTAAGTATCACACATTTAGGCATCTGCCATCTTCGAAGTGATTTCTGAGTAATGGATGTGAACAAGTCAGCTCTTCAGATGGCAACTTTCCATAACTGTATTCAATTTTGGGAGTGCTGTTATTTGATACTGCTTCTTTTTCTGGTAAATTTTATTTCCAAATTTCATTTTCATTATGTTTCTTTTTATACCATTTCCATTATTTATCCCAAGGGAGAAACGAAGACAAGTACTTTTGAAACAAGAATAACACAGAAACTACATTTGTATTCTTTTAAAGCTGGGTTTTATATCCTCTCTCACAAATCATGGAAATTCATAACAATAGATTCATCTGAGTTCAAGACGAATGGAAAAACATTCCATCGACTTCAGAAAGTTTTGAATCGGGACTTGTGCTGTGTTCTTTGGAGTAGCAATGAAGCATTTGTGATTTAAAATATTTCTGTAAATTTTCTTTTCTTGCATTTGTCCTTCTAGTTGCTTTCTGAATTTTTGGCTCCGGAGGGCTCTGCAGGTGAATTGTACATGAAGAAAGTCCACTTCAACAATTTTACATTTACTACCTTTTGTTTTTTCATTGATTGCCTACCTAGATATGTATAATGTAAACTAATGTCTATATTATTTTCTTTTTTTCCTAGAAGTCTGGTATTTTCTAATCATGGCTTGTAGTTAGTTTTCTCTTTGAAGTCGACAACTCAAATATTTTCAAAGTCTCTTTCTATGAGATCTTTCCATGTCCTTTTTTGCTTCCAGTTCTAGACTTCATCTAACTTTGCAATACCTTTATTGAGATAACATTCATACTACTGATTTATTTCCAGAAAAGGGTGAACTCCTGATACGAATAATGGCATCATTCATATGGCAGTATTTCTCTCACCCTTTTTTTACACCCTCTTATCTTTTGCTTCCTTTTTCGACCTTATGTGGGCATTAAAGTTACTTGATTGTCCAGGGGAATGTCTGTGTCCCTCTGTTTAAATAAAACTGTCAATTTAGAACCCAAAGTCTTTAGGGAATAATTTTTAAATCTGTCTACCCACAGATAGTGGGCCGTCTTCCAAAATTCCTTGATTGTTCTTTTATTTACTGCTTAAGAGGATGGATAATAGGTTTAAGTTTTCTCACAAGAACTGGTCAATAAACCTCCTGAGTTGGTGGGATGAAACTTACTCCAGAGAGAGGAAGAATGTTTTGTTCTCTGCAGGTTAAGAAGTTTTCTAATGGTGTTATGTGTGAGGGTGGTAGTGCTGTACTCAGCTCTAGTTCAGTGTACTCTTCTCTCAGATATTAAAATAAACATTGTTTTAAGTCAGCAATAGCTCATTTTTTAAAAGTTTGCTTGCAGTGGGGGAAAAGAAGAAGAAAAGACACCTGGATGTGCAGGTCTTCATATGGGTACAGATCTCTAATTAAAACAAAACAAACCAAAAGTTTAATTTTTCTTTTCCAAGAGTATTTGGGAAACAAATTCCATCCAGCTGAAATCGCATTCCTGGAGGGAATTTCTATTCCCAATTCTTAATACAGAAGTACACACCAATTACTTCTCATAAGGCAGGAATTTTGTTGTTAACACTTTTTTTTTAAAGAACAATCTTTGTCATGTATGTATTTGCTAACTCAGGTCCTCTAAGGATTAACAACCCTCCCCGGTGCTAATGACAAGACTTTTCCTGATACCATTGGCATTTGGCAATGCCCTTCAAGTTGCTCAGTGTTGTACATTTCTTGAAGGCAGAGGAGGAGTAAATTGCCCAACTTTTCCAACAGTGTAGGATCAAACTGGGCTGATGAAGCATAGTGCATGCTTAGTTTAGGGGCCAAATTTTCCTCTCAGTGAAATCAGTTTAAATTTTCCCTGAAAGCAGGTCAGTTACTTCAGATTTACACCAACACAGCAGAGCAGGTTTTGTCTGAAGGTCTGAATTTAGCTGATGTGTTGTAATGTAATTAGTTACTGAAACTCTAAAAATAGTAACAGATGCTTTACCACTTCTGTAACCAATAGATTTTGAGACACAGGTTTCTTTAAGAACAAAATAATTTGAAACTTCTTAGATGCTAATTTCTTTTTTTCTGGCAGAAAAAAAAAATCAGTGGCATTTTATCTTGGATCTGCTATTTGTGACTGGTGGGTCAGATTCATTTAAAGACGAGGATTGCCTGGGTTCTTATAACTTGGCTATAGGTTTTGGAGGACATCTGCAAATCATTGAATGAATCAGAAAAGTACAAATTCACAACAGTTCTACTCTCTTGAGTTGTGTTTGATATTTCCTGTTTTTAAGGTTTCCTTGGTATCTAACACATAGCCTGCTAAACATCAGCTGTTCCCAGTGACTCAGATCTGCAGACCTTTGATCAATTTATCTTGTCATGATTAACCAATTTCTATACTGGAAGAAGGATGTTACCAATTTCTATACTGGAAGAAGGATGTTACCTTTTTTTTTTTGGAGTAAAAATGTTATGCAAACATCCTCTCTAATTCTGTGCAGACCCCAGTCTTTGGTGTGTCCTGTATTCAAACTGCAGGTCCCTTTCTCCCCGTTAACCCAAATCCTATCAATGACATGAGGGTTTTTTAGAACTTAAGGTATTCTCAATAATGGATTAGAGTGGAGCAGTGACTAAACCGGACTACTTTTTTTCTTTTCCTTTTT
>VWZT01002562.1:710556-737957 GCA_013397055.1 Pachycephala philippinensis | reverse complement strand
TTTTTTTTTTTTTTTTTTTTTTGAACGCCTATTTTTTTTCAATTAATTTCATTGAAATATTTTGATTTATTCTCTGGAAAGAATAACTAAGGGGAAAAGATAAAACCAAAACAGTTATGCCGTGGTGAATTCAACCTGTTACTGTTTACAAAGTAAGACAACTTACTTCTTGTTGCATAGTCTCTAAGTGGAGGGATTTCAACTCTTTAGACCTGCAAATGCTGTTAATGAACATGGAGACTCCTGTACAACTCCAGTACTGATTCTGTTCAAAAGATTTTGAAACTTCAGGGTTCTGTGGACCAGAAGAAAGGAACACGTCTATGAAACATCATTTGCATGAGAAAGGTAGATTGCTACATGTGGATGTATTAAAAATAATTCCATATGTATATATGCACATTAAGTCTATCTGTTAATCTGTTTTCTGTTACACCAGGTAAATTCCAATTCCAGCCTGAAATGTGAAATAGAAGAAGTGGCAGCATGTGTGTTAAACCTGATCCTCCTTGACACCTACACACATGTTCATTTCAATTTTTGAAATCCTTGATTCAGTTGGAATCATTCCATTCTCTTGTCCCCTAATACCAATACAGACCAGTGCATGCTTTCCTGGGTGTGTCTATCCAGCGTCTCTCTCTTTTCAGATATGCCTATGGACTCTTTTATTTTATTCTTTTTATTGAGCATGCTTGGTATGTAATAAGTCAATAATCAGATTATATATAAAAAAAATTCTAATCTTTCTTCAAAGCAACAATGCACTAGTGCCCACATCACTCCAAATACCAAATTAAAAAATAGTTTCTATACAGTTCCATAATGAAACTTTTCACAGCCATTATGCATTTTTAAATTATTATTTTAACAATACTACTCCCCAGAACGGGGCATTATCCCAAAATGCAACAGTTTCGAAAAGGTAAGAAAACACTGGATTATTCTGGAAGCCCAGCCTATTGAATGGCTGTGATGTGTTAGCTGCACCAAAGCTTTCAATTGCACAGGTCACATCAGGGACGCTTGCCTGATCCAAAATGCATGCCACCATTATAGACTAAGCCTTTATTCCATTGGGTGTTCATTTCCCAGGCTCCCAGTGTGCCAAAGGAACCTAGGTTCCTTCCTCCTCTCTATCCCAGGTTAGAGGTAGATAGTGAAGAGGTCACTGAGCAGCAATCTTCCTGCTTCCCAGTCACTACAACCTTCCTACATGTGTGTGACACTAGAAATCCTCTTTGCTTAGAAGCCTATGATCTCATCTGTGCACAACAAAATTTTATTTATCCATCTATAGGTATTTTCAGAAAAAGTAGCCAGAATCAATCTTACTAAATCTTATTTTTCATTGTAGAGGCGGGGGAAGTCTTAGCTCATATATGGTCCCTTGATCTAGCAAACATTTTCTCAGTAGTTGGTAGATTTTGCTCCACATCCTTCTTTCTCTAGCCTTTTTTATTTACTTAATATTTTATTTTATTAGACTTAGGACTTGTTTTATTGTCTTAGGACTAAAACGTATGGATGGTATAAGCAGAAAGTGTTTTCCAAAAAGAGTTTTTTCCTGCTGCTTTCAAGTATCATTGCATTTCGTACTGAACAAATGATCTCTCAGCCATCCATGGCTTTGTCTCCTATTTTCTTCTCACAGGGACACTTTCTGATACAGCTCTCTGTAGGCAAACAGGTGAGTAATAAGGAATCTTTAGAATATTCCTAATAAAGAAGCAGATAGATTTCCTTTATTCCTCAGTTCTCCCCTCTTTCTTCTTCCCTTTATCTTACTATAGAGAGAAGAATTGGGCAGAGTTGGTTCTTTGGTGAATTCCTGGTTCTTTATCTCTGCTTAGGGTATCTGGTGCTGTCTTCCAATGACTTTTTTCATGCGAAAATGTTTCCCCAGGTTTAACAGGAGCTTTTTCAGAGCTTCTGTCAGGCCTTACGAAGGCCTTACCACTTAGTGGGATTCCCTTACTACCTCTAAGTTTATTATTCTCACATGTTTTGTTGCAGGTTGCATGCAGCCAAAGAGGTAACGCATTAGCAGACATTTTTGATAATACCTGGACATGTCGAAAGGATTTTTTTTTTAGATTTCTAGTTTACCATGTCATTATTGGGATAACACACTTCTGTTTTTTTATTGTTCTTTATTCATTAAATCAACACTGCATTTGGACACTTCCTCAGTATTAGGCTTTTCATTTTCCTGTGATCGGTTGAAACAATCAATTGTATCGACATATGCCAAGACAAATGCCCCGTTCCTTTCCAAAGGCCGACAGTAGAGATGTTGAAAAGTAGCTGAAGAAACCTTATGTTCAAAGCATTAAACCAGGAAACTGGGAAGACCCATAGATGTTCTGAATGCCAAGCAGCCTGGCTAGAGTGCCCAACAACCTTTTGGACTGTCATTTCTGGTCCCTGCCCAACAGCAGCATGTGTTGCACATCACTCTGTTCATGCTAATCTACTCACAGGCTGATAATCCCAGCCACATGGGCACCCGCAGTTTTGGTGATGTGCACTGACTCTTTTATTGCGAATTGATCTGCAAATCCACCATCACTCTAATTCTCGTCTAATTAGCAGTAATCTGTCAATCCTTGTTGGGCACATGGGGTCCTGTTTCCAGCCCATGAGAACTGACTCAGCAGAGCTGCTGTGCAGCTCTGATATTTTTGCTTGATTTTCCCTTTTATTAATTTTAAAAAAAATATTTTTAGTTGCTTTTGGCATCTTTATATTCTGCGAAAAGATTTTCTGAGTCAACTACTTGAGTCTGAAGAGATGTGAGACATCTTTACCTGGTTCCTTCTGCTTGAAAAAGCCCTTTATTGAAAAGATGCCCATATTTTGTGAAATCCTTTTCCCCCTTCAGGAATATTTCCCTGACTTCTCAGAGTAAAAGGTCTGTCAGTTTTTTTCTTCAGTTTTATGAAGAAAGGACCACTATTCAGCTCTTTCAGTTATTGTGAAATATATATGCCTTTCCATGACAAAACCATTCCTCATGAAACACTTTCTGCTCAACTTGAGAGCAATGTAGAGGTGATATTGAACTTAATTGTGTTATTTTTTTGTAATATTTGTACCATGATTAGAAATTTTAAAAGAAAGGATGGGGAGTATCTTTGAAATCTGCTTATGACTGACTTGCTTTTTTCTGTCAATGGTCTTCTGATACTGTCAATTCATCATCCTTTCATATTTATAATTGTGTTGTTATGTCTGAATCAGGTAGCTTCTTGTACAAATTCCCAATGAAACAATATTCCTGGTGGTTTACTTTTGTGAGTGCTACACTAAATTGCATCCTTCATGGGGAAAAAAAATCAGCACAACACGAATTTCTTTTGGTTAGTAGATATCAGACATACTACTTTGTTTTTGTCTGTGGTTTCTTAAAGCCTTTGGCACTAAAAATATAAATCAGACTTGCCCTGGTACTATGACTTGTCAATAGCCAGAGACCAAAATGCTGTAAGCCAGACTCTCATGAGAGCAGCACTTTCACAGAAACAGAAGGCAGCCATGTGTATGAGTACTTCATCCACATATATTAGGCATCTATTTACTTTTTTCACACATTACATTGTTGAAAAAACCAAGCTATCAGCTTCCAATTTTTGGCTATTTTTCTCAATAATTTTTAAAGCACTGCAAAAGCTCATGGGGAAGCAAGATCTCTAAGAACTGAATATCAAGGCTTTTGAATATCAATACAGGCCTTTTGTACTTCACTTTTCTGCTCCATATTAATTCACTTTGGATGTTATATTACAGTGTTCAGGAATTTTTCTAAAATTAGTCCTGCAAGAAATATTTGATGTGAAATTGCTTTGATTTGAATAAGAAAAGTGGCTGCAAATCAGCACACTTTGGTCCATGTTCTGCAAGGTCTGTAAAAAAAAGCTGTCAAAGCTGGGTATAAGTATCATTTTGCATTGTCTGGAAGTCTGGAAGCATTTACAAGTAAATTCTATGGATGCATTTGACTTTGAATGTTTGAGAAGGAAGTGGACAAGTGAAAAAAATTGCAAGCCTCAAACTATATGTTATCCATTTCAAATCTAGGCTGCTCTCAGAAATGGTGGCCGAAGATTATTTGGTTTTTTTCTCTGTGGAAATACTGCCTTGGGATTTTGTGATCCAATCAACAAATATAAGCAAAGAAGTGCTTTTTTTTTTCCAAGGTGGCTGGTAGGGACTACAATATTTCTAAGAGTTGTTCAAATAAATGTGTAGGATCTATTTATCATGTAGCTGTAAGTCCTACAACAGTGGAAGATTCAAGACAGTATTTTTTGCTTTCTACTGTAATGTATCTACCATTGAAGCTAAAAATAGGGAGGAAGGGTGGGAGGGAGGGAAGGAAGAAGACAACTGGCCTGACCTGGACACAAATGAGTTAGAGCAGAAAAATTGAATCTGTTCCCTCATTTGTGGTCTTTCAGCATAAGGCATTACTGTTGAGGATGGGTGAGAACAAGGAAGACTTGGGGATAAGGCACGATATTCCAGTCAGAGACTTTGGAGAGACATATAAATGTTTAGATATTTTATTCCAGGATAATCTTTGGGCCCTTTGGGCTTGTGTCTTATTCATACACATAGTGAAGCATAAGAGAAGCTGTTCTTCTGCAAAAAGCTCGGCATGTCTTTAAGGCCAAATACTTTTTGCACTGTGAAGAAGTGGGACACGGAAGCAACACATCCTGGGATTCAGGACAGAGGAAACTGTAGACAGTGTTTAAAAAAAATGACTTACGTAAAATCTGCCTTCCCTCCTGCTTCTACTCCCTGGGTCTTCTCAAAGGAGCATATGACTTCTGTGAATGGACAGGTCACGCACTGAGTAATGTTTTGGCTCAGTGTTTACAATGGAGGTAATGGATGCTGGCAGGGGAGCACACTGGGAGATCTGTCCCATCTGTTAAGATCTGCTACGGACTCCGCTGGAGATAGCTCAGTGTATTATCTTTCTATGAATCATCATTGCTCCTCTAACAGAGTGCAGAATTCAGTTCAGCATAGCTGGTAATGCTTTGAGTGCACCTTAGGTAGGAATGCTATTTTCTACAGTTCCTGCTCTGTGCTGCTGTCTTATGAGTCTTATTTTTTAAATTCACTTTTACATTATTCTTCTCATCTGAGAGCTGCTGCTGTGTTAAACTTCTAGAAGAAACTCAGAGCAGCAGAGCACATTTGTAGCAGTTTAAGGAAAGGACCTGCAACGTAATGTTTTATTTCTTTCTTTTCTTTTTATATGTAGTTTTACTTGTTTCTGAGCAAATAGAGTCATTTTGAGAGACTTTTTCCCAAGTTTGAACATACCAGGGGTGAATTTGGCCTGAAGACAGAATGTAAAATAATGGACAGAATGTGAATTATTACCTTGGAGCTTAATGAAATCTGAATGACCAGTGGAGTTTCTCCAAACACACTTTTTAAATACAAAAAGCGAGTTCTTGCTCTCTTTAATCAGATTATTGGCTAAGGTTCAGGAATCATTTGGCAAAATTATGTAGCTTATTCAAGCTAGGTTTACATAATAGCTCATACTGGAGGAAAACCTTGCATCGTGCTCAACTTTCAAAATCACAACCAACCTTCAAAGTTCCAAACTAAAATATAAAGAACCACAGAAATGGATATAGCAATGCCCAGAGAAATACCTTTATTCCCAAATAGCTCAGCTGTAATAAGCAGAGTTCATTGTTTTAAATAATAGGTTTAAACATTCATAAGACCAGGATTTTAATAAACAACATTCATCCTGTTTTGCCTTTGTATAATTTAGTTAGTTTTCTAATAAAGTTAGGATTTAGATGGGTAAATATTAATATATATTGATTTACAATTAAAGATTACTTTTATACTTCATCTATTATTTCTTTTTGCTAACCAGCAGAATGCTTTGTTTTCATGTATCAGTGAAAAGAGGACTTGCCTTTTAAACCATGTGGAAATATCCCAAATTTTATTATGTTATGAAATAGTAAATGATATCTCTTATTTATTGGAATACTTGTTCTTATTCGCTATTGGGTAGAAATGCCTTTGGATAGAAAATCAAATAACAGTGCAAAAGATCAGCTTTCTGGAAAAAAAATTCTGATCTGCCAAAGAAAGAGAAAGTATATGGAATATGCTGGATGCATAGAAAAATTGTGATTAATTTAAAGTTGATTTCTTTTAAATAAATTTTACCAATGAATGATTGAATTAATATTTCTGGTCATTCAGTCCTTCAGAACTTTAGAACTACCATGTCCAAGCCCCTCAGACTTTTTATTCATAGCTTGGAAACAAAAAAACAAACTTCCCTACTATTCAAATCCAAACAAATTTCTCAGTTTGAATGAACTGATTATTGACTTGGCAAAGCTGAATAAATGAAATGAGGAGGATTTTATCTCTGGAGCTGTAAAAGAGCCTATATTGGTCATGAGTTTATCCCTTAACTTGTTGTGTTTCCATGGGGTAAGAAAAAGACTCCTCCAACTCAGTACTTGGTATCTGGTACCTTTCAGCAAATATGTATTTCTTTATTGTAATTATTTTAAAATAATTTTAAAAATATGAATTGAAATTGGCTAACTAGGTGACAATAATTTCAAATTAAGCAGCTACAGTTTTAAAAGGAGAGCACTAAATAAAAAGCCAGTCTTATATGGCAGAAGCATGTTTGCTATTTGTTCAAAAACTTTTGTTGACTTTGATAATAAACAGGTGTTCAGAAATTGTGCCAATGGCACCATTCTCACTAAAACTTCCAAACAAGGATACCCCCTGATTCGGGATACACCTGTCCACAAGGGTACATCCTGAATCTAGAAATGGACGGGCAGAGTGGCCTGCAGTATTTTTGTATGAAAGGGAATTACCATCTTGTGCATTAGGTGTCACTGCTGCCTAGTCACTTGGGATGAAACCTCCTGCGTGAGGAGCTAAGGCACCATGCAGTGGGATAGCCTGAGAGATGCTGGGGGTGAGCTGTGGAGGGACCCTGTCCCTTTCCTCCTCTTCTCAAAGCTCTTCTGTGTAGCTCTTCCTCAGCTGGGGTTTATATATGTTGGACCAATCATTCCCTTCAGTAAACAGCCCTGGGCTAAGCGCATCTAAAGTGTGATGCTCAGTAAAGCTTTTGGAGAGACAGAGAACCTCATTGCCATGGCCTGTGAGGTCTGGGCAGAGCTGCACCACTCACCTGCTGCTTTACACATGAGGGGAAACATCCTGACGAGTCAGTGTAGAGGAGGCCTCCATTTGGCAAGCAAATAAAACACAAATAACTGTTTAGAAGAACACTCAGTTCCAAAGGAAAATGAATATTTAAGGCCACTGGGTCAGAATGCTGAAAGAAACAGCTACATAAAGGCTAATATAATACTAGAGGGGAAAAATGCCTGTGTATGGGGCAGAATAGGAAGATTTTCTGGGTTTGTTCATGAAGTATTAAAGTGCTCTTAGGTGTTTTCTTTGCAGTGTGTGGTAGTCTCACAACCCATGGGTTTGAAGCTGTTTGAGGTCATATTCTTACTTGAGAGTAAAAGTCAGAATCCAGGTTGCACTTCAGGCTATAACTTTTTTGTGTGATAATGCAGATAAAAGCTACTCTCCTTAGTGCCAAAAGCATGTCATTACCTCCCCACAGTTCCTCCACAGATGTAGTTTCCTGACCTTGTTCTGTTTCCTTAATTACATGTATATCCATTGGGACATGGAGCCTGCAATCTTCAGCATTTCTACACAGCTCTTTAGTGGAGAAGACTTTGAGAAATCTTCCTCCCAGCATGCTGCTGATTAACCAGTGGATCTTGCCTGGGTTCAGGTGTGACAAATGAGGGAGACTGGCCTAAAGGATGTCTTTAAGAAGTTAATGGCAGAGATGGTATAGGTTTCAGTTCAGTGCAAGGTAAATAAAAAACAACCTATGGAATTTGTGTATGTGTGTATGTGTTCAAAACCAAGAGATTTTTAAAATTTTTTCTTTATTCCAGCTATATCAACGGATATGTAATATCTTTTTTCCCAAGAAAGTACGGTTAAACCATACAAAATAACAAGAATAGTACCTTCCTTACTCTTTCAATACTAAAAATGAAAAATCCTAAAGGAAAAAGAGATTTAGGTTTTAGATAAGATCTGAACACCTTCCCAGAAAATGAGTTGGGCAAATGTCTCTCAGAAAGGTTAAAGTCACCAAAGAGATGTGAGGTTTTTCCCCTGCAGCATGTTTTGTATCTGTATAAACCCGTCCCATCAGTGTGGGGTCCTACGATGGTGGTGCAGCTTGATTTCAGTCACACCAGCCGATGTGGCAGCAGGAGCAGCAATGTGCTGTTTTGACACTTTGGAAGTGTTGTCATTGCCTGGCTGTGCTTGGGTTTTGCATCCCAATGTTCCAGCTCTGAAAACAATCAGCCTGGGGGCAGCCCTAAGATGTCAGAGAGGAACACCTTGAAGAGAGCAACAAAGCTGTGGACAGGGCTGGAAGATGTGTCCTGTGAGGGGTGACCTCATTGCTCTTTACAGCTCCAAGCGGAGGGACATGCTGATCCCTTCTCCCTGGGGTCCAGTGATACATGGGAACGGCTCAAAGCTGCACCAGAGGAGGCTCAGACTGGATATAAGGAAACATTTCTTTACCAAGAGAGTGGTCAAACACTGGAACAGGCTTCCTAGAGAATTGGTCTATGTCCCACGCCTGTAAGTGATTAACAGGCCTCTGGACAAAGCCCGTAATAACCTGCTTTATCTTTTGGTCAGCCCTGAAGTGGTCAGGCAGTTTGGACTGGATGATCACTGTAGGTCCCTTCTAACGGAACTATTCTCTATTCTGTAGCTAATCTTCACGTTCCATCTAATTTAAGAAGAGAGGAATTGTGGCCTAGAAGTGCCTCTTTGTTCCCAGTGAAAGTTAGCACCCTTTAAACGCAGATGTAGATACATATCAGAGTTGATCAGAGGAATCCCATACTTGGTAACTTGAATCACCCGTTTTAACAACGATATAAACAGTAAGCTTCTATTTTTAACATAGTGATGCTGAAACTTGTTCTGCCCCCCCCTTTATTTTTCTTTTCCTATAAAAGGCTTGTTTTCATTGGTTAGAAAAGCAGTTAAAACAAATAAACACTTCAAGCTCAATTTGATACTTGGTTGTGGTTTTGTTTTATTTTCCCCCCAAGAAGGACATAATACATCTAGAAATATTTATGTAGCAATTAAATAGTTCAATCTTTATCCAGATCCACAATATTTATTTATATTTCCTCATATTAAGAAATGGAAATTAAAGCATTTCTTATTTACTGAATTGTAGTTTTAACTTTGGATTTTATCAAGCTGCATTTAGATGGAAACTGTTAACAGTCAAAAGCTAACATTATTAATTTTAGTAATTTACTTGTCAGAAAGTATGCACTAAAGAAGAAAGCTTATGAAATTACTGCTTTGAATGGAAAATTAATAAAGCTAATGAGTCTATGAAAGAAACCATAATGGTACCACAGACTGGGTCTGTGCACCACAGGCATGGTATCTAAGAGTCATGTGAAGTAAACTTTGTCCTCAGAAGGGTTTCTGAAAGTGCCCAGCCAGCTCATTGCTCAGCTGCTTGTATAGGATCACTGAGGGACAAAGTCAGTGCGAATTGTATCCTCTGAAATCTTTGTGTGTTCTCATGTTTTTGGGAAGCGGGTACCTTTTCTCCAAGATCCTGATCCTCTGATCTGTGTGAAGGACATACTCTATTTAATGATTTAAATGAGGATACAAATTTTCTTGCTTTTTCCCCCCAGCTGTCTAATACATATCTTAGCAGTAGAAATGAAGATTCTTCCCACTCCTGTGAGCTAAGTTAAATGCTCAGGGGAAATTCAGGCAAACTTCTTTTTAATGTACAACAGAGTCTGAACATGCTTTCAGTCAGGAGAAATGTAAATATCAGAAGTTGCTTAATTGAAAAGACTGAAAATAATGTAAATATTTAATGTAGTGCATGACTTTGCAATGTATTTATAAGGTGAGCTGACCTCAAAAGTTTTCTTTACTACATATAAGAGTAGCACCTTTTATCTCATTGGAGTTTAAGGAGAGCTCATTGATTCAGAATATTTTTAAAGTGTACATAAACTGTTTTCAGGTATTAAATCTTGGCCTGAATGTAGGGTGTTATAAAATCAAATGTAACTTTAAGCAGGCCTATTTTTTTATAATAAAAATATGTTTGAATAGGAAAAAATATTAGCTGTTATAAAGTAGCAAATGTTATCCGCCCTGCTAGAATTGTTTAAAATGCATCAGTTTTACAGGTTATTTTGGCTCATGTAAATTAAAATTTATCAAGCTGGCTGAGGCAGGTGCTGCCAATGGCCTATGTCTTTCTGTTCAAGGGACTAAAGGTCTGGTAGTTAGACAGTGAGTTTGGAGTGGGTATTTCAAGCTTGGATTCTGATCAAGCTGAAGGCCTTAGACAGAGAGACTATTTATTGCCTTGGCCAGGAAAATAAGAAGGCATTGTGGAGGCTGACAGACTAGCCATGAAAAAATTCCCTTGACTCCAGGGAGATCCAAAGCCCACCTTCTCAGCAGGGAGTGGTTGACCAGGATGGAAACCAAGCCACGTCTTCATTTGAAGAATGAAGATAAGCCCTGTGAGAGCCCTGGTGGCTTGTGGAAGCAGGTAGGTGCAGAGCCTCCCTGCGTGCCATTTCTGTGACTGTGGCTCTTCTCTTCTCCCTGTTCCCTCTGCCACCCAAACTCATCCTCATCACCTTCTCCTTCAGCTGCCAAGAGCGTCCTGTGCAGTGGGTGATGCAGCAGCAGCAGCCAGGGGCTTGCCTGGGTCTTTCGGAAGCAGGGAGAAGAGGGATGAAAAGCAAAGAGGATGTGTGGGTCATGGAAAAATCTACCAGCAGCTCATCCATCCCTTACACAGCAAAACCAGCATTGGTAACACCTAACACAGCTCAGTCACACTTGTCCTTGTGAAGCTTTTAATCACCTTTTACACTGCTCATGCAACAGCAGGTAAGTAAATAACCAAAAGGAAGCAACTCAAGCTGAGCAGTTCAACAACGTCCCATGTCTCCTCTGAGCTGCAGTATCAACCGGGCCTTTGCCCTGGGGGCCATGCTTCCCTGGGAAAAGCCAAGAAGATTGTCATGTCTGGACAAAATACTGCTTTTCTTTGCTGATGTTTCTCTTTAAGGAAAAGGTGTTTCGAGGAAAAGTTACGCTCAGAATATTAAACCTGCCTCAAATGGATGTGTCACTTTTATTGGAATTCTAATTAAACATAGACTCATAAAAAAGAATACCTTCCCAATTTAAATATGGCTAGCTCTCATGTCTGTATGATTCCAAAACTTATGATGACAGATTAATGACTAGACTGAAAGTCTGTCATAACCTGGTAGGATAAAGCTAATCCAAATCGACTATATGCCATGATTTTATGACACAAAGTTATTGAAAAGCACAAGTATAATTAAGTGGAAATATAATGGAGGAAGCGTTTTTCTGAGCTCTGGCACTGTGGACAGAGCCTGCCACCTGATATGGTTGGTTAGAATAGCAGGTCTGGAGTAGTAATACACTTTTATGCTACTTTTTAAAGAAACTGTGGCTCAAGTAGTCCATCACTAAAATTCATTCTGAAAAAAATCATGACAGCTTTGGCAGTTATAAAACAGAGGTGCTTTGTTTAACCGAGTGACACTAATTATAGGTAAGAGCTCTATAAACACACTCCTTTGTACTCTGGAAGCTGGACAACATATAATAAAACTCTGGCCTAACAAAAATGTCATCTATAAATAAACAGAAAATAACTGCATTTTAATTGAACACCAATAAGAAAATAAGTTAGGGGAACTTAAGCTTGATTTTGAGGCTTTGTTTTTTCTTTCAACAACGCTATTGAAAAGGTCTTGAAATACCTCCATCTGGGTCTTTTGATGGCGTCACTTATATGCAGGCTGAGCTGTGCACTGATCCAAGCGAGTCAGTTTCATAAACTTGCTATTTTGGTCCAAATCTCTGTGTCTGCTTAAGACTGGCTACAGGGGCAGTGCAGGTGCTTGGTCTAATGACGACCAATGTCAGAGACAGCAGAGTCCTATCAGCATTACGTTCTGTCTGAGCCAATGCATCCTAGTAAGAGGCTGAACTCAGCTGGCATTTGGTTTCAAGGCAGAGCTAGGATCCTTGCACAAGTCCTGTGCCCCTCCATGCAGGCATACCAACTTCATTAATGCTACACGGATTTGCCTGCCTTGTGCTTTTCCACTGAACAGAGGAGATGTATGCTAAGAGATGTCACTTTCTTGGTTGAACTGAGAGGGGCTGAGTATAGGTGTCTGCTGATAGAGAGAGATCAGACTGTTAGGAACAGATTAATTAATGACAAGTATTATATAAACTGCAGGTGAGATTCATCTCCACTATCCTGTATGCCTGAAACCTACATGGAGCTTATCCATGCTATTTATCCAGAGTTCTCTGTGGTTGGTGGAGGGAGTAGTGCTACTCCAGAGGATGAGTTACCACAGAGTAGTAGATACCTATACTGTGTTAGGTTGCTATTGCAGAATAGTTTTTTTAGTTACTTGAAAACGCCTGAAGTATTGTAGTTACAACGTGCTTTTCAGTGCTTTACACACCATTTATGACATCTGGCCTTAATATATTTCAGACACTTTAGTGCAAACAGTATTTTAAGTATTGCCATACTGAGTATTAATGTAGAACAAACTAAAATGCAGAGATGTTCTGGTTTGTAATTAGAAATATGTGTTCTGTACAGGTGAAGTATGTTTGGGACGGGTGAGAGAAATGCATGCAGCAGAGGTCAGGGTGGTGTACGTGGCTACTTTGACAGGTGCTGAGGCACTACAGTGCTGAGCACAGCAGAACCCTCTGTAGCGCAGGCTGGACTGTGCCTGGGAGGCCAATGTTTCATCACCTGAATGCAGAGTGAGGGAACAGGCGTGCTGTTCCTGTTCATCCTTGAGAGCCTGAGTTTAAACCATTTCTAACAATTTCTGCAGAAGGGCTAACTCCCAGTCACTTTGAAACACCTTCCTCCCTCAGATTCACCTCTCATTTCGCTGCATTTTGGAAATCCATCTACAGATCTCTGTGGTGGTGGAGGTGAAGAAGCAGGCAGTGAGCTCCTGGGATGCAATGGATCTTAGAGGTGTGAAGAAAGGTGGCTGTGGGCTCTGCTTGTGGGACTTTTGCAGTCTACCTCAGGGCCCAGTTTATCGAGGGTGGTTTCCATGTGCCCTTTTATTCCAAACCCCATCCTATAGGCCTGGCTATATTTTAACAATCTCTAAAAACTTACTTTAAACAGTGCGAAGAGCGAACAGCGATCACGCGGCGATGTTTCCACAAGTTGTATTGGCCACCAGTCACAAATTCAGTAATTGCGCAGGTGTGTGGCTGCGGACAGCGGTAGGAACCTGCTTTCCTTCGGCTTCTGCTGCCTGCCTCCGCACGGAACCCGCTCGGGCTGTGCGGGGAGCGGGGCCGGTCCCGGCGGAGGCGGCTCGGGGCCGCGCCGGGAGCGGGAGCGGGAGCGGGAGCGGCAGCAGAGGGAGCTCTGCGATGGGGAATGGATGGCCCGGCAGGCCCGGCACAGCCCAGCGCCGCAGCTCGGCTTTTCCCCCGGCCCTGGAGAACCCGAGCGAGCCGAGCCCTGCCGAGCAGTCACGGGCAGCGCTGGGATCCTTTATGTACCGAGGAGCAATACGGCCAGCGATCCTTGCCATCCCCAAACCGGGATAGCGACGTGACTCTAGCTCTCTCTCGGAGTTTGACTCCGCAGCACACGCCACAGAAAGGCTGTGGCGCAGGGATGGCGTTTGTGTGGGAACACTGGCTGGGGGACATCAGTGCAGAGCAGATGGGGCACAGGCGGCGTGGGCACGGCACGGAGCTGAGACACCGCGCGTTCTGAGCCTGCCCCGCAAGGTGAAAGGCCCAGGGGCAGTAATTACACTTGCAGGAATACAGCTGGAAGCCTGAGTGCTTTCCTGGGATCAGAAAACATGCTTGTGTTGTTGGGGATGAGGGAAGAACATAGCAAAAAAAATTAAATAAATTGATTAAAACCCCCAAGTGTCTCCCGAGTGGGTTTTCGTGCCTTGGTAATTGCTGTACTTAAATTACCAGATATATCTCCCATTTCAGCAGACACTTTTTCTGAGTTTTCAAATAGTATTTAATTGATACTTAGTTTCTTTTAAACTACTTGCTGCAGAGTAGTAACAAAAATTTAGGATAACTTCTTTTCAAAACAGACCAAACTAGGTAGCTTACTCTTAGAAAAGCTGAAATAACCAAAATACTGGGAGCTAAGCAGCTTGCAAAAAGTGTGCTAGTTAGAGCTTTGTAATATGGACATAAACATGAAGTTTTATGTGCCTTTCTTATATTACCAAGTAGTATATTTTAAAACTCTAGTTTGCCCTGGAGTTGTGAAAAACGTTAAATATGTTGCCAATTGGAAATATGACTGTTTACTTTAAGTGTCACCTGTAAATTAAAAATTAAATAGAAAATCAAACTGAAAAGAGAAATTCATTAAATTGAAATAAGCCCAAGTGAATAAGTGCAATACCTCGCTCAAATGAAAAAGCATAGGGCAAGAGCTTGTTTGCTGGAGAGTTTTTGTCCTCCCTGTGTAGTTTAGTCCGTCATTTCTAAACGGTATAAATACTTACAAGTTCTGGGTATTTTCAATTACTATTGTTAGACAGAAAACCAGCTCCAGTTTCTTCAAACCTTGTTTCATTGAATGTGTCTGAGTCATAGGAAAAGTCATTCCATCATGTCTAGAAACTGTTTTTACTCAGAGCACTTGTCAGGAAAGAAAATAAACAAGTATTAGTTCCTGCCACCATTCATTTCAGAACAGTTACAACCAATATAATTAGGTCTCAGATTTTTTTTTTTTTTTAAAGATCTGAATGAAAAGATATAAGATTATATATGTCAGTTGCTGAGCATTTGGCATGAACAGCTTTTCCAACACTTGCTCTGGTTATTATAAGGTTTGAGTTGTAAATGACTGCATTCAGCAGCAAACCTGTCAGGTTGGAGAGCTTTTCATTAAATGTTTGATCTAGAAATTTTTAATCAGTGCACAAATAAAACAAATTATTAAAGCACTACATCAGCTGCAGTATGTGTAATTGGGATGAACGGGGTGATGTAACTGGTGGGGAACAGCACAAGCATTCTTGACAGAAGGCCTGGAGCTACAGAACTTGTTACCACTAGAGATGAAACAGAGCCTGAGTCTTAACCTGTATCTTGAAAATGGTAAGATGCACCTATTAAAGATATTCCCAAATAACCTGGTGATAAATCATGTACCTTGCAGAGCTTTGTTGGAGAAGCTGGGGAGGGATCACGTTCTAGAATACCTTGTGTTTGTGGAATAACGCTGGGATGGAGTGCGTACTGAAAGCACATCAGATTTTATTCATAAAAGGAAAAATAAGCATTTTATATTCTTAAGCTTTTTACTGCTGTTCTCTGTCTTAAGTGAAGGAACTTTAGGAAGCTATCTAATGAAAACTATTTTGTGATTTCAGTACATTAATCAGGGGTAGTAGTTGTAACTGCGCTGAAATCAATGGACCTACTATGACTTCAGTAATTGGAATGCTGATACAAATTATATTAACATTTTAACTTAAAAACATGAGGTTTTTTAGCTAGTCTGGTTAGTGAAATTTCTGAAAATATCAGCAATAAGGTGTTGCAAGTACACTAACAATGAAAAGGGTAGCTACTTTAGATTAAAAGCCAACACCATGGAACAATCAGATACAATTTTTAGGGTGGTTTTGTTTCACTTTTATATCTAGACTAAGATGCAAAATTTCTATTTTTTAAGTTTTGTTTCTTGTGTCCAAAGAATTTAAGTTAGGAAAGAATACAAAAGTAGGGAGTTACGTTTTGCTCAGAAGTCTGCAATAAAGCTAATGTTTCACGGCTGAGAAATCTGCCTTTTGTCACTCTATCAGAGACTGTTGCTGCAGGTTTGTGTGCTTGAAGTCAGTAGTTGTGGTGAGTCAGTGAATATTCCTATAGTCGGACGCAGAGGTGAATTCTTACCCCCATCCAAATCACCAGAATTTTTACTGCTCTTTTCAGGGGAGCCAGAACTTTGCTTTAAAACATGAAATTTGGCAGCAGCAAGGGATCCCAGCAATCTGTGTATCACTGTTGTATTTGTTCTGGGATGCTCATGCAAATTTTTGAATATTTTCATCTTCAGTCTCAGATATGGCAGAGGCAGAAAAACTTGAGCTCTGCTTCTGACTCAGAACCTCACAAGTCTGAAACAACAGGAAAAGAAATATGTCTTGAAATCACAGGATCTGTCATGGTTAAACACAGCCCTTGTGACAAAAACTCAGTGCAGCAACCAGATCTGGCTCTTGGTCTCTAGACACATACATTGGCTAATGCTCACCACATGGGAAGGCACCAAAGATAAATGAAAGCAATTTTTGGTTGAAAATCTTTCAGCTCCCACATTTTAATTCTGTATGGCTGCCAGTCTTTGGTGGTGTCTCCCTGCAGGATGAGGGACCTGGAAGTGTTTGGAGCATCAGCCACGAGGGCAGAAATGGTGCCAAGGGGCTGTTTTTGTGTGTCTTTGGAAAAAAAATGTCTTTAGTGCTTTGTAGGATAAGGGGATTGAAAGGTTTTATTAATTGGTTTGATGGAAGCTGGTTTGGCCTTGGTTCCCTAGGCCACAGGCAGCTCCATGTGTAGCTGTGCAGCCTCAGCTGGCTCTGCAGCCCCCAGCTCTGACGGAGGTGTTGTGTCTCCCTTCCATTGCGTCCTTCTGGACCACTGTAGGGACAGAAAATGTGACTAATATAACTTCTCATCATCTTTAGTCTTTAGTTCTGCTGTACCTTTAAAGTAAAGTGTTTCTTTTATTCTTTTTTCCATGTAATTTTTTTTTTTTTTTAAATTTATGCCTTGCCTTTTGAACAGCAATTTATATCCTGTGTGCCTTATCTCAGGTAAGATAAAAATAGTGGCTTCACTCCATCAGTGTAATCAGTTGTGTTAATATCTCTGATTGTAGGCTTGGCTCAGAGTTTGCATTACCCCATACAGGCTGTGTCTGTGCAGGTACAGTCCATAGATACCTTTAAAAACTACCATATATTTAAAAACAAAAAAATCTGAAGGATGAGATAGTAGTTTTAAAAGGATATTTTAGAACAAAAAAATTCAGTATGTTTTCCTTGATATTACAAGTCTTTAAAACTTATCACTTGAAATGGAAAAACTTAGTGTATTTTGTCTCATTTCTATATACCTTTCTAAACATGCTCTGACAGAGTATAAGCCAGTGCTCATATACACTGAAAGAAGTTCCCAGTTACAGACTGAAAATCATCATGGGTTTCTCTATACGGTAAACAAGAATATAATTAGATGCTAGAATTTGCTGCCTTTAAAGAAGGTTGACTTTGGTATGGCCAAGTATCTAATAATATCCTCGTTAGCTCTGATCAGGTTATTTCTTCCTGATTCCCTGAAGACCTCCCCACATACTACACCTCATACTTTGCCTGGCTATTTTCTGCTTCACTTGCAAGACCAATGCTTCCAAAAGAAATTATACACCTTTGGAAGTGCTTAGCTCCCTGTTTCAAAGTTACTCTTTCTTTTCTAGAAACGCTCAGCACCAGCAGAGTTCTAGCCAAACTTTTCTCTTTGTTATTTCATTCCTGAGGCATGGATAGCCTCGGCATTTTTCTGTGTATGTATTTTAGTAACTCACAACACTTCTTTACCGTCTCTGATCATTGTACCTGCTATTCCCTATATGTCCTCCCCCGTGGGGAAAAACTGGGATGTAAACATCGAGCCAGCAATTCACAGTAAAACTTCTATGAGAATCACCACGTCTAGGATTTCAGCAAAAGTTTTTTTCCTTGCACTTCCAGCAGGCTTTTTGCCATCTCTTAGGGCTTTCCACAAGTAAATTTATGTCTCAACCAGTTGTAATTGCATTCTTTTATTCTACTCTCCTGCACACAAATAAGCTGTTACATTTCTTTTTTTTTCCTAGGTATTTTTGTTAAAGAGAGCCAGCTCTATCACTGTCTGGCCATTTGATTTCCATTCTAGCCCTGTGATCTTTACAGCACTGTTTATTTCATGCTACCTTGTGCTGAGCATCATTAGATCTTCTGGCAAGGGTTGTGTCGTTTTTCTTTCCTGACATTAGCTATTTATCTTCGCTACTGAAACAATAGTTGAAACCCTTTAGGAGCACAGCTTCAGAAAAACAAGTTCTCATTCTTCCACGATGCACCTTTATTTCCTAAAGGCGTTTCTAGTAAACCTTGCTATAGCTGAATGATTTTTAGTGGTGCTGTTTGCTTAAAGGAGCTAGGTAATCCATCCTGGATATATAAGTGCATTCATCTTTTCTAGCAGCAGAGACTATGAAAAGCTGTTTTATTTCCCATTCTGATTTCTTTCAAGCTCGGATATGTCTACTCCAGCTATACAAGTGGTGACAATGGGTACTCTCTTCCTGGTTTGTATGGTGGTTATTAAGGTAAAATTGAAGTTAAGTGGGATTTTTTTGAGCTAGAATGATGATATTTAATTTCTATAGTTCTCTATTATTTGCTGATATAGACCCCCCACCCTTCCATGCTTCCTTGTAATTTATTGACAGGCCCTTGTGAGACTTTTATGCTGACAAATATTCTGTGGATTTACTTTTGTTCTTATCCTTACAAATGAAATGCATAACTTTCAACAGAAGGAGTTAATTTACTGTCTCATTCGGCATCAGGTAAGTCTGAATTTCAATTTCTTGTTTATTTACATAACATGTTAATTTGGTGGCTAGCACTGCTATTAGCTAAAGTTCAGCTATGTCTGAGTGTCTTATTTATGCCTTTGTGTAATATGTAAGAAAAACCCCTCCTTGAAAATTCCACTGCATTTCATGTACCTTGTATTTTAGAAGACTTTTAAAATTTGTTTTTCTTGAGTATTGCATTGCAAATGTAACTGTCACATACAGTGTGTTGCTTGATCAGTGAGGTGGGAAAGGAGAAGGGGAAATCAGGTCCAAAATGTGTACTGTGTCTTTTGTCCTACTTCTCAAATTTCTGTTGCTTTCATATGTCATTTCTTCTTTTTCACACTACTATGCTGAAGATGGAGACAAACTTAATGCATTTTAAAATAAAATAAATGACCTGAAAATATTTATCTGTCTTATTTTCTTGCATTGTCATCTAAGATTACTGACTGTCTCAATTTCAAAAGTGAAGATATTTGAATGCTTCTCCCTTTTAACCAAAGAAGAAAACGTGCAAAAGAAACTTGCATAATTAAAAAGTGAATCATTAGAAAGAGATTAAGTTAAAATTGATGTATTTTTTAATATCAAGTATCAAACATGCTTCAAAAATCCAATCTGGAACTCACCTACATACAAATAAAAGTTATGTAAATGTTTTCTCTAGGAGTAACTAGGAGAGGCATTACTGCCTGAGTCTCAAGTCTCCAAAATATTTGCAAACTACTCGAAGTATTTTGCTGTAATTTTTTTCCAATGTAGTCATACCTTGGACCCTGTTACATTTTAATAATTGATTACAGACATGGGATGAAATGTTGGCCCCACTGAATCCATGGGAGTTTTCCTATTAACTTCAGTGACGCCAGGATTTTACCCATGGAGTTTCATCAGCAAAACACAACAAGCCTGATTCTGTACTTCAGCTAAAATAAAATCCAGGACATATTTTGTGTAACAAGAATGAAAGCAAAGCTGTACCCTTTCTAAAAACAGTTTTGTGCATCTATACGGTTTTGACTAAATGAATGTTTTTGCACCTGTTGGGGTAAAAGCAATAAAAAGTAAACCTGCTGTTGTTGTTTTGGAATGTGTAGCTAATTTTGTAATACATACCACAGTAGTTCATTCTAAATTTAAAAATTGCAAGTTTAATTTTTTTTTCATTCACTAGTAATATAATCTCTAAGTCACATGTGAAAGTACCATGTAATTTATATAGTCATGATGTCAGCAGTATATTATGTAAGTTCTTAGTGGCAGATAAGGTTTAGTAGTGCAGACTGATTTTTGTTTTACTTAATGTGACTTTTAGTAGTTTTCCTCTTGAAAAAAAGGTTTTTTAGTCCTTGGATCACCATGACTTTTTATTTCTTCCTGATAGGGCTGTCATTTACATGTATCTAAACCAAATCATGCTAAAAAAACATTATTGACTTTCCTGACTGATGTTTGTGTGAAATGCTGGTAGTGCTGCATGGCAGCAAACACTTTACTTCTCCTGCTGCAATATCACAATTACAAATTTTGCAATTACATGGGAACTGCTGGGATTATCCCTCATCATCTCCTTCTCAGCTTTTCAGCTAGAAAATAAGGCAGGAATTTGACCCTCCCTGCACAAAACCTATCTAAGCAGACTACGCAGAGAGCTGTAAGAGGGGTTGTGAGTCCACAGACTGTGGGAATCTCCATTGCAGCTCCTCTTCAGCCCTCACCTGTGGGCTACAAAATGAGCCCCTGACAGTCCACACTGCTTCCATAGAGTACCTTCACATTCTCATGCAAAGTATTTTCTCTCATTCTGTTTCAAGCAGCAAAACCCACGAAGTGAGTAATGTGAAGGTGTGAATGAGACATCTTTATAGCACATTTAAAGGAGGAGGAACACCTTTGTATCTCTGACATTCATGACATCCCCAAGAAGAGAAAAAAAATTACACTTAAAATGTCTGTAAGATCTTTTTGCCACATGACTCTATGACTTTTATCTGTAAATATATCTGTAATGTTACTTGAGTCCATTAATAATCAGAGATGTGACCAAATGAGACAGATTAGAATTTTTGTTTTTTCCTTCTTGTTTAAATATGGTTTCTAAATTAGGCTCTCAGAAACAAACATGTCATATCTTTCAACTCTTTTTTTTTACCTCATTCTGTTCTAAGATTAAAAATACAACAACCCACCAACTAAAACAAACCACCAACTTAAAAAACAACAACCCAATAAACTAAAACCAACTCAAATCCAGTCAGAGGTCAAAAGTCTATCTAAACCTCTGTGTGTATTTAACTGGAGCTATAGTGCCTAAAAATTGTTTATCAAATCAGTCTTCCATATCATGCACATTTAAACAATTAAATCATTAGGAGGAGTATTCCAACAAGCACAGCATTAAAAATGGTAAAATAAATACAAAAGAAGTCATGCAGGATCTCTGTGGAAGAAAAATAATGAGAATAATTTTGTTACCTCATCCCAAAAAACCGTGAAATAATGGTGTCTGAGTATGGAGGAAACAAACTGTTCTTTGAATTGTTGTGAATGTAGAAGGAAATATGAAGTCTCTCTTTTTGGTATCCTGGAACAGAACACATGGCACACAGCTACAGTGAAGAGATCATTCAGGTGTCTGGGATCTGACCTGCTTGGAGAACCACTGGGTACCTGCTTGTCCACAAGAGGTGAGGCGTTAAATGGCATTGTGTACCAGAGGTGAGCGAACAAGAATGCCTTGCACAGGCATCGAGAACACATGTACACTGAGATCTGAAGGAGAGGAGGTTGGTCAAACTGTGCTTCCTAACATGCTGGTATCACTCATGAATGGAGAAAGAGGAATGATGAAAAAAGAGGAGACAATCCTCTTTCTTGCAGTTCTGGGCCTCGTGTGCACCCTCACTGTTGTCACCAGGTTGAGGAGGCCAGCACACACCTTTCTGCCTGAATTAGCTTCCATCTTGGTCTTTTTTGTGGGAAGGGCTGTGCGTCTCTATTATTCTGCTTATTCTTTTTATGTGGCACAAGCATGACCCACGGATACCCTTAAGTTTACCAATAGAAAGGAGAAACATGGAATAAAACTGATTTTGGGTAACTTAAGAAGAGTGAAAAGCCATCACTTTAAGTAATGCTTTAAGCTCAGTTAGGTGCACCCAATCAACACATCTTAAACAATGGTTAAGAGCCTGTGGGTCTGGAGCAAGTCTCCTTCCACCAGCCAGATCTGTGGCTTCTCAGTAGTAACACACATTGATGTTATCCTACAGACACTCAGCAGTTTAGTTCAGATAGGGGAGTTTGGTGTTGAGCGATTTGATACTTCACAAGCAGTCTTCCAGGAAGTGGAAAAGAAATGGCAATTTTCTGGGCTGTGGCTTCTGCAGCATAGATGAGGCAGAACACAGACACCTCCTGCTTGGCTCATTCAACTTGAAGTCACTTTACCTTTGCAGATAAACTCTATCAAAGAGAGCATGAATCCCCTATTAGATCTATTTTCAGTGCTCACATAGTCTTGTAAAAACCAGGAGGTACTGCTGTGTTGCTGTAGCACTCGGAATAGGTAAAAACGACAAAGTCCACGCTACCAAGAGATGATCCGAAGTAAGGAAGTTTAATGAAAGATTGAACAACTTTTATGTGTTAATAGGCAGAAGCGTGTTGAATGGCATAAAGTAACTGGTCCCTCGGACATCCACCCCTTGGCGTGATTGGTCAAGTTCTGAGACATCTGTTTCTAGATGTTGTTCTGGTTAAAACCAAAACAGTTCTTGAGAAGTAACTGCAGGTGCAGAAATTTACAAAACTACAACATTGTTTTAAATTCTTTACATGGGGAAGACAGAACTTTCACGAAGTGCTGCAAAGGCTAAAGAAATTTCCTGCGAAGGCCTTTTTTGTATCCATACTGCTGGGCATCTTTATTTCCAGAAGGCACAGAACTGTGGCAATTAGTACTCTTATGGGACTAAATGTGCACCCATGTAAATTCATACTACAAATATATGTAGAAACCTTCCCTTGCAAAACATTTTCTTGCTTTGCCTGTACTCCTACTGAGACCGGGCTCTCTATTTTATGTCACCTACTTAAGACACGAATGTCATTAAGAAAAAGAGACCATCAGATGAATGGGTGAGGAGATGTACGTAGAGCACAGAAATGCAGATGTGACTTGCTTGGCATGCCACAGGACTGTTTCACATCCCTGCGATGTATCACACTTCCTTTCCTCTCCACTCCACTCAAGAAATGATACAGTTGAACAGGAACACTGTTTACCATTTACATTTCAGCTCATGGAAATTTTAAAAAAAATATTTGATACTACTTAACTTCTGGTTAACTCTACTTATTCACCAGTTCCTGTATCAGCTTTAAGACTAATCTCGTACTTCCTAGTGAGCTCGTGAAACCATAGAGAATACTTGGTTCCCTTTGCTGATAACCCGTTCAGTCTGTTACTAAAATAAGGAGAGGTGAGGTCTGAACAAAGATGTAGTAACTAGGAAATCGAGCATTTCATAAAAACACCAGAATTACATTTGTTCAGGATATCTCTAGGATTATTATACATTAAATAGCATAATTTGTCCCCCCTTTTAAAATGCATTTTACTATCATCATGGATTAAAGCATATGTTAAGATCTAGAAATCAATTTTTCCCCTTACTATTTTATTTCTTAGGCTTCACTTCTGTGTGACTAGTGCTGAATTACTGGTTTTTTGTGGATAGTTTCACATGATAAATGGGGAGAGCTGAAGTTTTAGTAGCAGGTAAGAAGGTGAATAAATTACTGTTCGATTAGACTGAAAGATATTGCTGAAAAGTACTTGTAACAAGATAATTGCAAGTGCCAGAGCTGAGAGTAACACTCAACACTGGCAGCAGCTTAGTTAAACATGTGGTTAATCATGTTATAGGAAGAATGGGTATGTAAAATATTCAACTCTACCAGCAGTAAATATTCATTTCATGTGACAGCAATAGTGACTTGCTGAGACTGATATTTGACATACAAAACTCCTACAATTATTTTAATATCTTTACTTCCCAATGATTTTAATGATATGACAAAGATTTTAGGTGTTTGCTGAAGCAGCACTACTGTCATTTACTATCAGTCAAACAAAATGTCATTCTAACTCATATCACTTCAAATGTCTGAGTAGTTTCCATATCAATTAAGCTACTGTTGTAAAGAGTGTGTTCTTTTGAGGTTTTATACTTACAGACTAAAACTGACAAAGACTTATATGGTAAACATTTGTTAGAATATATAATACAGAAAAGTATTTAAGTATGGATTTTGCCATCAGAAGAAAGCAGCTTTATAAAAGCCTGTGTATAAAAATAGAAAAGCAGCGTATGATTTGTACCTTTAAATTAGTTTATGCAAAAACAGGTAGTGCCTCATGGAGCTGATTGCTCAGTACTTTTCATTACAAGTTTCTTCAGTCTCTTAAAAACATTGCCAAGTTTTGAACCATTTAGGATGGAGTTTTCCTGCCCTAGGCAGGAGTTTTTTTGAAAGCTGGTTCCAAAATTTAATCACTCCTGAAGCAATATTCCACAAAAAGGAAGTTTCCTTGCCTGACATTAACCCGTATCTCACAAGTTGGTGTTTTTTGTTTGGTTGGTGGGGTTTTTTTTTGTTGTTTTTTGGGGTTTTTTGGAACATATAGTACTTTTGGAACAGAAACCTGAAGTTCTGCAGAACGATCATTTTGCTGTTCCAGGAGGTGCCTTTGATTAGCCTCTAAGATTTGTTCAAATTTGTCCCCGGTATGGAGCATGTTCTCAAGTTACGGCTTGTCAGCTGAGCTGTGGTAACTGACTCTGCGTACATTCCTCATTTGCCGAGTGGAATATGCTAATTCAAACCACCTTTAGAGGAGTTCATATTAAAGGGTTGTTCTTCACAGTGACAGCACACAAGCAGACATCAGCTCAACTTGAAAGCAGCAACTTTGCAGGCAGCGGAGCGTCTCTTGTACTCTCAACATCCCACAGTTTAAATCAAGACAGAACTCGGCAATTACATTTTCTCAACGTCCTTTCTCTGCTCAGTGTCCTCAGGCTGAAGGCATCGACACATTTTCTTCTCTGTGAACTGCTCATCCACCAGGGACTGAAGTGAGCATAGAACAAAACAAAGCTGCATCTCAGTGCTCCTTTTCACATCCCCATTCAGAGATCAGAGTGGTTGCCTTAGGACAGAGAGAAGGTTGGTAACAGGCAAAAGAAAAATGGAAGTAGAGAAGTAAAGAGCTGGGAAAGGGAGGAGAGCAACAGAATCTGAGGGTGGCAAGTGCAGCAGAAGTTGGGCATGGGGGAAAGCAATAATATGTGACACATATTGCAGCAGATTTCAACCTCAGAGGAACCGTTGACATTATTCTGTAATCATTCTCCCCCCCAGGACTACAGCTCATTTCAAGAGTCTTTCCTCGGGCCCTGAGACTCATATCAGGAACCCAAAACCTCTCTGCTCTGCTGTCAGCGAAAACCAAGGTAACCACCTACCAAAGCATTTGTCACCACCCTTCAAGGGGCAGATAGACACAAACTGCTGCCACAAGCTGCCTGTCTCTTTAACTGGTAGAGATCTGTCCAAATATGTACGTGGCAGGTAAAGATATTGATCCAAACAAAGTGGTGGTTCTGTTCATCTTGCTTTTAGGATTTTTTTTTTTTTTTTTTTGCATGACACCCTGGGCAAGGCAGAAGGATGTGCAGAATGTTCAAGTCAGGAGCTGTAAACAAAAAGTATTAAAGAACAGTGAATGCCCAAAGAGGGCCAACTTGTTTCCTTATCATAATCGGTGTGCAAGTCACATGGGGTCTACAATATCATTCATAAGAAAGCATCACCTCTAGATTCATAAACTGTGGCAAATACTTCAGCTAGCATTTTGTTTCCTTCTACCTATGTCAAATTTGCCATAACTGAGTATGTTACAGAGGTAGCTAGTAGATTTGGGCCCTGTAATCCTTGACTAGCATCTGAATTCTCCATTGCAATTTACAGTTTGGTCTCATTGAGAAAACCGGAGAAAAATCCCACTTCAAGCCCAGGAAAACCCATCGATCAGCCACAGTCCCAGCTGCATGTCTATGAGAAGTGTGACTACATAGATTGTACGATGAAATCTCAATGAGAGATGCAGAGCTGTTTCCTGCACTTAAATCTTTTTGTCACGGCCTTAAAAACCGCTATGTTTGTGTATGCTAAAACCCTTCCTGTGAGACAGAAATAACTGCAATTATTAATTTAGTCATCTGTGTAGTTTATAATTCCAGGACGTTTAGAGGTAAGGCACTTTGCACTCGATATGCAATTTCCAAAGATAATACCTGACAAAACGAAGGCTTACAGTGACAGCATCATTGAGCTTTATCCTAAGGAGTTAAATGAGTTCAAAACCTATCATCAGTCACTGATAGGATCCGCTTAAATCCTGCATAAAGTGCCAGTGAATTGTTAAAAGCTGAAGATGATAATTAGACAGCCTAATATAAACCTGTGAAAGAATGGTATTATTAGGAGTAAAGTGCTGTATTATTGCCATTTGTAAAGTAGTTCCCGATTTTGGCAGTACATGTTATATTACTCTCTCCTCTGTTAATGGAGTATCAGAGAAAAACCAAACTGAGCAAGCCATTGCAGATTCTGAGACCCTCAAAACTCTGAGGTTTCCTCATGAGACATTCTGGGCTTAGGTGCTAAAACACTGCATCAGAATTAAGTCATACCTCCTGGCATGAATCAGCTGCTAAATCCAGTTCAATCATGTGTATCTTTGATATGAATACCTCCTGGATAACTGCAGTGAGGAGTTAGGTGCCAAAGGAACCTCCAGACCCAGGTGCTAGAGGCACTGCTGAGGAGCATTGGGCACTGAAGTAGTTACAGGGTAGAACAGTAACTGTGTCACCGGTAATCGTCCCAGAAGACGACACAGAGACACTGCCAACTAGACGCAGAATGTTTAAATGTTGAAAAAGCAGTGAGACACTCGATTATATCAGTTAAGATTCTTCGTGACTGCGCTGCTCCAGCGCCACTGGTTCCACCGCGGCATCAAACCCTGCCAGGCGCACACGCCTGGACCGAGCACACCTGGGCAGGTGGACAGCGGTGCACCCTCCCAAGGCTGCATCTCCTTGGGACGGAGCCTTCCCTCCCTCCTCGGACGCCGCGCTACTTCTTAGACACTTTCTAAATAAAAAAAACTCAAGCAAACAAAAAAAGCCGAAAGAGTTCGGGGCTGCAGGACGCGAGTCCCAGCTGAGCGCGGTTCCCCCCTGCGGCTGCCGCTCGGCAGAGGCTCCGCGCCTGCCGGAGCTCGGCACGCCCGGGGGACCGGTTTCCCCTGGCTCTCCCCGTGTCCCCGCCCGGCCCGGCTGCGCCCCTTCGCGCCCGGGCATCGGTGCCGGAGCCCGGGGCCGCCGCTGCCCGGGGCGCTGGGGGCGGGACGCGGTTTCCAGGCTGACTCACCCCCGCTCCG
>VWZT01002562.1:665483-709909 GCA_013397055.1 Pachycephala philippinensis | reverse complement strand
CCCCTAAAACTTCTGGATAAGTTTCGCGGCGGCGGCGGCCGTGCTTCCCAGCGAGCCGGGACCAGCCGGCGGTGGCCGCGGAGCGGTGCGCGGGGTGGTGCGGGGCCGCCTTCCCCGTGAGACACCCCGGGTGCCGGGCTGCTGCCGGCCCTTACGTCATGCTGCGGGCCGGTGCGGGGCTGATGCTCCGCTTCTGATGCCCTCGGGTGCGGGGCGGGGGCGAGTGTTGACAAGGTCCCCTCTCTGCAGCCCTCCTCTCCCTTTACAGCCCATCTACTCCGCTCATCATTCCCCCTCCCAGCTCCGCGTCCCCCCGCCACTGTCCTCTCTTACAGGGGTCTCTCTCTCCCCAGCGAAGTTTTCAGGACGATAAGAGCTGCAGGAGTGTAAGGGGAATACTTGCTAAACTCTGCCTCCTCTATTATTTATGTCCGAGCATGGTGAGTGATCCTTCATCTCCAGGGCTCAATATAAGCTTTACAATTGGAAAGAGAGAGGTTGTTTCAGAGATGGGGGTAGGAATAAAGGAAAATGAAATGTCCGTATGTTGTTTGGTTTTTCTTTTTTTTTTTTTTTTTAATCCAGACCGATATGAGAAGTGACTTAAGCAGCAAGATTAGAAGATTTCCATATATTTTCAGTAAGAAACAGAGTTTAGCTAGATGAAATTGAAGCTTGAACAGAAGCATAATAATTGCTGTGAAGCATCTTACTTGGGCTTTTCTTAAGACTGCAGTTTGTAGAGAAAGATTCACTCGCTGGTGTGCACCGGACTTTCCTTGTCTGGCCATTTGGACAAGCAGCAGTGCGTCAAGGAACAGTGGTGTAGGAAAACTTTCTTCTAAGATACTGTCATGCAGAGATAATCCAGAAACTGGACTGAAAGAAAACAGAGTGGTGGAAAGTGAGAGCCGAATGCAAAAACGTAGGGTAATTTGTGGGAATTTTGCTGAAGGAGGTATGCTTCCACAAGGGTACGGCTTATTTTCAGTATAAAAGTGTACAGTGGTGAGAGTCCCCGCTCAGTGTTTTGTAACTTTCATGTGGCAAATGAGGTTGTCGGTATCAAAAGCTGGAAATTCTTAATAAAAAATGGCTAAACTCCTTATTTGTGACTCCTTAATCCTAAAGGGAGCTGTACAGGTCGCAAAGCACTAGGGAAAAGTGTGATTAATGATCAGTGATTAGTGATAAGTGATTAGTGGTTTTATTCAAACTGTTACCTCTGACCAGAAGCACACATCAGAGGATTAACAGGCTCTTTAGATAAATGCTCATTAGTGGAAGGGGGAAAGCAAAGATAATAGGCATGCACACAGGGACAACTTTCTAGGAAAATCATTCCTGTCTCTGGTATAATAAGCTCTATTAGCAGAAAGGCTCTTTAATTTAAAAGTTGCTTTTATCTTGTAAATCAAAGATAGATGTAGAAGTTTGCTGCGCTATTATAGCCTAAATTTTCCCATATCCACTAGATGTGGATTATCTCGGTGGTGATATTTTATTAAAAAAAACCACACCACAATTGAATCTGTAAGAAACTGAACATTCCCAAGGGCTAAAGCCCTGCATCCCGAGGAGGCATCTGCTCCCAAAGCCTGCTGGCAGCTAACTAGATGGCGCAGTCCTGTTCTGTGCGAACGTATGCTCCTGGGTTATGAACTTAGCAAGTAGCAGCTTGCTAGGTGTCCTTCAACACTTACAACAAAGTTGATTCTGTGCTCGGTTGGAGGCTAGACAGTGCTATGAGTTTGTAGTCACATTTTCCACTTCAGTTAATCTAGGGAGTTAAAGGCTACTGGAAAAATTAGTCTCATTTACTGAAAGAGATGGTGAGAGAAAGAAGAAGAGAATGAGAGGGGGGCAAATAGCTACAGCCTGGGACATAACTCTTGATTGCTCTGTTTTGTACTGCTTAAATGAAGTACAGTTCTGATGGCCTTAATTAATGAAGCCTGAAAGCTCTTGGGAGTTTTTCCTCCAGCTATCACTGGCAAAGTGAGTAGTTTTTTTTAAGTAAGTCACTAAAAAGAAGGAGCAGTTGGTGTGGTGGTTGAACAAAACAACTTGGACCTGACTGTGCTCTACAGATTATGGTAAGGAACCTGTTTTTATGATAACTAACCAGGGATTTTTCATTACTCTTTATTATACATGGATTGGAAAGGACTGGTATCTACTGCTGTCAGTAGACTTGGGGGTTTCCTTTGTCCCGTTAGCTTGCATGGGATTTATGTTTGGTTTCAACTGTGGAGATCATCAAAGTTTCAAAACTTTAAAAGAAACGCTTGAGTGAAACAGGAAATAGAAATAATGAATTTACGGCTTGAAAAAGAAACGGCTGTAGTCTCCTATTGTTACATCTTTAATTGGAGACTCTTAGGAATAGTCAGGCTAATGCTTAAAATCAAGAAGTTTTGTAATAACATATAAAAAAGGCAATAAGCGCTGTCTGCCAGTCTTGAATATTGGATGGCACTTTTCCAGGATTTAAAATTGCAATATTTTTAAAAGTTTACACGTTTAGAACAAGCAGAAACCTTTTCCCCCTTCCAAAACACCCATTTATAGTTCAGCTTCAATTTATCACACTCCGCTTCTGCTAATTTAACCCAGGGAATGTAAAGGGAAAGAAACCACGTATGTACATTTAAAGAAAAGATAGAAGTGAGATTGTACATGTAATTTTATTTATATCACCACTTAGCAGAACGACTTACACAGATAAAGAGTAATAGGTGCTTTTTTAATTTGTTATTCACTTCCTCGCTCTGAGAATCTAAAATGTGCTGCAATCACATTTATCCTGTTCACTGCTGAGGAATCTTCTGTAAAAGACTGTTGCTGTGAGAGCTAGAGTTCACTCTGGAGTTGATAAGAGAGAGGTAATCTCCCAGTGCCTTCAGAAGGCAGGTTTTACATACTAAACCTTTCGACTCTGTGTGGGCAGAATCTCTCTGAGCTCAGTAAGTCTTGCAGGATGATTTGAAACTGGGTTAGTAACTTGTCTCCTCGTGGCCCCTTCTAAAAACCTGTCTCTGTGCCCCTAATCAGGGTACGAGGATCTTAAATATTAGAAGAGTTCTTGCAAGGTTGTTGTTGCTTTTAAAACAATTTCTTTAATCAAGGACTTTTCCTCTATTCTTTGTCATCCCATGTCTCTTATTTCTGCCATTAGTTAACTTTCTGGATTTCCTATAAACCTCTTGCTTTGAGGGTTTATACCTATGTTTATGTGTTATTAGCTGTCTTTCAAGCTTAATTTTAATTCCAGTGACCGTCTTTCGTATAAACTCTTTATTATGAGGAAACTATTTTGGGACAAGATTTTGCAATAAAAGAAGAGCAAAACTGTTTTTACTTAAAACATTTAAAAGTTATTATTAAGGACCATGTGATTTATTATTGGAACAAACTGGATTTTTTTCTCAAGGCCCGTGAACACTGATTTTTCTCGTAACTCGTTACAGGAATACTCTACTCAGTAGACGCAGTTGCTGGAAATACAGATGTATAAAGCAACAAGTCTTTCAGTTCTGCTTCACAGGTCTAGGTGATTCTTTTGCTTTGATTCTGTTTTGGTTATCTCCTATTAATCAAATTAATAGGCAGACATATATAACTAAGCTAGCCTATTCAGCTTAATGTTTCATGTGTAAACTCTCATTGATACAAATCCATAGGAGTCCTAGTGGAAATATTTAAAATGCTTTGAGCTTCTGTCAGTTATAAGTCCTAACTCCAGGGCCAATCAGACAGCTTGGTAGGTCACTCTGCAGTATCTCAAAACAATTTCTGTTGATTTTTCCTCTCTCCATGCTGCAAGCTATTCAATCCCTAATTCCAACCCCCCCCCCCCCCCCCATTTCTAGGTAAATTATCTTGTCAAATTATAATGCTCCAGACAGAGCTTTTAGGGCTCTAGCCTTAAAAAAGAACTTTTAGGGCTTTTGCATTTCTCTGCCTTGAGAAATGATCAAAGTTGATCACAAATTTAAAGCAACAGTTTGGAATAAGAACTATGAAAACAAATTTTTTCCTCTTGCCAAAAGTCATATTACTAGGCTAATTTACAGTTCTGAAGGTGTAGTATTCTCTGACACAGACAAAATAGTCATCTCAGACAATATGTTATCGTGCTGTATTTAACTTCAGCCACATTGTAGCAGTAAGTACAGGAATTAGCTTTTGTAGACTTGACATGTAAAAACAAAATCCTGTTATGGAAATACTTTTTTCTTTTGGTTACACATACAATCAAATAAATTATTTTAATACTTTCAGGTATACGTAACAAGAACAACATAACATACATAAAATAATTGTTTTGGATACGATGAAAGGACTTGTTGAAGCAGATAAGCTCTTGTGACTTTTTACATCCATGGAGCTCTTGTGTTGGTTTGTACACAGTTTGTTTTGCTCCTGTTATGGCTCAGGTTGATGGGGCAACCCTGAAACTCTAAAATAATACTTAATCTGCTATTTTTCTCCTAGGTGTTATTTTAGTCTGTAATTAAAATTACCGAGAGTCAGCATTTCTTTTCCAGCCATCGCAGGAGAAATGCACGTGTTATTTGCCCTTAGAGAGTTAAGAAAGGGTTGGTTGCACTGGTTTGTAGGTTTTTAGGTTGTGATATCAAATGCTATTTTATAAACACAAAGAGATTTTCCAAGGATTTTGCTGAAGGCTGTAGGATTTTCAAAGTAAAACACTGAAAGCTTACAACAATTTCCTTAGCTTAAAAGATGTTTTGCTTTTGGTTCTTGTTTCCGTCTTATACTTTTTTGAGAATTTGTTCAAGAAGTCGGTCCCACACACAACTTCAAAATAAATGCCTTGAAACACTGTCACCGGCAGTGTTTGTGTAGGTGTGTGGTTTTAATAATCTCTTCCTTTGAGACAGCTCATGTCACTGTTGTGCCACCCTGCCACGTAAGGTGATTTGAAGGCGTGGGGTGCAGCCCTGCATGGCCAGAAGGCTCCACTTTGTGGGTGATAAAAATGGCAATGTCTTTAGAAGAAGCCAGAAGGAGTAAGATTTGAATTTAATTGGGAAAAGATACTACAAATCCTCTCTTACCTTTGCCAGTTGATTCTGCTTTTCTTTAGCTCTGAATGTTTTCATTGCTCTTGCTAAGGTACTGAGACCTCTGCTAGCTCAGGAATTGGGCATGGTTCGATCTCACCTGCAGCCTTCCACCCCACATAAACTCTACAAATAGTTCCTACTGCCTTTTTAACCTTTGCAGTGTTTTCTCAAGCAGCTTGCTTTTCTCTCATCTCAACTTCTTTTCTTCCTAAGGGCCTTGTCTTTGGGTGGCACCACTCAGTGAACATTTCAGTGCAGTTGAAATGTCTGGTCCCAATCTCAGTATGTTTGTGTGTTTTTTGTCTTCTCTGGGAGATGAACCTGGACCAGGGGCTCCTAGATTTAACATCTGATTTTTTTTCTTTTTCTTCTGGTGTAATGTAAGGAATGCTAGTTAATGTGCTCAACACTGGGGGCTCTGTAGCACAGTAAACAGAATCTGAGATTGGATTTAGAATGGGTTGTATGGAGCAGCTATAACAGTAAGCAATAGATTGAGATGTTACTGTATGGTACTCCCTCTATCTTTTTTTCCTTTTCTGTCCTTTAAATCTTTCAGTTCTGGAGTGCTTAAAATACTACCTGTACAGTAATCTTCTGCCTAAGTAAATGCTCCAAGATATGGATGATGATATTAGTAGGTCACTTGGTCATGCACTGAGGCTGCAAATCAGCTGCCAGTAATTCAGTCATGGATGAACTAGTTTACAATCATTCCCACTCCAAACATATCTCTCACTTAACTTTTCAAAAAACTTTTATTCAGCAACAATGCTCTGTTACTAGGTGCAGAGCTTTAAATTATGAATGGCCTCAAGTTGCATCAGAAGAGGTTTAGCTTGCATATTAGGAAAAATTTCTTCACCAAAAGGGTTGTCAAGCATTGGAGTAGGCTGCCCAGGGAAATGGCTGAGTCACCATTCCTGGAGGTGATTACAAGATGTGGCAGCTGGGGACATGGTTTTGTAGTGGATTTGGCCGTGTTGGGTTAATGGCTCAACTTGGTGATCTTAAGGGACTTTTCTAACTTTAACGGTTCCATGATTCTGTAATAGTAAATGATACCTCCATAGGTACTACTCTGAATTAACTTTAGGCAATTGGTTTGGTTAAATCTGCTTTTGGTTCTGGTCAAGTCAGTGAATGAGTTTGTCACGATTTTGTTTTAGGTGCACAGCAGGAACTCCAGAGGTGACCTGAGTGTGTGGTGGCAAAGAGCCTGGAATTGTCCTTGTCCAGAAACAGCACTGTCTGTGTTAGAAATTTGGGCTTGCCAATATCTCACTTATAGGAAACTTCTTTTCTCGGGATGGTTGTAAAATACAACCAGAAAAAACTGAAAAGGGAGCAACGGAGTAGAAACAGATCATCAATTGCTTTGTTCAGGAATATATTTTCCTACCTATTGTTTAACTTCATTACTGAATGAATGCTTTAGGAAGAAGAAATTTCGGTTACGGGTTTGTGATAATTACAGTCACCACATCAACTTCATTTTTTGTGACTTAAAAAAAAAGCTCCTTTTGCTGGTGATGATTGGAGCAGGGGGAATGGCATTTGCATATTTTTCTTAAAGGTTGAAGAGATCAGGATCAACATCTGTAGAGACTTCTATAATTTTCTAGAGTGCACAAAATGAGAGATTCTGTAGTTAAAAACAAGTTAAGGAATTTTCCTTCTTTTCTTACTTCCATATCCTTCAGTGTATCTGTGTAGCACTTGAAAGTTGTTTTATATATGTTACTAAATAAGTGTAAATTTCATTTACTGGATGTGCAATGGAAAAGTATTTTTAAAAGGCAGTGGGGGAAAAAAAATGAGTGATGTAAAACTTAAACCACTTTCTACAATTCCTATACTGCTCTTTCATTCTTCAGCACTAGTAAAGCAGTACAGGGACTCAGGCATGAAAATGGGTTAAATTTGAGTAATTGATGGTTTATCACAAAAAGTGAGAGAAAGCAGTAATTTAACTATTTTGATGAGAATCTTTAAAAGACAAGCTTCTGTAAATAATTTGCTATGAAAGTAGAAAGGATCAAAAGAGCCACGGGTTTTATGACTGGGTAAGTAGAATTACATTCTTGTGGATTTAAAAAATATCATAGTAGAGGAGCCTAATTCTCCACTCACCCTGATACAAATCTGGAGCAACTCTATTGAAATCTGTAGAGTTACCAACTGCAATAATACTCATTGAGAAGAAAATTAGATTCACGGGGTCTATTCTGAACATAGCCTATCAGTTGTGCGCTGTGCAAATCCCATTATTAAAGCAATAGCCTTACATGTCACGTTAAGGACGGCTGTTTCCCCAAGATGAACATGTTTGTAGCTCTCCTCATCTCGTGGCTACTTTTTAAGGGGGCAGGGGGATATTGAGAATACTTATTTTCTGCTCAATTAATATTCCTTCCGTGCACTCTCCTTCCTCTCACGCGCTTTATGTGTGGGTGCACAGTCTGCACTCTCCATCATCTATCTGTCTGTGTCTCTTTGCCTGTGACAGTCACCACTCTGGCCTCAGGCTTGCACAACATAGATGAAAAGCCCACCAAGGTTTTCAGTTAAACATGGCAAGATATAATTCTGCTCCTAAATATGATGTGCATTTTCACTCTTAACAACGCAGCTGTGACTTGGAAGTAATACCTTATCCTTCAGTTACATTTTACATGTGGAGGTTTTGCGTTTTCTTTTAGAATTTGAAAAAAAAAAAAAGGAATAGAGGGGGAAAGAAGTGAGGAGGCAGTGTGGCTCGGCAGGTTTAATAAATTGGAGTATTTGTTTGCAGCACTGGAAAGCAATACCCAGGCCACTTTGGCATCTCGCATAGCTCCCAAGCTGGCCTGAGAGTGGGAACAGTCTTTGGGAATTGGGGGAAAATTATCACCACTGCCTGAGCTACTCCGCTTTGTTTTATAAACAACAATCAACAGGGAATTTTGAATAAAGAAAAACATTGTAAAGAGTGGTAAATAGACAGTGTCCAGTGTACAACCTGCACTTTGCCCAGCCCTAATCACCTACACTTACTTGCTTCCAATTTTCTCTATTTGGCCCAGCATATCTGGGCTCTGTTACTTTTGAAATTGGTATAAATTGATTGACTTCTCTGAAACTGTGTGGAGTGAGGGTATGGCCCATGGTTGATTATTAATGGCACACAACGGGCAACTTCTGTGCATATTCTTTTGTGAGAGGACATAACAAATACTTTTAGGCCCTACAGACACTCTGGTGTGCAAAGACTCTGGATCCTTAACAATCCAGAGGTTAATTTATAAAAAAAAAATGAAACAAACCCACAACTATTATTTCATTGCCAAACATTTTTAAAAAGCACTATTTATGTAGGCCCTATATAAGCACACATTGTTTTATGTTCCTTCTGCTGGCTTTGCGTTTGACTAAACCATTATTCTCGGAGCGCTGCTGTGCTGAGATCATCAGTGATGATGGTGTGAAAACAAACAAGTTTTAGCATGAGAAGTCACTATATAATTTGACAGGGAGGTTGTCAGCACCAAAACATCTACATTCATTTCATCTCTGGTCAAAGCAGAATAAAAATCAGATGGCTAATGGGAAAAAATACATTCTTAGGAGGAAGGGAAGGGGATTGGATGTAATTCTGCAAGGTGCTCAACCAAAAGTAGGACCGATCTCAATTTCCCACTGAGGTCAATGGTTGTTGAGGGCACTCAGGGACTAGTGGCATTGGGTCCCTTTTCTCCCAAGTTTAGTAAAACTGCTGAGATGAAATTTAATTCTTCATTAATTCAAACTGCTAGCAAGTTTTTGGGAGTAAAGCTCTCTTTGTTAAAGATCAGGATATGCTTCAGCTCTTTGATAGAGAGCTAAAAAAGTATTGGCTCTAATTCTGTAGCCTTCAAGGAGTCCTTCAACATGAAGAGTTCTGCATATACCTTAATGGGACAAAAATCCCGCTTCGGAGAAAAACATTTCTGGCCTCTGTTACAATACACAAAACAGGGAATTTTATTCTTTTGAAAGTGACCTTTAATGTTATCAAGAATGAATTTTGTGTTCCCTAGTGTTAAGTTAAAAAGCTTTGGGACTAATGAATGCAGCTATGTGTAGTCAAAAAGGTGCTGTGAAAAGTAAGCTATCAGCTATGTGAATGCCCCCCAACATTTTTTTCTTTGTTTCTCAGCGAAAAATTATAGTGGGCTGTTTTTAACAGAAACAGTTAAAGTCAATGGATCCCAGATGAGTCAACCGACTTAATAATACCCTAAAATTTAGGAGTTCCAGATAGTTTATTTTACTGCTATGCGGTGGCCTTACACTTGAACCTCTTACTGGATTATCTAAATTGAGTGGAGCTTGCAGGACACACAAGGAAACACTCTGAAAAACATTGCTCTCTCTGTAGCAGTCAGGATGCTACATGTTGTATTTTCTCTCTCATGCTGTCTGATTCTATACAAATTTTCTTGCCAAAAAGTTGCTATTCCAAAATATTGAGACAGCCTATTTCTAGGCTGTCAGTCTTCCAGTTTTCATTTCAGAATTTTGAGTCAGTGCACTGTCAGCCAAAAGATTTTCAGCAGGCTGAAAGCTTTTAGGCACAGAATGAGCTTAGAAGAAATATTTTCAGCATTGTAATTAATTCTAAATTAATTTATAATGAGGAAAATAAGAGGCATGATGATGACTGTTTTATCAGGCTAGTCATGGAAATAGATTTGATTTTCTTTTTAAATTTGAATTTGCTCTGTTGGTGTCAGATAGCTTAAATGTACTGAGGATGGCCTGCAAGTGAAGTGTTGGTTTGACGTACTGGGTATGCAGAGCTCCTTGCTGTATCTCTTCTTTCGAGGAAACAGCCTTCCTTGAACAGGGGAAAATGTGGCATTGGGAGTGCTGCTGAGCCATGTGGCCCTGTGACTGTGGCAGTGAGATCTACCTCATGCCTCTCCCAACTAATAAAATTGTAGCCACCAGAGTGCAGGTGCTTTTGGAAAGCCCAAGCAAGATTTCAAACAAAATTTTTCACTTGGCTCCAGTGCTTAGAAAATACTGGACAGGGAAATGCCCACGTCTACATTTATAGAGAGGTTAGTGCTCAGTAGCACCTGGAACAGGAAGGTATTGCATGGAGAACGGATTTTGTAAAATATCAATTTTTTGTAGCCTGACATTGCAGAATTTTAAGAGAAAAACCAAGTCTGCAGTTTGGCAACTGGTTTGTACAGAGAGACTCTTGTGTGCATAGTAAATGATGCACAGCAGTAAATTGTGTAGCTTACTGTTAGGTGAGAAAGAGGTAAAAGCAAGTGGTCCCTGCCATGGAAATAATGTTTTTGATACAGGTTGGTTGTGAAAGAGTTCAATGAAAATCCAAACAGGAGTACTTTTTTCAGCCTTTTATGATTCTGTGGATATCACTTTCCCCACATACCTCGTACCTTCCTACTAACCATCTTCAAAATACATGCTAAAAAAGTATCACCCTTTTGGTGCCCGCATTAAAATGCCAGTTATTTCTCCACCTGATGACCGACTTTGCTTGGAGCTGTCTGTGCTCTCAAGTATGGTGTATGTGAGATGGTCTGAGAAGTGGCAAGGTCCTGACAGAGCCTCTTGTCTCTTGCTAAGCCCCATATTTAGCACAGAGGGGATTTCCTTGCCGTTGTGTAGAGAAGACAGTTGGGCCACAGGGTTTTTCTCTGCACCCCATCCAATCCTGAGTTAAATCAAGTAGCAGTTGCCAGGGGCAAAGTCGGTGCCCTCTGAGCAGCCTCTTTGGAGGGGAGTACATTTGGCCTTTGCAGCCAGGCTAGTGACATTTTTCGAGGGAAAAAAAATACTCTCCAAAGACTTTCACACAAAGAACTTTACTGAAAAGCATGGAGGTCTGAAAGTGTTCGCAGTTAAAGATCAAATTTTCTGAGTAGCTTCAGCCAAAATAAAAGGGGAGAAAAATATGTGAAAAAGTCAAAATAATTTATTTCAACATTTTTTGAAAATGAGGTACATCTTCCTTTGAAAATTGATTTATATTAAGGAAGACATAAGGCACTACATATTTCAGAGGTTAATTTTCTTTTTTTTTATTTTTGTGCTGAATAAAGTCTTTCAGGTTGATGCAAACACTTTCATGTTTATCTGCCTTTATTTGTCTGCTCTTGGCTTGGGAGGCTGGGGTCTCTTTATCTTTCTGGTCTGAATAACATAATTCTGTGCATATAAGACAGGGACAAGCTCCTGGAAAACCAGGTTTGTTGAGAACTTCAAACAGCTGGGTAGAGGCCTCTTGTTGGCCACATCTCCCAAATATTTCCTAAGACTTAGTCTGGTCTGGTTTGATCTGTCTGGAACAGGAAGATGACTGCCTTCCCTAGAGGGCATTGCAAAATCAATGTAATCAACTGATGGGATCAGAAAAAGATTGGCTGAAAGAAACCAAGTATTTGTACAGCACCTTTGCTGAAAGTAAATTTAGGAGAGGCTGTCCTCTACTAGGAATACTGTAAGAGATATCTTGGACTTTTTTTGAATTAAATCATTGCATAATTGTTAAACTTCAGAAATTGGAGTAAATGGAGAAAGAGTCTTTAGTTATGCTACTGGCTTAGGTTTTTAGGGTCTTTTAAAATGTATTTCTTTATGGGAAATGTGGGTGTCTTAAATGGATTTATCTTACTGGGAATTATCTGGTGGAAGTTCTGATTAATTTGAATATTCAAGGATGGATTAAAAGGGAGCTGAAGGAACAATTAATGTTTCCTAGGTATGGCTTTCTTTTTTTTTTTTTTCCTCCTTTGAGCAGATTAGTTTCTTATTTTTTATCAGGAGATGTACTAGGTTTTGATGAGGAAGAAATTCTGGCTTATTCTAGTTGTGTGGAATTGCTTTTCTTAGATCATGTGTAGTATTTAATCTCCATGTGATGGCTCTTTAACTTGTCTTTTCAAGTGTGTGTTTTGGTGGTTTGATGGTATGTAGAACATTTCCTTCCTGTACTTCAGCATTTCTAACCAAAATCTGAGTATGTTTGAAACCTTAGCTTATTCACACTTCCTAATCATAATCCCCTTGGTTTCCTTGTCAGCACCTTTGTGGTATTTCTCTGGACACCTCTATCTAATATCTCCAGAGGTTATTCTACAGAGTAACCTTTGACAAGATCTATTACTTACTACTTACTGCTTTTAGCAAGGTGAAAAGAGGTCAGCCTCTGTAAAAGGCAGGCATTATTATAAGGCTGCTGTAGAGTCTCTTGGTGGCTTGTCCATCTCTTCTGGCAACACTGCAAATCAGCTCAGCCACCTCCTCTACAGCACAAAGAAAATTACATTTGTGCCTGGATACGATCACATGTAGGTACCGCACGTCCTTGGGCAAGTGGCTGCTTTGTGCATTACAAAGCTCCAGGTGGTTTCTTTGTCAAGGTTGTAGCACACTGATGCACCCACTGGAATCTGTGAGATTTTTGCTGTCAGCTTCAAGGGTAACAGGATTTCAGCCTGTTAGTTTTTGTATGATCCATTTAATTGAACTTCGTGGCCAATGCTAATGACGTTTGCTGCTGCAAGAGTTGAATTGGTAATTTGGTTACCCCTCCTGTCAGAGTTCAGGATCTTCTAAATGAGGGTTGGTGTTGTCTGTTTCTTTAACCAAATTAAGATGCAAAAGCTACCTCTTTCTGATTTGAAAAACACAGATTGCAAAATCTCATTTTGCCAAAAGAATAACTACAAGATCATTTTGGCTGACAATACAAAATCTCAGAAATTAGACAAAACATATTTTTCTTCCAGATTAATTAAAAAGATGAGAAATTGTTCAGGAGACTTTAGACAGATCCCAGAGGTATTGAAAATACAATTTAAAATGAATGTCTAGTCAGTTCATCTGCATGCATCCTCTAGAAATGAATGAAAAATCTTCCTTGGGAGCTTTGAAATACCTCAGTCTGGGGTTTTGTCAATAAAAGATGATGATGTTTTTAGCCTAGTTCTATCAGTTACTTATCACAAGTTGTTTTTTCATGGTTTCTGTACATGTAAATTCTACAAAAGCTGCTGGTATGCCTTTCATATGCAAATAGTTATAATACAGGGAAAAATGCCCTCTGTCTGAGGTTTAACAATAAATCATAAGGATTTTTCCTCTCATCCTCAAACTGTGAAACCCAGGCTAACTTGTTGCTAACATGGCTTTCACTTTCTGTCCATAGTCTACCAATTAACCACATGCAGACAGTGACTGAAATGCTCTGTCTTGGAGTAGAATTGAAATTTGATTTACGTAATGAGAGCTCATTGCCACATGACTACTGTATGTGTATGGCCTGGGCAGCTGGGCCTGAGCTCTTTGTAAAAATCAGGCATGAAAACTGTCTGAGAATTTTAGAAGCCTATAGGAAGAGCAGGGAATAAATGTGAAAGGTGTATTACTTTTGCTTCAAATAAGAAAATGAAAAATGAATAGAAGTAATGGGGTTTTTTTCAGTGTGATCATATAGAGGTTAAAATATAAACTGCCAAGGCAAAACAACTTTCTGAAAGATGAAAAAGAGGTTTCCTTGAAGTGTTGTGGTTCCTGATGTTCTGCTTGTTTTCTGTGCCAGCAAATTCCCAAAAATTTATTCACTAAGAATTTGCCTGTAGGAGCGCTTGGTATATTCCTTTCTGCCAAGCCCACTCTTTAAGCATGCAGAAATATACTTGTGTGTGTGTGTGTGTAATTTTAGTTTTATTTTTAATTGCATCTCCTCCTTTGGTTTAAACTCTGTAGCTGGAGATTTAGTAATTAACCAAGCAAATTGGCCTTGCACTCAAGTGTTACAACTAAAAGCTGTATCCTGTGGTTACGGTTCAGGGCTCTGTCCTTGCAGAGATGAACAAGCGTTAGCAGAATGTTTCTTTGAGACTGAACCCCAGAGAATGAGACCAAGAGGTTGAAAGGCAACTGGGTGCGTCAGCATGGCAGAGCAGGAGAAGGATACACAAATCCTTACTAACAGAGAGGTGGAAGAGCTGGCAGACAGATTTCTGGTCTGTTTTTGGAGGGAGAAATGTAAAGACTCTCTAATGGGGGTGTTGGAGGCAGGATGTGGTGTAGAACCAGGGTTGGACTAGCCAACAGTGGGTGAAATCTGCCTCTTTCTCAAGACCTTTGGGTTTTGTGGAGGCTCTGAAAAAAGCCGTGAGGTCATCCTCCACAGGTGGAACCCTTCCCTGCTAGAAACTGTTGACCTTTTACAGTAAATTAAGTCTCAACACAAATTTAGTACTTTGTGCATTTTAAGTTCCAGCCGCCAAAGTAAGGTGCTGTCAGAATAGAAAGTAATTACGGCTGTATTTTCACTATGATATGGTAACTCACAGTTGATGAATAACATCTGACTTATATTCTGTCTGAAAAGCTTGTATATGTGCTTCTTTGTTTGTTTATTTTATTTCCCCCCCCAGACCAGCCACAAAACCCCTACTGCTCATCAGTGCAAAAGCTTGCACTGACTGAAGGGGGAATTCCATGTACAATTGCCAAAAAAAAAAAAAAAAAAAAANNAAAAAAGAAAAAAACCAGAGAAGCAGAGCCTGTAGTGAGGGAGAAAAATGGGTGAAAAAAGAGTTTCTGTCTCTTCTCATCTGCCTCCATGCTTCCTTTTACTCAAGATTTTCAAATATTATCAGTTTTAGAAACTGTATGTGTCATTTTTGTTGCATTAATGCTGTAAGGTGGATTTACATGGATTGTACAGTTTGCTTCAGAGAAGAAAAAAGCCTCTGCACAATGGACAAGCTATCACTTGAAACCAAAGTCCTGCTGGTCAGTACCCTGAACCAAGTGGTAGATGGCACCCAGCTTTGCTACAGCCCCAGAATTTGATGGCTGGGCAGTCTCTCTGCTGAACTACCAAACCCCTTATTAACTGTAAAAGACTGTGAAGCTGTAAATACAGAGAAAGTAAGTAGCTGCAGTGGAAGATAAAGGCCAAAAAAATTTAGAGTTCAAAGAAAAGAAGGAAGAGACTCAGTGAATCCTTGTATGTGTGATGACTGAGAAGATTGATTCCCTTAATGGTTAGCTTTTGTTTGTGCAGAACTTGGTTGGGAAAATTTTGACCAATCTCAGTGCATTTTTGGTTTTAAGATACCTGTGTGATGGTCAGCTTTAGGCAGATCAAATTCCAGCTATAGATCTGTTAACTGTGGAGAAACTCACAGCTCTCTGCCTCTCCTCCACATGTACCTATGATGAGTCCAAAAAAAGGGATTTCTTTACAAAATACTTGCTTTTATTTTAAGTCTTGCAAACTTGGAAGTGGGAGGTCTGTTTGATCTAGCTTGGTGCTTGCTTGTCTCCATGGGTATGGCTCTTCCAAAAGATGGTTGACAATGTGCGTGGTTTGAATTAGCTGGAGCAGAAATCTGGAAGCTGCAGGGACCTGAGGCTCTCCATCAAGAGTCTGGGCTGTGTTAGCTCTTGCCACTTAGTTGTTTCCTGATTAGGAGGATGCATCTGTCCTCCCTTCACTGGTACCTGCTGGATAGGGGGAAGGCACATCCCTTGCCCCGTAACTTTCTCAGTAGGTGGTCGTCCTGGGCTCCCTGCACCAGCACAAGCTGTGGCACATATACCAGGGAATTCCCTCAACTCTGGAGTCATCAAAATTACATCTTAACAGGGTGTCCTGCAGTGTTCCTAACAGAAAACACCAGCTTATCTGAGCAGAAAGTGTGTTTGCAAATTTCTGGAGGTATTCAGAGGTGGCAGGAGTTGCGGTAGGTGGGTGAATATTTTTTCCCCATAAGCTGGACCCAGTTTGGAAGATGGGTTGTTGCTTTCTGGCAGACCATGCTCGAGAGCAGACCAGCTCTGTGCTCCTAGAGCAGTGTCTTCTGGTGGCCTCCTGAGCTCTGTCTCTTAAGGCTGCTGAAAAAATCTCTGAGGAAACAGCCCCAGGTTAATTGGAAGAAGGGTGAAAGTGCGGAAATGTGATATTTCCCAATCATGATGTTCTCAGCCCCTCCCACGTCTCCAGGATAAAGTTCATTTGCTGTAAGATAAGGTAGGTTTTCTTATCATGAAAGAATACTTCAGAAAAACTTTGGCTTTCATTTCAAAGCAAAGGGAAAATGCGAGTTCAGATCAATCAGAAAGTCAGTGAAGGTGTTTTGTGTCGAAAGACAAGTTCTTTTTTTGGCTGTAAACATTGTTACACTGTTTACAATATAATACTGTTGTTTATACTTCTAACTTTTTGCCCATTAGAACAAATTTACTTTCAAGATGATTAAAAGCCTTTAATTCTAAAACATTCTCTTTACCTGGTTGTGTAGTGATTGTGATTTCTTTGGGAATAAATTATTGAGGTTAGGTGATTCTGCTGTGCCAGCTGGATGAAAGACCTTGCAGTAAATCGGTATGGTATTAAATCAGATTGTTGCTGTTTCTGGCGTTGAGCTGGGATTCTGCTCTAAGATGCTTGTAATTTCTGCATTTCCAAAGGCTTGGAAAAATACTCTCATGAAAAACTAAACATAGTGGGTAATGAAGGCTAAAATTGTTTATACTAATCACATCAATTGGAAAATGATCTTCACTCAGCAACTCTTCTACCAGCAAATTAAGACAGCAAATGAGTATGTTGGTGTTTGGGATCGGGTGTACTTTCAGCAACTTCTCGTGGGCTCTTGCCCTGTATTCTGCATCAAAACAATGAGTGCATCTTCTCTTCCTCCGTGAGGGCTTTTCTTCTCAGTTACATGCTTTGTGTAACAAACCATTAGTATGTATATGCTGTAGTTTGTTGCAGTCTATCCAGCAGAAGTCCGAGTTTGTGGTCTGTGCTTTGGAAGAGTGACTGCAGGCTAAGCACACCTGCCTGCACCTCAGTGGTGCCTCTTCACTTCATTAAACATAGGTTTTGGTTACCTTTCACAGATTGCTTTAGATAAAAGTTTGAAAACCTGGAGGAACTTCTCGCGTACTTTTCTGAAGGGTTGCAAGGAAGAAAATGACAGCACTTCCAAGGAAAATACAAGCGGGCTTTTGCCGGTGTTTAATGCTGTGTAAGCGCCGCTCGCACACGCAGAGATGCTCGGCGGCGGCTGGGGTAGCCGGCTCGGATTAACGCCGGCCGGATTGCCGGTGCCGGGTTCCCGGGCCCTCTCCCTGCGCCCGGTGGCCAGCAGAGGCTGCTGCCAGCCCGCGCCTGGCGCCAGGAAGGGGCGGGATTCACCGGCCCCGCCCGGGCAGCGGCTCCGGCCGCGCCGTGCCCCGCCGGGCACCGGGAGCTCCGCGATGGACGGGCGGGTGGATGGATGGATGGATGGATGGATGGATGGATGGATGGATGGATGGATGGATGGATGGATGGATGGATGGATGGATGGATGGATGGATGGATGGATGGATGGATGGGTGGGCGGGCGCGCGGGCTCAGCCACGGGTACACACGCGCAAAAAGCGAACCACGCCGTTTCAGAGGCGAATGTTCCCTGCTGTGAAGATGCTCTCTTAACAAAGCCCAGTGAAATGGGTCTTATAAAGGGAGTTGTTGACTTCGTGTTAGGAACTCGGGGCATTTTTCTCCTATGTACATTTTCAATCTGTTTAGGCTTTGCTTTCTGCAGCGATGTTTGGTTTAAAGCAGACTCTCATCTGTCAGATTGTTTCATGTGTTCAAGCAGTCGGTAACCCAAGGGACTCAACATCAGACGTGCATAAATCTCTCTGAAGAGCAGGGAAACTATATGGAGAACCGACTTTTTGCAATATCAGGATTAAAAGGCAACAAATTAGTGTGTTTCTGCTATGGGGCATTAAAAACACCATTTACGTTAGAAGGGATCCCAATATTTTTGTGATAATATTCTACCTTTTAAAAAAACCCGAGCATGATGGGTGTCAGTGACTATTTTGTATAGATAAACGAGAGGTCTGGTTTTTTTTTCCCCAGGAGTGCAAGGAGTTTAATCAGCAAGATTTAGATCTTGGGCTGGTTCTCTCAGCATAGTAGTAAATCATTCCTAAATCTTAAGGAGGTATGCCACAAATTCTACTGACTTTCAATGTAAGCCTTCACATCCAACAGCATTGATTTAAGTATAGGTCTCTTGCTTTTTGAGAACATACCATCTGTCTAAATTGTGTTTACTGTATGGAAGAAGTCAGGATTTTCCTGGTGAATTACAGAAAAATGATAGCCTGACTTACTCTGTAAGTGACACCTGTTTAGGAATAATTTGTTAATTGCTACTTGGAGGCTGATTCTTGTGTTCATCAACTGAATAGGTTTAGTTAATATCACATACTAATTTACTGAATAGCTACTCAGTCTAATGCAACACTAATAACATGTAATTACCTGCTGCGGTTACTCCAGTCTGCTTGCAGGGCTCAGCTCTGGGGCAGAGGGAGGGAGAAATACGTGGGATAGAGAGGAGGTCATATTCTTCACTGGTGTAAAGTCGCATTATTCATTCATGTCAAGAGATTGCAGTTTGTAAATCTGCCACCCATTTACTTGGGGTTGGGAGCCTTTCTCTGAAGGAGCTCTGGTGAGATACAGTCCTGCTTCCTGCAAAGAGGGCTGCCAGACTGCAGTGCTGGTGTTTGCATAACTGCTCTTCTGAAGCATGTAACATCTTCATTTTAGTCCAGTTGCAGTCCTAACAGCTGGCCCATGTTGAAAATGATAGAACATTTTTCCTAGCGAAACAAGGGGAGTTTAATATTTTTTGTGAAGTAATTGTGCATATCTTCTTTCTATGCCCAGTTTGCACATGAAATGTATTTCTGACATTATAGCAGACTATATATACATGTATGCATTAATGTACTTTTGGTAATGTTATTTACTTGGGATACATGGAAAATTGTTAAGTGTGAATGTGGAACTTCGGAGTGAAGCTGGGCACATGAATGAAAACTGAATATACTGTGTTGGGTGTATGCTGCTCTTACTGTTGTCAGCTGGAGCTGTAAGTGCTCAGTCAGGAGAAATTTGTTTCAAACCTACGTACTGCTGCTGCAGGCCAGATTTCGGTCTATGAAAGGCTTTATACAATTGCAGTGAGGTCTATTATTGGTGAATATTTAGTTGCTTTGCGCAGTATTTTTTCACAGCATGTACCATACTCACCAGTAACACAGGCACTGCATAGTGATATGGTTTAGTGCAGGATTCTTAAATTGTATTCTAGTAATGCACAGGAAAATATATCAGTCCCTTTATAACAGGAAATAGATTTTTTTACATAAAAAGTATGTCAGTAAATGTATACCAAGTACAGTATGTGCAGTAGATACGGAGGAGTAACAATTGCAGTGTTGGTGATTATTTCCCACTTGCTAGTGAGTCTATGATGGTAATGCATTTGGCTACAACAAGGACAATTGTGAGAGAAAACCTTTTGTTTTATAGCTCTTCCTTTCTATACAAAGGATACTACTGGGAAACTGGAGAGGGACCCCTGCCCAAAAAGGGCAGTGGCCACAACAGAGCATGTGGGCATTTCATGTACAGTATTCTGGGTATTAGCAAGAGTGGGCACCATGTTGCAAAGAGAAGCTGCCTTTAGTGAGACAACTATTTACAGGGGTACTGCAGTTTTGGCTGTCTCTAAATCCAGGTGCACATAATGCATATGCATGAGCTGCAGTCACCTGGGTGATCTCACAAGTGAGTTTGGCTTATTTTGTTTATCTGGGGGAGGCTGGGTTATTGCTCACTCATGACTGGTGAGTTGGCTTGGCAGAGCACTGCTGAGATTTGTCTAGTCTGTTTTAGCCACTAGATCTTTCTTGATTTGACATACTTTTTTTAAAAAAAAGTTTAAATTTTTAGATTTTTATTTGTCTACCTTTGCCTGTTTTTACTATCTGGACTTTGACTTCCAGCCTCCCCACCACCTCCACTCCCTGTGCAAGGCTGGATTTTAACTGAGTACAAGCGTCACATCACTGATGCATATCAAATCTGGAATGACAGTCAAATACTCTACCCACTTGTGTCTGGGTGTTTCTTGGGGGTCTTGGATTTCTTGGGATTTAGCATTGAGTCCCCATGTCCAAAGCAGGAAGTTGCATTGCTTTTTTATTTCAGCTTACCAGTTTTCAGCCTCCTACTCCGCTGTGTTTAGGAATCACTGAAACTGGTTCTTACAGTCCTGAAATGCCTCTTCCTTAGCATCTTCTACAGTGACAGCAACACTAATACATGAGTTTCTTTTCATGTCTGGTCCAGTTTACAGTAGGCAAGCCCTTGGTGCTTGTATTTGCTAGCCAATAGATGTGGCAGTATGCCAGACCTACTTTTATCACCTTAAACTAAGACGCTCTGAGTATATCTTGATAGTATTGCTTCAGCTGGTGCTAGTGGGTTTTGACCTCTTTGCTCTGCCTTTTTTCTCAGCAATTTTGCATTGGGGTACAGGAGGTACAGCCTCTGATTTTTTTTTTTTTCCCTTTTTTTTCCTTTCTTTTTTTTTGCTAGGATGGCTGATCTAGTCTTTGCTAGTTTCTACAGGTACAGTGCTTTTTTTCAGGCTTGCTGGATTCAGTAGCTCTCCCAAAGCATAACCCCCCTGCATTTTAGCATGTCTTTTTTTTTTTTTTGCCTGGCTGTACCTTGTTTTCTAGGTGTTCTTGTCTTTGAAACTTAACCTATGTGTTCAGCCAGAGCACTGCATGACCCACAGTGACTATTCATTCCCAGGGTATTAGATGAAGGAGTCGTGGTGTTGTATTGCATTCAAATCAGTGTCTTGCTCTGCCCCGTTGCCCAGCGGTGGGTGGTACTCCTATGAGTCATCTGCTATAAATGCCAAATGATAGCATCTTTTGCTTCATGATGTTCTTGTTGGCAGCGTTGTGCATCACCAGCACTCGGTCACATTTTTCCTGTCTAATACTGCTGCTCATCACAATTGTGATCATGTTGCATCTGGCTCCACAACCCAGCTGCAATCTAGCTAGTTGTTTAATCCAGGGGCACACTTGCAGATAGTTTTGTATAGTATTTGTACTCAGAAGTCTTTTCTTAAGTTAGGTGTCATATATTCTCCTCCTAGAGTGAATTTTTCTGTCCTCAATCACTGCCCATACAACTACATTAGCTACTCACTTATCCCCTTCCCCAGGATTACTATGGCATTAGTATATTAAGCAGTTCTGTTTCCCACAGTTGTCCACGGTCTGTGTATTTTTTTTCTTTCAGCCTTTCCTGATGCTTTCCAGATCCTGTGCACAGGAGCAGAGTGCCAGCAATCTCAGTTTGTCTTTGTTCTGCCTTCTAAATTCTTCAGATGTGTCTCTATGTACTTAATCTTCAGGAGAACTTCTCATTGTTGTGATCCTCTCCCTGTGTAATTCAGCTGCCTGTGTTGTTTGCAGATACTTACCCGGGGTTAAATTTGTTTTCTTCTATTGATAGTTCTACAAATGCTTTTGCCCTAAGTAATGGTTTTTATCTGTCTAGACTTGAAGTGGATGGGTGCATTCTTCATTCTCTAATGCAAGCATCTATCCCTTCTTCATGTCTCGTGGCATCAGGCTGAATTCTTTTTCTACAATATCTTTTATTTGAGGTCACAGAACTCACTGTAACTGATTTTTTTTCTTTCACAATATTTCCAGCATTTAAAACATAATCTTCTTATTCACTTTTTGTCTATTTCTTCCCTGTACTATTCACTGTTAGACTGGGGGAGTGATGGGACAATATAGTAGAGCTTTTAAAAATTGGTACAAATTCACATCCTTCTCCTAAGACTGTGGAATATGTTTTATATGAAAATCTTAACTTTTTTGGTAGTCTGAATCCCTTCATGTTGCCAGTACTTTCTGTTCCTAAAAGCTACGTGAGTCTTTGTTTTTAACTCTCTCCCCTCCAGCTATCCCACTAGGCTGGTTGCTGTTATGATTTTGGCACGTTGGGTACTGGCTATCGATGCTGGAGGATTCTGTTTGGAAAGTGAAACTTTCAAAAACTAAAAGCTAGCCTGCTACTTCTGTCGGTGCACAATGCTACAGAATGCCTCTTTAACTTTCTGAACTTCTGGGCAGTGTTTGTGAAGCCAGTGGGCACCAACTGTTCTTCATCTCCTGGCCCACAGCTGCAGGGGGGTACACATTGGGTACACCTGGATGGCCCAGTGCAGGGGTGCTGCAGGGATTTAGGGCAGGGCAGTCCCACGGTGAACCATGCTAATGCAGACCTGCGTGTGACAGAGCTACTCAGGTGTCACTGGACTCTATTTCCTGGCACTCTGAATCCTATGTGGGTAAATTTGATACAGCACAAACTAGTCTGCATTGGTCTCATGATAATAGCTCAAGCAGCAGAGCAGTGCTTGAACCACCAGCCTGACCCCAGAGCCTCACAGGCTCCACATAACACCAGGTACTCCTTTTCTCTGTCGGGAGCACAGTTAATCCACTGAATCTGGAAAACCACCCATAGATAATCGAGAGTTGAGAGTGCTGGTGTGTGCTGAAACCTAAGAAGGCAATTGAAAGCTTTGATGAATCAGGGCACTGCTGATTACCCAAGGTGCAAAAAAGAAAGTGGGGAACTGGAACCAGGATTCCTGGGACTTCAGTGGGAACATGGAGAAAACAAAGAAATTAACCAGCTTTAAGTCTGAATTACAGAAGCAGGTGTGCTAATCCTGCAACCGCCTCACTCTAGCGGGAACACCAAACTCTTCTTTCCTGCAAACTTGTTCTTCCTTAAATTTTTAACTTTTAAGCCTGTCTCATTCTTAATCTGTTCTAAACACTATACTTCATGGCCCACCTACTCTTGTTTTAATTTGTTCTGATGTTTTCTTTCCCCTGAAGTCCCTTTGCTCGTGTACCCTGTCAGTAGAGCAGAGAAAATACCACCTCTGCACTTTCTAATGTTAAAAGTTTGTGGTAATGTTAAAAGGTGGCAGCTGGCCCCACACAGCCCCTTGCAGCCCATCAACAGGGAGGAGAACTGGAAGGGTAAAAGTAAAAAATTCTCATTAATTGGGATAAAGAGAGTTTAATAGGAAAAGAGAAAGCTGCACACACAAAGAAAGCAAACCAGGGAATTCAGTCTCCACTTCCTATGATCAGGCAGATGTTCAGCCATCTCCAGGAGAGCAGGGCCCCATCAACCATAATGGTGACTTGAGAAGACAAACATCATCACTCAGAATGTTCCCCTCTTCCTTCTACTTCCCCCAGCTTTATACACTGAGCATGACATCATATGGGATGGAATATCCCTTGGGTTAGTTGGGATCAGCTGTCCCAGCTGTGTCCCCTCCCAACCCCTTGTGCACCCCCAGCCCAGTCACTGGTGGGGTGGGGTGAGGTGCAGAAAAAGCCTTGATTCTATGTCAGCACTGCTCAGCAGTAACTGAAATATCCCTGTATTATCAACACTTTTTGCCAGAGCAAATCCAAAGCATAGCCCCATACCAGCTACTATGAATAAAATTAACTCTATCTCAGCCAAAACCAGTGCAAAGTTTATGCTAAGCTCTTTACAACAGGAAATTAGTTGTTGTTGTTATTATTATTATTATCATCACAGCATTTTACTGTGAATCTCCTAAAATTTTTTAACTTTTCCAAATTATTTTAAAACTTTCATTTCTCCTGCCTTTGCCAAATCTCGAGATTCATTCTAGATTCAGAGCCAATAACATTGTGACTGTTAGTCAGAACTTGATTGGAATGGGGATTGCTTCCATATCGGCCTACATTTCATCATGGCATTGAACTTGAAAGGTCTTTGCCCCTTTTCTGAGCATAGTTTCTGATACATTCATGCCAAAGGAGAAAAAGTAATTGGCTAAAAACAAGTGATCATAGTAACTTTTTAAAAAGTCATTATGTTAATTTTCCTTGAGGGACTTCCCTTTGGATTATTCTCTAACTTATCTTTTTAATTAAAAAAAAAAAAGTGATGTTGGTTCAAAAGCTCCCTCGCTGGTTATGGAGGGGTTGGTATTGCACTTATAGTGAATTTAGTTTTTGGTTTGCTTTTATTTTTTGAGGTTTTTTTTTCTGTTTTGTTTTGGTTGGTTGGTTTGGTTTAGTCTTTTTATGCACCAGAAGACAATCAGTATTTTTTAAAATTAAAGACAAATGAGGAAAATGCAAATATTCCCTTGTGCTGGAGTGATATATTTCCGGGGAGAAACCAGGCCAGGAGTGGCTTTCAAACTTCTAAATCTGTTTTATGTGGTGTATAAGAGATTGCTGTCATCACCCAGATGCAGGAAATACCAGTGCTGGGCTTAAGGGGGACAAAGTAAACTCGACAATGGACTGAAAAGAAAAATAAACAATCGACCAACCGTTTTTATGGCTTGTTTTTTCTCTTGCTTTAACAGTAACATTCACCTTCATTTACCAGAGTTCTGTGAAACATCTGTATCAAGCCTTAAACTTGCTTGACCTTAGTTTAGGTTCAAGGTTCAATATATTCCATGTGCATGGATGATTGTACAAATCCACAAGAGCTCTGTCTCTATGCAAACCTTTTTCCCTGTCCCAGATTTGGCCTCTTTCTCGCTAAATAAATCCAAGGACAACTTTCTCTCTCTGTCTTTCTTTCTCCAAAGATTGCTGCAGGGGTGCCCTTGGGGCTTGCAGGGTGTTACAGGGCTTAGGAACAGAGAGGGAAAGTTGCCTGAGAGGATGAGGTCAACCTACTGTAACAACTGCCCCGGATGGAATCTTTTATAACTTGAAGAATTGAATTTAAAGGCTTCATTTTGCTAAATCTCCCGAAACAAATGGTTCAGCATTTGTATAATTTTTAAATCTGTACTTCTCTCATTTGTAAAATCAGTAAAGATCTCTAAATGGCTCCGAGCAAGTCTCCGAGCTGAACAATTTCTCTCCTCCAGCTGCCTAGCTATATTTCTTCCCAGGGCTTCTGTGGGTTACTTTAAAACTACTTAACAAATAGCTGCCTGTATAGGATACAAAATTTGGGTCTTAAAGAAGAATTTGGTTGCAGCCAAACCATGAGGCTGGAAACAGAAATTAAGTTTTGAATGTGTTACAGTTCCCAGCACAAGTTATATTGATATGATTATCATTTAAATCTATTTAAAAGTAACTTCTGTATGCAATAGCATACAAGCTCAATTGATATCTCAAGGTGATACCTTGCACATCTGTTATCTGTACACAGATGTAGTTTGGGGAAAGAAGGATGAGAAAACATGGCTCATTTTCAGTGTCTTAGATACTCTTTGTGCTGGATTGGCCCTATAGCATGAGGTGCCACACCTTGCACGGGGTCCTGCATCACAGTGGTTTTCCACCTGAGGAAGGTCTGCACATACTCAGCTGGAGGGTTCTGGTGTCGTCAGGGAGGTCACCATGAGGTGGAGCATTCCTTTCAACTGGGCTGGTGTGGGGTATTTCCTCTTGCTGATTCCAGCCAGGCCCATGGCCAGGTGGTGCCACTTGAATGAGGTGAGGAGATTGGATCCAGCTTTCTGCTCTGGTGACAGCAAAACTCTATCCAGTTGCAAAAAAAGTGACCTATCTTGAACAGTTTCTGAACCTATGGCTTTCTCCTCTATCGGTGCTTTACGAATATGAATAACACTCTTTAGACAGGCAGCCAGCATTATTCTAGCTCAGACATCTGTGGCAACTTTGGGTGTGGAAGAATTGGTTTTTCTGACTGCATACAGGCATCTACGTGGTGCCTGAGTTAATCCTCCAGTCTTCTTTCAAAGCTAGTAGTGAGAAATTGGCAATTCTAGCTCATGATTCTTCTCTTCCCAGTGGAGATGTCTATATCAAATGGATAGTGTTCATGCGCCTGTTTCCCACCATTGACTGTGGAGGAGGTCTGGAATGACTGACTGAGATGGAGATGCTGAGGATGCTTAAAGCCAAGTCAATTATCTGTGTGTCATACCTACCAGAAACCTCTCAGATGGGTGTGGTGGGCAGATTTCTGTCTGGAAGGGGCATATGCCCATCAGCCAAGTTTTGTGTGTGGATTAGTTAGCTCCACTGAAAGACATGGCTGATTAGCTCGAGAGCAATGTTGTGCTGATACTACTTGCACGATGTGAGCTGCTTATCTCTGCCTAGCTCTGCACTGTGCTGTGTAAACAGCCACGTTCCCTCAGAGCCAGCTTTGGGTATTTTGTGTGGCACAGCATTAGCCCAGGCAGAACTTTTGGAGGCCGCAGTAGATTTTACATACCTATAGGCATGTTATTAAGTTGAAGGCTTTGCTCTCCAGAGGGCAGGAGTTCTGTTGAAGAAGCACATTAGGCACTGATATTTGTTCTTATCCCCAAGTGGAAAATGCCTCCTTGCAGACTGGCAGGAGGCAGCTCTTCTCCACTAATGACTTTGATGTCATGAGATGCAGGCCTTATTTATCAACACACCTCTGGGAAACTATAGATCCCTCCTGCCCTTTCATTCCCCCACCGTCAGTTCAATTTTTCCTTGAAGTAAATGAACTTTTAAAAGAACTAGGGTTTATGGAAGAGGGTTCATGGAGCTGTGATAAAGCACTTCAGGCTGTAACTTACACTTGTTTCTGAGGCTTCACTTTTATTGCTTGAAAAAATTCTCATATGATCTCATTTTAGAATTGGGTACTTCAAAGGTTGTTCAATCCATGTTCCTTCGAGGCTGCCTATGCAGGCCTATAATTTTTTCCCATGTTCTGTTCTCTTTTTTTTTTTTCCACCTCCTTTCATCCTTATTAACTGGAAAACACCAAAGGGATTTTCACACACCAAAATGAGTAGTCTTGCAATATTGTAGCCATGCTGCTTTAAAAGTTACTGTAAAATCTGTCCATGGTGGATATCCATTTGCATGTTCGTGCTCTATTACCGAGTGCCTGAGCTAGTCCTGCTACCCAGACTCCCTTATGGTAGATCTGCAGGCAGAACTGTTCTGGTAAAGCCTTCAAAAGGGATTTGATTTAAATTAGAAATAATTGTTTTACCAAATATGATTTATCACACAATTAAAGCCTTCCATCAAAAAGCACAAGCTATACAGGCTTTGTGAGAAGGGATGAAGGCAAGAAAGGATCTTTTCCAGCATATATGTAGTCTTACTTTCTTTGCTTTCTCCTCCCTGCTTCCAAATACGGAGTCATTCAGTAATGAAATGGACTTGACCTCTCTTGAAATGAGGTTGGACTGTTTGAGTCCCATGTCCTCTGTTTGGAAGTTGGGATGGCCTCACTAATGTTCTCTTAACTCCTGCAAAATGGATTTCATTGTCAGTCTCATCTTGTGCATGAACAGAAGAGCTGACCTGGAACTATAAAATTCCCTAAAAACAGCACTGAGAATGAAACCCAAAAAATTCCAGAATTCTGCCCTGAACTCTATGACACAAACACCTTCCCCCAAATATTTTTTCACTGTGGTTTCAGTTTCTTTTCACTTTTCTTTTTCAGTAGGAAAATATGAGCATGGGAATGAGATCGCCAGAGAAAGACATTAAGAAGACAGCAAGTACTTTCTTAAAAAGTGAACTACTTTCCTTTAGTTTCTTGTTAGTGTTAGAGACCAAAATGACCATTTTTTTTCCCTTTGCTCTGATACTTACTTGCCAAAGTGATTCATTTCAGTCCTTGTACCTAAGATTGAAATCTATAAAGAAAAATGTAGAGTCTACTTAAAGAGCTAAGCTGGAAGCAAGACAACCTGTGAATACTTCTCACAAACAATTGATTGAAATGAAATAAGCTTTCAATGTATTGATCTTTGCTCTTTTATGTTTGTTAGAGCTTAGGTAACACTCAGTGGAATTTTTTCAGAGTAACTTCAAGTAGAAGATGCAGCCTGTATCTCCACATATGTTTTTTGTTATTTGTGAAGTGATACCAGAAGAGACCCTTGTGTTTTAGATTGGTTAGTTAGCCCAGATGTTCTTACATGAGTAGAGATATTTTGCTTCTTCTTTTCTTACCATTGCCTACATAAACGAGGTAACTTTTTAAGTCTACAGCCCAGCCAAGAAAATATGAGAGGTATTAGTGTAGTATCAAAGTGCCTTGGAGAAGGACCTTGTTTTTTTTTTTAAACACTGTAACAACAAAAAGTTTATAACACACCGTGTACTACAGGCAAATATGCTGTGCTATGATGTAATATTACATGCTATGATGTAATACAAAACTGCATAAAATAAACTGTTATGCACGTAAATGCAAAATGAATGGTCCAAGATCAGAGGCTTCTTCATTTCAGACCAAAGCTGTGCTTGAGGAAGGAGAACATGAGGGAGAGGGAGGGAAGTGTTGCAGCTGAGTCTGCTAGAGTAGATGGATGTTAGTGCTTGGAAGGAGATTCATGGCAATCCCGTTTGTTCTTGATGCTCCCCAAATATTTTTTATTCTTCAGAATTATGCAAAGAATCGTGTTATTTGGATGATCCAACCAAAATGTGTGTTAAACATTTTTTTGCCTGTTTTGACACGAGAAGATAATAGCACCTATTTATAATTGCCGCTTACTGTCTTGAAAGAAGATCTAGCAGTATTAATATTCAAAAAGCTAGTTGTGGCATTGATAAATGCAAAAGTATTAGTCAGTATCTGTAGCTGTCCATAAAAATAGCTCTCTCTGTGAAGAAAACTTAGCCTTACCTATAAAAATATTGGATACTATGTCACACAAGATTATGACAACTAGAGTATATGGAGTTAATGGCCTTCATATCATTAGTATATACTTGGAAAGGAGTATCCTGTGGTAATATAGCTTTCTGAGAAAACTCCTGACTCCTCAGGTGACTGATTGGAGGCAGATGATACACTGAGAGGATCTGTCAAGTGCTTAGGATCAAAGTGTCTTTCAAAAAGTGCACTGCCTTTCCAGATACTGAAGCCTGCAATTGTAATCCCTTTATTGGAGGCAGTCACTGATATTATTACCCTGTGAAATCTGCCTTCACTGGGATTCTGCCACCTCAATTATGCCTTTATTTTCTGATTATGTTGCCTGTATAGCATAGGTACTGTGATGTATACATTGATCTGGCCAGTTGGTAGAAGACATCCATAGGATGTTTGCTTTACAGACACACAGATGGCAGTAGGCTTAGTGATTCTGTATGCTCTTTGCTTTTTCTGTGTAATGGATTTATAGTATCTATATTAGTAGGGAATGTGAATGGTTACATTTGGATTACTTTCAAAATAAGGCTATGTTTTTCACTGTCCTGGTACAAATCTCAGTGATTTTCTGTTCTTGCAAGGAAGGGAAAAGGAATTATGTATTCATATACTTGCTAGACCTTCCAAACAGCTTATATATTAAATTCTCTTTTTAGAAACTGAGGCAATTATATGTTGAAATAGCTTTTTAAGTTTTTTTAAAATTCTATTTTAAGTTCTCATACAAAGTATTCGTTAGTCATAACTCTCTGCACCCTAGTTCAAAATGAGATAAATTATATTAATTAAAAATGCAAAAAGCCAGATCAGTCTATGCAGTCCATTCCCAAAATAATGATCTTGTAGTTAATCAGTACATTGTAACTATAAATATATAGTATTTATTTCCTGACTTTGCCACCAACTTTGCATGACTTGGGATAGATCATGTAAGATAGAATCTTCTAGATGAAACTACAGATAAAATATATTTAAAGCTCCTTGCAGTTAATTGTGATTGTGAGCATCTTTCAGCTCTGTTAAAAAGAATTAAAATCAGTCTTAGAAAGTGTGTTCTTTAGCCTCTTGTCTATAATTTTGGCATAGTATTACATCTTTGTGTTAGAGAGACTACTGAGAGAAGAATGAACAAAATAATGTGTATGTGTCTGACTTTTTCTTATTTGCTTACTTTCAAAGATAAATATTCCCTAAAGGGATATGATTGGAAGAGGGTGTGTGCAGCAGGAGTTGAAAATGAAGCCTTCTAAAGTATTTCTGATTGGACACATAAAAACTGGAGGCGCTCAGTATCACCGCTTGCTCTTGAAAATCTTAGCCAAGATTTTTTCGTTTTTCCCAGAAGAGCTATGGCCAGGATGGCTGAGGCTTGAAAGCTGTGTATTTACATAAGCACAAGTTACAAATCTGTGGTTTTCAGAGATGTTTGAATTTCACCGCTTTACACTTGCAGTGTGTTATAAGTTGCTGTGAGTAGTTCACAGGTTGTGAATGTACAGCCTACAGAGAATTACCCCTTCGCTTTGCCTCCTTCTTTTTAGGAAAAGTAGTATTTTTTTCATATGTGCCAGTTTTTAAGGTTCTTGTTTGTAGTTATGGATTGGTCGCTGCCAGAAATTTGTGGCCAGTCACTGATTAGGAATTGCTTCATTTTAATGTACTGCCTCTCTCATGAAGGCAATAATCCACGGCCCAGAAAGGCTGATTTTTTGAATGTGATACAGCAGTCTTCTGAGAAGAGTTCTGGAGACTTAAATTGCTGAGGGGTACTTGCATTCCTTTAGGAGGAAAGGAAAGTTCCCTTTGCACACTCTCACCTACCCCACAGACTTGCATATCTGTGCAAAGCGCAGACACTCCTGGAGTGCAGAACTCTCTCTCTGCTCCGGGAGGGTCTCCCGTAGTTTGCACGGACATTTGCCCAATGATGGATGCTGTTTCAGCTGGTTCTGGAAGGCAGACTCATTCCCCTGCCCAGCCACTGGTAGCATTTCACTTTGCAGTTGCTGTGTTAGTCAAGAGCAGAGTGGCAGCCCATGTCAGATGTCCCCTTCTTGTCAAGTGGCAGTGGAGCAATAGCAGCATTTCTGTCCCTTCCGCATCCCAGATCTCTCATTCCTTGAGGCAGGGCTTGAGGTCTGCCTAGGCAGAAGTACACAGGCTCTGTATAACCTGTCTGGAGTTGTTGTAGGGCCATGGAGTGCTCCCAAGGGACCAGCAGCTGAGCAGCATCCCCACAAGTGCCTTGGGCTGTGCTTCTGCTCTCCAATGGAGACCACCAGAAAACCTGTGTATCAGGCACCACGGGGGCTGGGGGCCTCCCTGGGGGCGAGAACCTCAGGGGGCTCATGAGGGTGTCAGGGTAGGATCCATCCCACCTCCTCAGCCAGGGAACAGGGCAGCCAGGACAGCCCCAGCCAAGGGCATTGGCATGTCTCTGCCTTTCCTGGAGCTCCCCTGGATGTTTGAGCTGCTCTTCTGGGTATGGAGAGGGAGGCAGACTTGTTTGTCTCACATGCAGCAAATGTATTTGCAGGGCACTGTTAATGTTGGGGACTGGAAAAGCACCTCCAACCCTTCTGGAGTTGCTTCTGGAGCATTCTTGCCTGAGGAGAGGAGAGGAAAGGAGAGGAGAGGACAGGAGAGGGATCACCACTTTTGTGCTCAAAGAAAGCATATATTTGCAAAAAACCCTTTGAAGACCTGTGTTGGCTTCCCATCAAAGTTGGCCCCTCTCCTGGGTCCTGATCTTTAATGGTTGAGAAGCTTGACCCAAGGGTTGCAGACACATCCAGGGCAGAGCAGGAAGCCAGAGCCTAGCTGGGGGGTCTGCAGGAGGGCGGGGGGAGCAGCACAAAATGGTTTGGGCTTTTTGTTTTGTTTTGGATGTCTGCCAAGCAGTTTGTGGGCCATTCTGTTCCATTACCAAGTCAGGTACCTGAATTGCTGGGGCAAATGGTCCTCAGCCTTTTCTCCAGTGCTGGCTGGAAGGAGGTGCTGTGGGGGACTCTGCCACTGGCCTGTGACATGACAGGGGAAGAGGGGCTTCTCTGCTGAGCCTGGCAGCCCAGGGCATTGCTTGCTGCTCCTGGTGTTTTTGGTGCTGGGCCTTGGTGGTGGCTGATTTGAGAGCCCTGGGAGTGGCTGTGCCTTTGTCACGGCTCTGTTTGTTGGTGATACCTGCGTGGGACAATGTCCTGTGACTGCTGATGGTGCTTCAGGTACTCCAGAAGACTGAGTCTAAAATAGCTGCCCTGCCTCCCCCAAAAGGCTTTCATTAACTATTGTGAATTATTCTTCTAGTTCATAGTTTTAACTCTTTTGATAAGATGGAAGACTCCAGTCTCACAAACAACCCCCATAAGGAGCTGGGTGTAATATGTAAGTGGGCAACAGCTTTTGGGGACAACCTTTTTAGCAGGGGCTGATGCAATAGGACAAGGGTTAATGGTTTTAAACTGAAGAAGGATTGATCTAGAGTAGGTATAAAGAAGAATTTTTTACAATAAGGGTGATTAAATGCTGGAATAGGTTGCCCAGAGAGGTGGTGAATGCCCCATCCCTGGAAACATTCAAGGGCAGGTTGGATGGGGCTCCCAGCAACCTAATCTAGTAGAAGATGTCCCTTATTGCAGGAGGTTGGACTAGATGACCTTTAGAGATACTTTTTGACTCAAAATATCCTATGATTTGATGAAAATATAAACTCTGGCTTTAATGTCTGCAGCTTCTTCGAGTGTATATTTTTTTCTGGGTTATTAGTTTGAGCAAATCCTTGCTTATTGCTTTACTTGTGTACTGCCCTTTCAAAGTCTAAATACCTTGTGCTGTATTCAATGCAATGGATGATTTGGAAGCAGCTTCTTAACCCAGTCTCAGAACTCAGACTCACTTATTTTCATGAAGGTATTTTAACAGCAAGATGATTCCATCTTTGTTTTCCTAAAAACATATGGATAAGCCTAAATCCAAATGAAACTTACCGAAAATAGGTTGTTACACTGCTGTTAGTAAGCGAGAAACGTGTCTGAAGATAAAGTGTGTGTACTTGAGGATGCCAGCAGCTTCACATGTACAAAGTTTAAAGTGTTGCAAATCAGCCTGCCCTTGATTTGTCAGGGCTGAAAAGAACAGTTTTCAGTTTTTAGTGTATAACACTCTAAAAAGTGCTGCCTGAGGGGACCTGTGGGCTGCTCTTGTTCTCAGCAGAGATTTGTTACTCCAGAGGATTTTATCTTATAACTAAGAACAGTGAACATTGAAGGTTTGATTCAGGATTTTTTTTTTTGGCAATTTTGCAGAGAGAGAAGTTTCCCAACTAAAAAAAAATCTTTAAAAATGGCAATTAAAAATTGGTGAAAGTTAATAATTAATGGTTTGTAGCTGATTTATTAATAGCCTCATTTTTCTATGTAATGAAAATCTTAAACTGTCTTGTATGTTAACTATAAAGCAAAAAAAAAAGAAAGTAAAAAGTGAGATTGGTCTTAGTTTAAAATTATTTTAAACATACAGAATTGCAGAGTTTTATCCATAAAATGTTAAAGTTTGTTTGCAGAGTTCTGGTTTAGGGATTATTTTATATAATAAAATATGGAAGGAAAATTTGGGCTGGCAGAATTTTCAAAGCTTGTCTTAAAGCCCCTAACTGCTTCTGGTATGAAAGTCAGCTAAGCAGCCTTGTGTTGTTGTTTCCCCCAGGATATCTTTTATGCTTTCTTTTTTTTTTCTTCCTTCCCTTTGGAAATCCAAGTGTTTATTTGCATGCAAGTTAGGTGAATTCTTTTATCTATTTGTGTATCGTAAACCAAAGCAATTAGCATACTGCAGTTACAGTACAGTACACTTAAAAACCAAAACAACCCTACAAAACCTTCAGTCAATATTATTTCTGGAGGGAAAACTCTTAATTAAATTGTATGCAAACAACAACAATAGGCAAAGTTGTTTGGTGTTTAATAATAACTGTTTGGGGCAGGGGGAAGAGTGGAAAAGTAAGTGTAGCAGAGAGCTTTGCATGCCATTAACCCAAGGATAGAAATGAGGTCAGCCTTTGAAGGGACGGACAACACACTTATCTGCCAGCATTGGAAAGTCCCAAAAGATTAGGTTATTTGCCAGATGTTACTGGGAGTTCATCATTGACACCCTCTGCTTCATGGGCTTCATCTCTCGCCACAGTTGCAGTTGCCTTTTCTGCCCTTTGCAGGCTTCCTGGAGATCTTCTCCACTGCATAATGCTTGATTTTTTTCCTTGAAGTAGGGTTTTTTTTTTGTTTCATAGCAATAGGCATAGTGAACCATCTTAACTTGTGAAGCTAATCTGAAGACTCATTGTTTTTCTTTCATACACCCACGATAATCCTCTTGGCCACGGACGTGAAGCACAGTCACTGCTACAGCTCCGGGAATTGGGCTGTGTTTGTGAAGCGATTTTTAGAAGACAGACTACTCACCTCACTTAATATTGGTAACCTTTTGAAGATGAATGAAAATTGGGGCAGGCTTTCTGACAGGCTAAGCATTTTCTGTTCTTTTTTATCCCTTTGCCTGAAAAATAACTGTAAATTCAATTCTAAGCAGACCATTCTTACATTATTAGCAGCTTTGTAGGTAATCAGATATCACACGGAGGTGTTGTTAAGTGTGTAACCCACTAAAAATTAGCAGTGAGGGAGAGTGGGTGCTATCAGATCCATGTTAGTAATGACTGTATGAGCATGGAATGGTGTTCTCTGCGTGTATCTTCTCCTTTAAATCTTTCAAGAGTTTGGTAGTAAATATTGATTTCAGCTAATGGTGGTTTTAACTTCTTTGTGCACATGCTTTGCCCCAAGGGACTCTGTCACATACAGGGAGAAGCCAAGACTTGCTCATAAAGAACAGAGCAAATATGTTTTTCCTTTAAAATGCTAGATGTTAGTGGTTGTCTCTTGAAGCAATATTCTGCCACTTGTGTTACTGCAGTTGTTTTGCAGTTCTGCCACCTTCCTTTGAGCAGAACGATTTGTGAGATGGACAGTGACCTAAATAAGGACTATATTATCATCAAGTACATGCAGCTGGTAAAAGAAGCCTCAGTGTCAAAGCTTTTAAAATAGTGGAGGGTCCTTTTGTAGCACAGCATTTAAAGCATTTGATGCATTGAATCTTGCTTTAACATAGCCCATCCTTTCCTCCCTCTATTCCCTTTCCTCCCTCTATTCCCTTTCCTCCCTTTATTCCCTTTCCTCCTTTTCCTCCCTTTCCTCTTTCTTCCCTTTCCTCTGTTTCTTCCCATTTCCTCCCTTCCTTTTTCTCCCTTCCCTCATTTCTTCCCCTTCCTTCCTTTCCTTCTGCTTTTCCCCATTTTGCCCGTGGCTTTTTCTCCTCTTCCCCCTCCCCTCTTTTACTCCATCCTTCCTGCCTTCCCTCCCTTTCAAGATCCTCAAGTCTAACTTAGTCTTCTGACATGAGCACTTCAGTTAAATGTCTGATGATACAAGACAATGACAGTATTTGTTCATGTTCAGATAAACTTGACATTCAGATGCTGTTTGACTACCTGTAGACACATGGCATTCTCCCTCACATTTGTCATGTTAAGTCCACAGACCCAAATACTGGTTTTATTTCTGTAGGTCTGGATTAGCTGTTGAATTTCCAGCACTGGAAAGCAGAAAAATTGTATGTAGGGAAAATGGAGAAGTGCTTCAGGTATTGTTTCTGTCTGATGGTGTGCAAAATGTTATCACTGAATTGTGCCTTTTCCTTAGCTCGGCGCAGCTTGTGCTGCTGCTTGTTCTGTTAAGCAAAGCTCGGTGCTGTCAGCGAGGTTCCAGTCTGGTCTCTCATGTTGTTTCAGACTTGTAACTAGGGACAGCAGGTATTAGGGTTATTCTGCAAATGCCATCAGTGGGGGACAGTTGCAGAACTACAAGCCTGGGTCATTTCCAGGTTAGGCTGGCCCTGTTTGGCCAATCACAGAGTGCAAAATAACCACATTATTCCTCAAAGTGTTTTTCCAGAGCTGAAGTAATAGCCATCTTGCCCTATAAAGATCTTATTTCTCCTATAGAATGTTTCTGTGCTGAGATAACTTTCATGAACTGTTTTCAAAAGTGCTAGGGTTTTTTTTTGTGTGTTTTCATTTTAAAGTCACTTTTCACCTCTGTTCTCCTATTTCCATTTTTGTCTTCTGTGGCCTGTGCTTAATAACTCCATGGCCATTTCTGTAAACCAGCAGATCCATTTGCACTATACCAAGTAAATCTGTGATGGGTTTCCTATACTGAAATGGCGAGTCCAAGAAATGTAATTATTTAGACTTGTGCGTTTCCACTAGACTTGAGATCCTGATCATCCAGTGTAGAGGACAAATTGTGCCCTCTACCAAATACTTGCATGGGTGATACACAGTGTTGGGCTCTCACGCTGCTGCTACGTGGGAAGGCAGTAGGTCATCTGCTTTCTATTTTGAGTTTCTTTTTCAGAGGTATCCTTTTACTCCCCTCCTCTTCCTCAGCCCAGTCCTTGGTGGTTTGCAGTCCTTCCACTGTCTTTCTCTTTTCCATTTCCACTGGTGTCTTCTTGCCCCCAGTCCCTTTGTGGTTCTTCCTCCCTGTACTCCCCCCCCTCCTTAATTCCAGAGTTTTACAAAATTCATTTTTGTTCCATTTTGAAATATCCTATCTTTGCCCCATATTCTTCTGGTTATTCCTAGTTCTGCTCTTTCTTGAGAAGAAAGCAGCTCTGCATAAGCAGAAGAAAGTCAGGAAGCAGCTATTTGGCTTTCTTTGGTTACAGAAAAAGTGGGTTTTAGTGGACAAATGCTGAGTTGGGGGATTAAAAACTTTTCTGCCTCAGGTGATTTGAAGGTGAATGGATATACGTGTAAGAGCGAGAAAGAACAAAACCTTAGGACTGCTGGGGAGCCTTCCAAGCACTGGATATTGTTCAGGCAGGCAGTAAGTAAACCAAGTGGCCATGTAAAAAGAAGTGGGGTGTTTGGAAGCATGAAAAAGAGTCTTTTTGATACTCCATTTGCAAATGATCCTGAAGCATGCCAGTGGCTAGTGACTTCACAGATGCCAGCCACGGGGAAAAGACCGAAGCAAGGCTGCTCGCTGTTGAGTCAATTCACACATCAACTGCTCTTTGAGAGCACTCGGCTCTGCCTGAAGATTTATGGGCCACTCTTCTTTTAAAATAAATGAGTAAAGGACCAAGCGGAGTGTTTTTCCACACATAAATGTCATAAATGCAATCTCAAAAACTTCACTGAGTACCAGCGAGGGCTCAAGCCCCAGCTCAAATGTGCATTGTATTAAAGTCCTTCTTGGGGACTCCAGACACAAATTGCTTTCCAGCATCCAGAACCATTTGGAAATGCTTTAATCCTGAAACCAGGGGGTTTCTAATGGAAATGCTGACAGACCCTTCGTTGTAGCAGCTGAAGCAGGCAGGGCTGTGATAATGAGCCCTGTATGCCTGCATGTGGAAAGCATGATGCTAGTTCAGAAAACAAGTGCTTTCGCTGAAAAGCCCATGCTGACAAAAACCACCGTGCACCGTTCCAGCACAATGCTGCTTAAAATTGTCTTTGCTTAAGTTAGTATGTATTGAGAACAACCGTAGGCATTAACCCTGCATGTATTACACTTCCAAGACCAACAAGTCTTAATAGCATTTCTAATAACGCTCTAATTATCTATAAATAGCACTGAATAGCCATGACCAGCAGTTGAAAGTGCTGCACATGCCGATGGGGTTCTTTGCTATTCACAAGTGCAGTGTAACCACGTCCACTCTCACTTTTTAAACATGGTGCCCATGACCCTAAAAAATAGGTGATGCTTCATTTATTGCTCATGTCTCTGCATACCGCTGCTAACGCTAACGGCCGTGTGTTTTGTACCTGTATTTGGAAATCTCGGTGACCTTGGTCACACCAGGCTGACGAAACCTGTCTTGCAAGCATGCACCCAGGTGATTAATTTCAACAAACAGGTTGCTTATAAGAGTGTAATTACTCACTTGTGCAAATGGCAGGATGGGTGCACTGACCTGTATTAGACACATTGTAGTATACACCTCCCCGTTGGTTCTTTTCCTCTGTTAATCAGAGGCCTGAAAACCCTGCAACATTTAGACAGCTTGAGGTTGAAGGCTGAAATGTCACTTTTAAAAGAGGGTTAAAAAGGTCACACAGCTGCAAATAATAATAGCCCAATGAAAATCAGATTCTTACTGCAGCCCACTTCAAGAATAACATTGAAACAGGAAACAAGCCTGCTTGATGTTTTTACCAGTATGGCAGTAAGATTACTGCTGAGTTTAAAAACGGGGAGAGAGAGACAGAAAGGAGCATGCTTTCTTGGTGTTAGATGTAAGAACTGTTTTTCTGGTTCAGAAAAGATAATCCTGGGGCTCTGCAAAATCTCCTTGAGGAGCCTGAGGACATGGGGTACTTCCCTATGGATGCTGCTGAGAGGAGATGTAGTTTGTTGCTGTGTTCTGAGGGTGGTTTTGTTTCTTCTGTTTGCTTTTATTTCTTTGTTATGTTCTTGCATTCCCCACTGTGGGCTTCAGTTTTATTAATTATAATAAAAACGTTTTAGAAGTATCTTACGCAAAAATCAAGGAGGAGAAGAAAATCATGGCGTGCTGCAGAACTTACTTGTTTCTCTTCCATGTGGTGTGGCTTGGAGAAGTCTTTCTCTTGTATTTTTATTTATTTCTTTTTATAATTAGAATACCTGAACTTCTCCTGAGCAGAGTGATATTTCAGGAGAATGGCAGGCTACAACAGCATAGCAGATTTCCTCACTTACACATTCTGCCAATAAGGCTCTTTACGTGGTCACAATAGGGCAATAAATGCTGACAGATGTTGTTAACATGTCTATTAAAATTCAGCCCCCTTTTCTGCTGGATTATACACTTATGGCTATTGTTAATAATATCAGAACTAATGCTGACATATCAATAATAGTGTTCGCTTTTATTTATAATCCTTGATTGTTCCTTCAAAAAGGTCACAAAGTTGCAATAAATTAAGCTATTGATAACAGAAGCAAAACATTCAGACCTGAGCAATTTTTTAACTTTACAGTCATCATAGATTTGTCTGATATTCTTCATGTGCATTAATTGCAGCGGTTTTAGGTAGTACTACAAGAGTTGCACGAGTGTAACTTGAATTTTTAAGATCCCAAAGGCTAATAAGCACCCTAATTTAGATGGAAAGGCTGCTGTGATTTATTTTTATTAGGTGAAGTCAAAATGTTGCCATTGGTTGTGTTATTTCCTTCCTTCACCTGCACGCAGTGTGGAAAAAGAAGAGGTGGATTGTGTGGCCCAGCAACACACGTGAGACGTGTGAAGGGAAGTGTGTGCCAGAGGCTGTGTGCAGCTCTCTGAGCTGAAGGATGGCAGATGTGTGCCCGCACCCTGAGAAGGATGCCATGCAAGCTGTGCCATGCACAACCAGAACACCTCTGCTGCAAACCTGGGGTGAGGCCCTGCGTTGCTGGTGCATCTGCAGCTCTTGCAGAGTTCAGTGGGATTGAGGCATGCAGGAGGTTCACACTCACAGCCCGGACTTTCACCTGCTTGTTTCTGGTCAACATTCAAACATAAAGCTGGAATTACTGCCATATGATAACCAAGCAGCAGACACTCTCAAAAAGTGTAGGCAGCAGGCAGCTTCTTTCACTCGTTTACTGTTGTAAGAGAGTCAATAGTCTCAACCAGAGTCTCAGCTGCAGTGATTGCATCACATGTAAACACCAATTCTGCATGGTGCAATTTGTCTTGAGGGCACCTTACTACCTGGTAACACGTTATATGGGTCAAATTCTGCTAGACAGCACCTTGGAGTGCAGGTGATACAGCCATTCTGGATTATTGCTTGTTTTATGTTTAGGGTCTGCAAAGAATGATTCTCATGGAAACAAGCGTTTGCTTGTGCATTTGTAGAAAACAATTTGACATTGAATCTGATGCCTTTTCCAGGTACTGAGAGTAAACACCAAATCCATGTTTTCTTAGAGTCGATTTCCTGGAGCTGATCCCCATGCTCAGGATTCTAGTCCTCATCTAGTATGTTATTTTGGTGCTTAGTCCATGCTTATCTACCTAGATAACCCTGAGAATCATTTAATTGTTATCAGAGCCTGCACTGATGGATTCAGGGACTAAAGGTCAAGCTCAGGGTGGGGAGAGAAGACTTAGACTTGCAATACTCAATAAGAAATCAAACTCCAAATAATTCCTGGTAATGTTTTGAAATTCACTTGGACGCTTGGGACCAGAATTGTAACTATCTTGTTTTCTTTAACTGAGTCTCATCTGTTGTTTTGCTATTGAAAATGCTGTTGTCACTGTCCCCTGAGGAGGGGAAAAAGGGGTAACAGAAACTTTTGGCAGTGCTTCAGTTGCAGGAGCAATTGAGATATTAAATAAAGCCTTTCATTATCCATGTGTAGCTTCTTTTTTTTTTTCTTTCTGTGAAAAGGAAAAAGTTGTCTTTAGGAAAGACAACATCCCTGGGGTCACATCCCATAAATAGAGGTGGATTTAAAAATCTAACTTAGCTGGAGGTTTTGGTTTTGTTTTTTGCCAGGGTTTGTTTTTCTAGTCAGTTATCTCTCTGCTGCTTGTTTCTTTCAGACAGGCTAGTGTAATTCAAAGTATTTTTATGGCTTCAACTCTGAAGAGCTTGTCTATGCAGAGTCTGGAACTGAAATAACTGAAATTAGAAGTAATTTAACACCTTTAGTTATTTTAGTATGCGAATATACTCTTTCATTTCTGATTATGAGTATCCTATTTCAGTTTAACATAGCTGTAAGTTAAATCAAAACAGGATATGAATAATCTTAAAGGAGTAAATTAGGTACAATTTTAGTTATTTCAGTTCTAGCCTTGTGTGGATACATAGGTTATGCCTGAGTTAGGGTTTTTCTTGACACCTGATTGTATTCAGTGCCATAAATCACTTGTCTGGGGCCAGATGTTGGTAGAGATGCCCTCATCAGGAAGATCAGTTGATGCTTATTATCACCTTTTGGGAGTAGTGCCCTTGTGGAGGTTGAAGGGCAAATAAAAGTAGAAATTCGTCACTTTTGGATTCTGCTTCTAGGAGTCAGTGGAGTCAGATAGAGTGGAGATTTTTATGTCACAATTAAGAAAATATACTGTCAGGCTAATGTTGTCCACCAGAATGAATTTTAATTAAAAAGAAAATGTTATCACCCAGTGAAAATAATTGCTGCAAGTACAGGTCTGGCTGATGTACAGGTTAATGGTGTATTACACTATCAACTGTAAGCATGGTAAAGATACTCCTGATGATAGGAAGCAATGAACTGTGGTTTGAAAAAAATTCAGTGGGTTTGAGCAACTTTACCACCTGTCCTTCTGCAGATTTTTGTCGTTTTAAAATCAAATTCTGCTCCTCCACCACGATATTTCTCTTTGGTTCATGAAAAAATTGAACAAATACAACCCAGATTTTTTTTTTTTTATTTAAGAAGGGCTGTGGTGAGGCTGAGTTTTAAGGGATTTCAGAGAATCTCTAAACATAAGTTATCTGCTTTAAGATGTGTTAGCCCCTACATTTTAGCTGGTAAAAACAGTTGTACCAGCAGGCTGAAAACATTTCCAAAATAAATTACTTACTTATTTTACTCTCTAGAATTTTACTATTTTTTTTTCTGTTCGGGGACACTGCCCTAAAATCGACTCAAATTCAGCTGCAGAACTGCATTCTGAGGGTGAACGTTTCATCATTTGCTTTTATTCAAGACTCGGGAGCTTTCCCCTGGGGTTTAGTTCAAGGTTACAGGACTGGAACTGCTATGGGGAAGTGCAGTTTTAGACAAAACTTCACTTCTCAAGCACCTGAGGCTCCTTTTAAAGGATGGGGATGCACAGATACCTTGTGTGTATAGAGAGCATGTATGTAATGTATTTAAGTTATTAATATCAGACAGTATGGATGAAGAACTTCAAAAAGTGGGCTCTTTCTCAGAAGTAACCTAGACGTCTGGTTTTAATGTTGTTCAGCAGGAACTGAAGGAGGAAAGGTAAAAACCTTTAATTCAAGATATTTCTGAGAAGACACGGTCTTATCTAACAACAACACTGAACATATGCTATTTTCTGAGGCAGATTTATGCTGTGAAAGCTGAACTTTTTTTTCTTTCTTAAAAGTAAATTGGTGCTCAGGAAGGAGCAATAAGAACTTAGACTGTAGGGACCCTGCTGAATATTAGCGAAATTAGTACTCTGAGTATGAAAACTTTGTTCTCATCTGTTTGCAGAGTTTGAAATAAAAGCACAAACTACGATTTCTGTATGTTGCATGCATGTGTGAAGTTTAGAACGCATATATTCATAGGTTCCCTTTCTTTCCCCCTCCCACTTTTAACATGTAGATTTATGAGGAATCAAAGATGAACTTGGAGCAGGAGAGGCCTTTTGTCTGCAGTGCCCCAGGCTGCTCACAGGTGAGTGGAGTCAGCGGTGATATTAATTGAGTCCTCAGCACTAGCTCTGGCTTGTATAATGCCTCCTGATATATTAACACATGTCTAATAATAATATGTGTGTCAGGGGTTTTTTGTGTGTTTTTTTTTAAGACCTGCTCCCCCTCAATTCTCTCCCTCCCCACAAGACATTATTACAAAATATTTCAAGCAAATACAACAGCCAGGCAAAAGTGAGTTGGTACAAGTGCTCCTCAAGCTGCTTCTGTGCCTTCTCTCATCCCAAAGCCTAATGTGTCAAGCCATGTATTGCAGATTCCTTTAGGGACTAACAACTACTAGGCAGGACACATTTATCTGTCTTCTGCTGAGATGTATCATGGAATGTATTATGTTGCTATTGGATGCAGTAACCCTCCTGTTTTTTTGTTTTTTTTTTTCTGTTTTAAATACTTAAATACAATGATATCTTATTAGCTGATCTTTATTTGTTTATTTATTTTTAATCTTTAAGACATCTTCCTACTAAATACTTGCAGCGGAAAATGCAGCCTATAGATAAATTTTGCCCCAGGATGTGCATTTGGGATTCCTGTCCTGTTGACTGGTGCTCTGCCATATGTCTCTGAGGGCAAAACCTGCCCTGTAACATTAGATGTTTAATGGGCTTAAAAAGCCCTGAAGGTTTCTTAAGGTTTTTACCTGCTGAGATTTGAACCGGGGTTTGCATGGTTTTTTTCAGTGAGGGAAGTTCCCCCACACGTAGTGATGAGGGAAGCTCCATGTGTGGCACTTCTGACCCTAATTTGTTTTAGTGACTAGAGTTTGTGAGTGAAATCTTTAGGCAAGGGCATCTTTTGGGCTTTTGCCACAGGCTTCCTGTATGCATCTGTGTCAAGTGATTTAGCTTACCCATTTCCCAGTCCTCCTCTCTTAATTAGTGAATCTTTCCCTGTTTCAACTGTATGTTGGGAGTTTTCAGCTGGTTAATGTATTTACAACTCTTTAGGTTCTTCTGGCAGAAGGACGGGTGACTGTTAATGAAGTGTAGGTGTTGATTTTGCCAAGAGCTGAAATAAGGAGAGGGAGAAGCCTTCGGTCCAGTTAACAACTGACTGAGTGGCTTTGCTGTTTCTCTAAGTGGGAGTTTTTCTATGGGAAGCAGAGTGCATCTTTTGGATTGTCCCTCAGGCTGAGAATATGTCCCTGTAGATCTCTAGATGAAGAGTTAAACTTCACCATTCTGTCACAGAGGCAGAATAGAAGTATCTGAGTTTGTCACGATATATTTACCTTTTTGATGAAACTAAATTCCACTGAAATCGGTGGACTTTAGTGTTTTCATGTCAACTCTTAATTAATTTCCTCAGTGGAGGAGAAGCTGATCCAAACAAGCTCTTTTAGGTGTTCGGAGAGCAAGTTTGGTTACATGCTGTTACAATTTGGAAAGATGAACAATGTAGGCGTGACTTCCATCTTAAAAAACATTAAGTTTTTTCCACATTAAAAAACATTAACTTCCCATTTCCCAACATGACCTCTGTTTGTTATAAGTGAGGACTTGACATAAGTGCATAATGCAGAGCTGCTCTCCAGCTAAGCTGCCTGGGGACTGGCTTCTCTCTTGGCCCGTGCAGACGTGTGCTGAGGGCTGACGGAGTCGACCTTCTGCACAAGGCAGAAAGTAGACTTAGAAAAAAAGACAGAGGAGCCTGGGCTGGAGGAACAGTTTCTCCTCTGTTGCCCCACGCCCTGTTTAAGCTGGCTGATTTCATCCTGAAGATAGAGCATGGCATCCATGAAGGAAAATCCATTTCCAAGAGAAATAAATGTGGGTATTTTTTTTCCCTCACAATTTCATTGAGCAAAGTCTTCCTCAGATATTCCCTTTGTTCTTAACATAAATTCCTAGTGCTGCATTTCTTCCAGATGAGTAAGCAGAGAACCAGGATTTCACAGTGAGGAAAAGGTCTTTGGGACCTCTTTTTCATTTTTTTTTTCCCCCAGAGAATTCAATTCCATTATTTATCCTGTTTTGTCTATGGGCTTAGAGAGATCCTCAGAAGGTGTAACATATGGCAATTATTTATACTATAGCCACAAGCAAAGTCACTTAGCCAAGAGCATACTGTGTTGAAAGCATTCAGTCCCTTTAACTCTGTTGTTGCCTTTTTTTTTTTTTGTCTCTTAATTACCTTTTTTTTTAAAAAG
>VWZT01002562.1:644043-665324 GCA_013397055.1 Pachycephala philippinensis | reverse complement strand
CTTTAACTCTGTTGTTTCCTTTTTTTTTTTTTGTCTCCTATATACCTGTTGCTTTAAAAAGCCGCTTTTAATTTTTTTTTTTCTCAAGCCTTGGTGATACAACTTTTGGCTTTTGCTAGTCCTGAAATAACCCAGTGGAAACCATTTCAGTAGCAAAGGTGTGTGTAGGCATGTTCTGGTGAAGGAAACTTCACAGAACCAATCTGCTCTTTGAGCCCAGATGTGCCAGTGCTTGAGCATTTATTCAAGCTTGTCTCTTCTTTGTTTTGTTCAAAAAAAGCTATTTCTTGTAGAAGTCTGTTATCAGACTGTAAAACAAACGTGGCACACTGATTAGTTTCTTACAAAAAACATCTCTCCACCTTCTCTGCTTGACAAAGGAAAAGAATTTGATTTAGTATCATAAAGGGTCACAACTAGTTGCTATAAAACTGGGCAATTTGCATTGCCACTTCAAATCAAGTCAGTGTCAGATATTTCCAAAATTAAAGACGTATTTTGCCTGAATACTTTTGGGTAGAGAAAAGCTGGCTTATTCAACTATTTGTATAGCTGTTCATCAGATATATGATGCAGAAAGACACAAAAGCAGAAAAATCCGGTAAAGTGATTTAAGATTTGCCTCATTACTTAGCATTTGCCGTGGGCTAAGAGCACACAGAACAGCAGTTATCGCAGATCCTCAGGCACGTGGTGACTTGTGAGGCTGTGGTAGCTGGAGTGGGTGTCTGAGACCCTTAGAATCTAAAACTTGGACTGTAATTTTTTTCAAGCAATTGCACAACACCTTAAGGTTTGTCATCCCAGAGAGCATGGCAGCAAATGTGTTCCGAAATAGAGTACAGCTATTTGTTACTCATACTCACTTGTATTTTCAAATATTCTGTTTCCTGTGCCATTTGGACACATTTCTAGCTGGATAAATTTCTTTCTCTCTCTCATTTTTGAAATTCTGTCCAATGCCAAAAGTTTATTAGAGAATTAAATTCTTCTTTTTTTCTTTTTTTTCTCTCTTCCTCTCTCTCTTTCTGTGTTTGCCTGACAGCGTTTTCCAACAGAGGATCATCTGATGATTCACAGGCACAAACATGAAATGACTTTGAAGTTTCCTTCAATAAAAACAGATAATATGTTATCAGGTAAGAAGACATGAATTCAAGAGTCAAGATAACTATTCAGATGATGTTGAAAGCATGACTACTATTGGAAAGCTACTGGCAAAATGCCTCCAAGATTGGTTTTTAAAAGCCCCAGCTCCAATTAAACAACTAGCAGAGATGGAATAAGCTAGAATGCATATCTTTGAACAAAAAGACAATTGCCATTCTTCTGCCTTCATACAAGTTTGCCATGAGACAGAAAGAAATCACTGAACCTCAGCAATGCTGGAAGCTCTGTCATCTATTCCCAGTGAAATATAGGCACTTAAGTGCATGTCACTTGGGAGCCCAGCAGTGAGAGTGTTAATGAAGTGCATTTGGGCTGTTGCTGTAAGACTTGCTATTTAAGCTGGACAGACTTGCTTCAGCAACTGGAAGAGGCCCCATTGTGTGAGCCACCTGTCTGGTGACTCCAGAACTGCCCCCTGTAAATAGCCATAACCAGAAAGGCAAACCAGTGGGTAATACCCAGTACTCTTTGCCCACCTCTCTCTGCACTTCCCCCTTCACAAGCAGGGATTATTTGGTATTAGGTGCAATTGTACCCTTTAGTTTCTTGAGCAGTATTTTTTTTATGTAGTCCTTTTCTACTCTTGTCTGTGTAACCACATATCAATGGCTTGCTGGCCTTCAGCCAGTGCTGGGTAAGGTCAAGCTAGCCCTTCATTTTACTTCTTTCCTCTCCTATTCCCTTTCCTATTGTTTATTCTTTGGGCTATAGTAATGGACTATTTAGAATAGTATTTCTAGAATTTTTCAGGTTTCAAAGTAATGGTAGAAAACCCCCCCCTACGATGCAAATGTGTGTGTGGATGTTCAGCAGCATTTGATATTTGATTTTTACAATGGGCTTCTTCAAGGTAAATTGTACCATTTGAGAAGAAAATGGGTCATTTAAGGGGATCTAACAGACTAACTCTTTCATGGTTAAACTGTTTCCATTTTTATGAAAATCATAATTCAGTAAGAATGGCTTGCATATATTTGATTTAGGTCTTGGTTTGCTTGTTTGTTTTTTGTTGGGACTTTAGGCACCAATGAGAAGTTAGACTTTTTCCCAAATGGAATTTATTTTGCTTTTACATTTTAAAATGCCGTAGTGGACTAAGTTTAGAAAGAAACAGTACACAGCATTTTGAAGAGTAGGTCTTGTCAAAGTGCCTGAATGCCAGCTATGCCCACAGAATCCTGTGTTTGCAAGCACAAATGAGAAAAAGCTGCTTTTGCATTTGGCTGTGTCCTTTGGCAGTGAAACTGCTCGAAGACATCTGTGCTGTGGGCACATTCACCCTGTGCAAGTGCTGGCTTTTGTTAAAACTTTCTGTTTGGCAAGACTTTTGTTCGAGTGCAGTTTCTAAGGAATCTACTCTGTCATCAGGAGCAGAGTAGCTCCATTTATGTTTGGTAACTTCTAAGGTTTAGCCGTCCTGCTCCTTCCAATGGGTTGCTTTCCCAAGCAAAAAGAATGACTGTCTTCCAGCACTACCACTGGTACTGGGCCCCCTAAACCTGCAGTTAGCCAGCTGTACATACTAATGCAGAATTTTCTGGCCAGAAAGACTCCGAGATTGCTTCTAAGGGATGTATTCTTTGAGGTTTGTGTCTGATGACTCTCTGTAGTAGTGAAAGAGTAAAAAGCTGCACGTGGTCTTGAAGACTGTGGCCAACGTGCCTGACTGTAATGGCCTGGCAACTTGGTTCTGCTGTGTATTGGTTCCTCTTTTTGTGTTTGTTTGCTGGATTTTTTTGGCATATTGCAGTCCTTACTCTGGAAGCATCATAGATCATCTACACTCTGCAGGAAGACATTGAAAAATAGTTGTTTCATTACCCACCGAAACCCTGGGGAAATCTAAATACCTTAAAGTTTAAGATGTTTTATTCTTAGATTTCATAATGAAAAATTAATGATATATGGGGAAAAGAGACAGACTTTTCTCTTAGACATTTGTCTTCATGTCTTCCTTGTTTTTTGCATTTTTGCTTATTTCACTTTTTAAAAAAAATTGTTCCTGTCATCAGTAGGTTCAAAGAATTGCAGCAGCAATTGCCCTGTAATAAGCCAGGTGCAGTGTGAGTTGTTTTTCTCCCCTCTTTCTCCTAAGATGCCTAGAAGTCAGACTTTCTAATTTTTTTTGCCAGTCCATTGTATACTATCTTTTAATTTGTTGTGTATGATCCATTTCTTATTAGCAACTAGTCATGAAAAATAACACACTGTATGCTTTCAGGCACACATTAGAATTATCTACTTTGTTTGGAGAGGTAGCTTAACTCCCAGTCTGGGTTCATTGTAATATCAGTAATATTTAACACACATGAAACATGTTTTCTATAAACCATTCCTGGAAGTAGGCACTGAAACTCTTGGTCTTGTACAAGACATCTTAGAAACTTAGCAAAATATGGCTTGGGAAGAAGGAACTTGTTTCTTGTGTGAAATCTGTGTTGGGGTCTGAAATATCAGCTTCTAAGGGAGAGGTAAAGTTGTGTTATATGTGAAGTTATATGTTATGTAGGTGGGGTCAGTGTCTAATAAACAATGGTTCATGACCTGACTGCAGCTAGTGGTGCTGTGCTGGTTTATCAAGTGTATCTCTCCAGGAGCTTCCGTGTTATCAGCTAGCTCCACTATGTTTTCTACCATTTTTTTTTCCATTCTGGCTTAAGAAGAACAAGTTATATTAAATCTGGTGAACCAATCTCTTGAACCAATTTGGAAACTCCAGATACCTACGTGCACTAAACAGCTTTCTGTTCTCTGATTGTATAAACGGAAGGAAAATCCACTGGAGGCATTGCATTAAAACGAAAGTGATACTTTTGTTGCACAACTTGACAATACAATTCTGTCTTTTAAAATTAATGTTATTTGTTCCTCTTTGTTGTATATATTTTATTTATGTTTGTTAGAAAGTCTTGTTAAGAGTATGGATAGAGAATCATTGATGTTTTCCGTTGGAAAGTATTGTTTAGAGTATGGATAGAGAGTCGTTGATGTTTTCCATTTCCATCTTTCCAGCCAAAAAAGAGCTGTTTGAGATAACACAGAATATCTTATGTAAGTTTTGCATGCTAGTCACTGTTGCAGGCAACTTTGTAGTTAAATTGACTGAAATAGATGTCAACTCTTTGCTGTTGTGCTAAGTGTTTGCATTGCTTTGGAACTCTCTAGTTTGTTGTGTGACAAAGCTTTTGGGTTTAAACACCAAAATATTAATGTCTGTGGAATAGATTGTTTCCTCCAGGGAAATACTAAAAGCACCCTGGAACTGAACTTTGGGAACTGGGGATTATCTACCTTTTTTCCTTCCTCATTCTATTTACTGAAACCAAATCCTCTAGTGTTTTGGTGATAAAGCCCACTGTGGAGGTAGAAAGAGTTTTCTCTAGATGAAAAAAGTGCCTGTAATAAAAGTAGTGCAAATGTATTCCTTTTTCCAGGTAATGCCTGTGTCAGTGGGGTAATTTACATCACCCTTGGTTGCCCTAATTTTTTACTCCTTGTAGTTTACACAGAGAGGTTTATCTAGGCATGAATTTTGAGGAGTGCAAAATGATTGGCTATAAGGACTAATACTGTAGTTTGCTTTCTTACTTGCTTCTGTGTCCTTTGCTTTACCAAAAATGAAATGAAACATCTTCTAACATTTACTGGTCAGGTTCAGAGTGACCAAAAGACTTTAAAAATTAATTGTACCTAGTATGTGTACCCCCCCTCAGGAAAGGCCAACCAGTGCTTTAAGCAGTACATATTTAAGCAGTAAAGTTCTTGGTAGCCCTCATCTGGGTGGGGGCAGTTTCACCCCCTATGTCTGGGTACACTTCTTCTTCCTCTCCTCTTTCTCCACCTGTTTGATGTGTTATCATGTTGAGCTCCTCAGTGCACTTGGGTAGAAACCTGTGAAATCAGTGAAGAAACCTTTCTGAATTTCTAAGGATATCCTTCTGTCTTTGTGGCTGCTTGATGGGCAGCCTTTCAAATTTCTGTGCTAGCCCCATTATTCTGACTTTGTTATCATTGTATGAAAGTACAACACGGCTAAGTGTATAACTTCAACAGAGCCCACAGCTGAACAAGCCAAATGTCTATTATTATTGCACATCAGACTAAACAAATTTTTTTTTGAAAGAAAAATGAAGAATCAAGTTACACACTTTGGAGCTGTGCTGTTAGGTATCTTTTACCAAATCAGAATTTTTTTTTTTTCCTCAGAATGCAAGCTTGTTTCACATAAGACACCTTTGGTTCTCCAGGGCTTTTTTAAACTGGTAGCATGATTTAAAGTTTCCTTTTTTGTTTTGAGGGATGAAACTCAGGAATTCAAGGTAGTTTGACAAAATACATTCTGGATGAATCAAGGAAGTCTCTGTATAGCAAGCTAATGTGTTTCCTGAGCTGTTGTTTTGAAAACGATATATTGAGACTGAGTGTCCTTTCTGATGCTATTACTTCAATCCCCACGCCCCTAAACGAACAGCAACAACAAAGAAACCCCCATGCATTGCCAAATGTAGTGAGTACATAATGGAGTATTTTGACCTTACTAAAGACTTCAAATTCTCCATTGCCTTACAGCATGTAATTTTTTAAATGAGTCTGACAAATCAGGTATCACTTCAGACACTGAGGACAGGATTTCAAAAGTCAGCAACCAAAACACACACAGTATATGAAATTCTGGTCATAATATGATTGCTGAGTGCATCTGAAATCTTTTCCTGTAAGATGCAGTAGGTTAACTTGGGATCTGCACAGGTGAGATCATTTGGACTTGCTCCTGGGCTTACATATTGTCCATTTACATTTTTGAGGCTTATTTAAACTTAATGTTTCTTGCAGCCTATCTGGTCATGACTGTGTCATCAGAGAGGCTGATTATTCCCCTGAGTAATAGGCTGAACAGTATTTTTATTGCCTAGTCTGAAGCTTGATAAAATCTGCGTTCAAGCTGGTGATAAAGTTGAGATAGAAATAACTTCCTAAGTAATGATCAGATCACCGGTTTACCTATGAAGTGATAGCTGGCTAGAGGTAGATGCCTCAAAGGACAGTAAACTAGTTCTAGAGGATGGAACTAACTGAGGATGGAGAGATTTTTACATGTTGAACAATGGGACTGGGTTGGGATAGCTGATCAGTATAACAGGCAGGGATCTAGGGTTAACGTAGATAAACCTGTATCCCAAGCTGCCAACTCAAAATACAGCTTGTGACATTAAAGTCCTGGGTTGTGTGAGTAGCAGTGTGCCTGCAGAACAGCTTCCTACATAATGTGTGTCCTCAGCAGGAATGCTGAGAGTGGTGCTAGCTCTGTCTGAGTTTTGGTCCAGATGGGCCTGGCTCATCCAGTTGCTGAAGTGCAACAAATCAGAGCCCTGTTCTCAGTGAGTCTGCAATAGTTGTGGGCGCTGGTGATAGCAACAAAAGCTTTGTTTGTACCAACAGGGAACAGTGAGGTCAGGCACAAGCTGTTGGAACTATTAATGCATTTTTAAGTGCTGAGAATTAGGAATATTTTATTAATTCTGGGAGACCTGATTTTGTAGCTTATGTTAGGGTGTCCTTTGTGATACTGTTCCCAATTAAAACACAAAGGCTTGCCTAATCTAGGTAAAAGAATTCCTGTGGTGTTGAGAGTAATTTCTTCTACTAATTTGCCTGCATCCTAAAGGAGAACTGGTGTTTTGCAGAGGCAAAATAGTTGGTTGCTCAGGAGCAAAGCAAACTCACTAGATGTGGTAGCCTTGAAATCCTGAAACCAATGAGTGCAGTGTATGTGCAGTGTAACTACTACACAGGGTCTCTACATTTTGAAGTCTGGATCTTTATCATTTCTGCTCTCACACAGAGGTTTTGTGGACTTCTGGTTTCTGTGAACTTTGAAGGCTGAAGTATTAGAGCTGGAAAGGCAGGTCTTGTTTTACATGAGCTGAGTTCCAGAAGGGCTGTGGATGGAGTTTAGGCTGGCTGGTTGGTGGTGTTCCTTCCTCAGTTGGGAGAAACAAGGATCTGTCTGTTTTAACAAAATCTTGGTGTGAATTCCTGTCAGTCTCCTTTCTGGAACATAGGAACTACAGCAGTAGCCATATGGGGAGCCTGAGGTAATAAATTAAGATCACCATCTCAATATGTAGGGGATGTAAACAGTGTCATTATCAGTTTTGATCTTTTGAGATATTAAAATAGTTAGTTGGGAAGTTCAACGGTTGGCAACACCACTGGTTATCTTGTGATGCAGAAGGCAGACTTTCAGCATGATCAGAGAAGCCATTGAGGGCCTTGTGCATTTGAAGTCACATTCTTGCTCTGTCTTGCTTTTCTTCACTGTTAAAATGGATTTACTTCAGTGAGAAAACTTTTTTTTTTCTTTTGTTTTGGTCAGTTCTGGGCCCAAGCAACTCTGAAGAAACCCAGGATTTTTGATTCTAGTGAAAGTGGTAGCATCAACTGCTTTATGAAACCATAGTTTCTCATCTTGGCCATGAAATTGATACCTTGCTTATTTGATATGGATATACCACATCTAACAATAAAACATTTCCTGTATTTACCTCACATTCAGATAGTAATGTGCCCTTTGTGTCCAGGAAGACTTAGCAACAATTGTCTTTGATTTTCTACAAAGCAATGGTGTTGTTCACTAAAGTAGCATTTAATCCTTTTTGGAAATGAAATCTATTTCTCCCTCATTTTAGTGCACTTCATTTCCAGTACGAATTCCAGTGCAAGGGCCAAAGACAACCCTGGTGTAAATCTACTGAGGTTACTGAGGTTACCCTAGAGATTTGTTTGGCACTGCTTATTTAGGACATGGACCTGTAGAGTGCTGAGTGTCCTCAGCTCCCATCAATGCCAGCACCTTGTCAACTCATCTCCTTATGCTGAGTTCTTGCAGGATTCTTGGAAAGTTACATTTCTAACTCTGGTAATAAGGTAGTTAGCTGTGAAAGCTAATAGATAAATGAGTGTGCATTCCCAAATACTTGAGATTTGTTTCCACTAAGCTCATATGTAGGATGCTCAAGCCAAAAGAAATGAAAAAATAGTTTTAACATTAGGGACTTGCATTTTATGTTCTGACAAGATGTTCCGTCAGAAATGTAAATTGGTGTCTTTGCCCTCAGATTATCTGAGAAGGTCAAACCTGGAGAACCATGCATGATACAGGTGGAAATTGGCTTCACCTGGCTTTATAATGGAGGAGGCTGATCCTCTTCCTTAGTTCCCAATTGAAAACTGCATTTTCTTTGGTATGCCTTGCTTTTGTACTGCTTATTTAAGGGTTGCTGTGTATTTCTATCTGGATCATGTAAAATTTATTGTGTCACTGTTTGCTCTAAGGGGGTAATATTAGAACTTGACCCAGCTTATCTAGGTGCAAGAAACCAATTTTTTCTTCCAGAACTCACTGAAGTGGGAAGCTTTTTTCTGAGGCCAGAATTGACCCGATATGGGGAATGGAGTTTAGTATGACAGAGTTTTCATTCTGTAAAGAATGAAATACAAACAATACGTAGCTGTCAAGGACTATGCTGAAGATTATTTTTTAACAAAGTGAGTCCAGTCTTCCTGTAAAATCAGGTACAAAGCATCTCAAGCTGGAACAGAACTTTGGGAAGAAGGAGCTGAGGTGGAATAATTAAGAACTAGCCTCAGAACGAATACAGGTGCCTCAGAGCTGTGCTTTGGGGAATCTTTAGTTCCCAAATTTGGGCTTGAGTTTTCATTTCTTGAAGAAAATCCAGCCAAGGTCATCACTGAAATGACAGTCTGCATGGCCATTTAGCTTGTCTGTCTTGCAGGTTTTTGAAAAGGTGTCAGAAAACCTTGTAATTTCTTCTATCTCTCCTACCTGTGGCATTAAAGAGAATCCTGTCCTTCCTTGTATTAATTCTGAGACAGCAGAAAAATCCTAGAGATAAACGCATTAAAATTTTTTTACTCCAAATTTCATGGTTTTGCATGTATTAACACTTTTTGGTATAAAATGCAAAAGGATGCTTCTTTGTGGCCAACATTTAGCTTTTCATAGCTTTACTAAATGTCATTTAACTCTTCCTTCAAAAATTGTGTCGGAAGCAAAACTTCTTGCCATGGCTACCTTTTTTGCTTAATATGTGTATGTTTGAGGTGGTTTTTGAGCATCTGAAGGTGTTAACTAGTGTGTATCCACAGCAGTTAACATGGGTGCTGTAGTGTAAATGTGCACTATGATATGTACTGTGCATTGTTCTGCATGAGCCTATTTTTGGAGGTTTATGGACAGTTCTAATGACCATTTGTACACGTTAAGGATATGCACTTGTGTTATGTGCCATGGGAAAACCCGTGCTGTTGTCTTTCTGCCTGAATGATGACTGCTGCCTGGTTTTGGACATTGATGGCAAGCACGGGCTGCCTGCAGTATTTAGTGTTGAAATTCAGCGCTGTGGGTTTTTTTAATGATGGTGTGGTAGGTAGGGGTGGGAAGGCAAAGAGAAGTTCATTTAGAACCTCTCTTTTCCTGGAAGACTATTTAATTGACTCCCTCTGCTTTTAATATTAAGCACCAATGATCATTTCTTGTCATATTCTCAGATCAGACTCCTACACCAACACGCTTTCTGAAGAACTGTGAGGAAGTTGGCCTCTTCAACGACATCGACTGCTCCCTAGAGCACGAGTTTAGGAAGGCACAAGAAGAAGAGAACAACAAAAGGGTGAGTGTGAGCACACCAAGCCCTTCCTCCCCTTTTGATTCCTTGAAACGTTAAAGGAAGTGTCCTTTAATCTGTGAGAAAGCAGATTGAGCTCTACTACCTGGTAGTAACCTTTTGGTTAGAAACTAGGTGGCACTATAAATTGTGACATGCTTTTTAAAACTATTGAAGCAGTTGACAGAAATAAAAACCCCAAACCAACAAAACCCCAGTATTAAATAAAAAAAGAGTGTGACTGTGTTTGCCAGGGTTTGATTCCAAGTCTCTGTGTTTAAGTAAACTATAACACAAACCACACACCTCTTGAGGGAGAGGCTTGGGAAAATTATATAATCTTTGAAGTGAGGATTGCAAACTGGCTCAAATACATTACAGGGAAATTTGGCTTATGAAGGGGCATTTATTTATGAGCAAAATTCTTTCTTTTTCTTTTTTTTTTAATTCCTCCACAACACGGTGCACCCTTGGATTTATTAGTCATCAATACCAGATTTATTGTGTTTCTGTATTTCTCATAAAGCATTCAAGTTGAGCTGGGAAACTTGGATTTGAAATTCCTAGTAGATAACATATCCCATTTTCAGTTAGTATTCTTTTTGTTTATTCTGAAGTTATCCTGTCAGTATTCTGAAGTTTAGGCTGAATTATGTAGGCCACCTTGTATGTAAGTGTACCCCTGTACCCAAAGATAGTTAAGAGTGTTTTCAGGGATCCTAAAGTGCTGTTAAAATTTTCAAAGAATTGTAAAAGAGCTTAATGCACTAGAGAGGCCAGCAAGAAAAGAGGTGAAGCTGCTTGCTGAGGTGCAGAACACGGGAGGAGGCTTGTAGAAAGAAGATGAGAAAGGAGTCTAGGAGCAGCTTGGTTTTGGCTTACGAGGAAGGGAGTCTAGGTATGGTTTATTTGTGGCTCATAAGGAAAGAGACTGGGACAGAGAGAGGAGGAGAGAGGCTGTGTCATGGTATACTGAGCAAGGAGTAAGAGTGTCCAAATGTGAGAGTTCAAGTTTTGGTCAGGTGTTGGGAAAATAGCACAGACTGACCCTCACAGCTTTGTGTGTTGGACAAATGTTAGGAAACAGCCATGTATTGAGATAAATGTTCCTAATTTTAGACTTGTTAAAAACTTTATGGTTAAGGTGTTGCAGAGGGGAGTCTTAGCTAGAATCAGGGAGAACATTTCTGTACGCTCCTACTTCTTTGTGCATTAGAGGATTCCTAAGTTGTCCTCTGTGCCTGGTGTTTATTTTGCAGGAGTAGGAGATGAGGAGAAATCTGCTGAGGTGGGCCTGAGTGCAGTTAGCCACAGATTGCAGAGTGATTTCAGCTTGCAAGGGATAGTTGCAAAATCTGATTAAAACCTAGACAAGGGCATCAAGTTGCCTGATAATTCCAGCTGTTTAGCAGTCTCTGGGAGTCTTATTTTGCCCTCCTACCAACCCCTGCAGCTGCCATTGGTGATCTCCAGGGAGCAAATAAGTGATCATGGGGGTGGGAAATTAAAAAGAGGGGATGAAAAAGGGAAAAAAAGGAAGGAAAAAAAAAGGGCATAAGTCCCACTAGCTGGCTAACCTGTAACATTTGCTCTGTGTTTCCAATTAGTCTGCTGAATGTTCATTCTTACATTACTGACTGACTGTCAGATAGGAATCTGAAGCGGGCCCCAGTAGGACTTTACACAAATGCAAGAGACAAAGGCCAAGACAGAAGGAGACTCCTTGGGCTGCAGCTATCCCTAAGGAAATGCTTCTAACAGCCTGTCCCTGGAATATGAGTGTGATGTAGTGTTGGCCTAATGGACCTACCAACACATGGAGACTAAGGTTAACTGCATGGAAATCTTACTCACTGCTCAGAAAAGTCTTCCAAAAATATTTTTGGTCGTATTAATTTCTCTGGACTCTGAAAGGAACAGTTTTGTTTATTTTAGTATATCACTGTGGCTTAGCACACAGCTTGACACTGAAATCTTGTAACAGAAAAACACTTTCATTTCTCATTGGCTTTTTTTGCTCCTTGAGAGTCATAATTTGAAAATTCAGAGGATAAAGTTCAAGTAGCTGCATTTTTTTCTTTCTTCTTTTTTATTTTTATTTAATCTTCTGGGTGGGAGCCCATGGATAATCCATGAGAATTTGTTGTGGTGAAGCTGGTTATGCAGACTGGTGACTTTCCAGATTAGCTGTGAAACTCTGAGTGCATGGGTTGAGGAACACCATATGTACCTTTTTTTGTAAAGGTACTATAGAGTAGAAAGCACTTGTGTTAATATCCCAGCTTCTTATCCAGGAATAAATCTCTTGACATCCTTCTGCCGTAGCTGCCCATGTGTGAAGTGGAAGTAGTGTCTCTTTATGCCTCCCATACTTGATATGCCTTATGATTGTAAGCTCATCTGTCAAGGACCGCCTCTGAAAACATACGTGGATTAACCTTTGCTCGGGGACTGAGGGGAATCAAGGAACCATAATGATGATGTCCTCCAGGACCTGAATTGAGAAAAGTAAGCTATAAATGGAAGGGAGTTTGTCACATGGTTTTGGCTCCTCTGCTGTTTAAACCATCCAGTGTTAGCTGGAAGTCTTTCCTTGAGAAAGGCCTGCTCCCTAAATGCAAGGGATGCTATAGATCAGCAATAAGCACATGGATAACCAAATGAGAAAGAGGCTTTTTCCATCCTCTTGACAGCACTTTTCCTGAAACAAGCGTCCTACCTCCCAAATTCACCACCAAAATCAGCACAGGTAAAAGCATACCTGTACTATATTTCTGCTTGCAAAATTGTAAATATTAAAGTTCTTGGGAGCTTGAGGCAGGCAGCAATTGACAGCTCAGACCCAGACAAAACTTGCAACCCAGCTCAATAAGGCAGGTAGTACTGGCAGATTAAATGACCATCTTAGCCCACTAGCTGCAGGTTTTAGGCTTACACTGCTTGGAACATTAGGTATCCAAAGCATTTGTAGTGGGTTGTAATTGCAAACACATGACCTTTGCTGCTACTGGAGAGGCCCTGTTGTCACATCTTGTTTGGAGCATTGGGTTGGGGCTGAGAGGATAAAGTCAAAGATGGGAAGAGTCAAGATCTGTTTCTGAATAACTTAGTGGACCCACTTAAGTAAAATGCATCCAGCCTGACCTCCCTGTGTGAAATAAGAAAAAGTGGAAATATCCTGAGTGTAGCAAGCAGAGTATTGCACCAAATAGTATTTACAAATAGTGAGCTAAATATTTTCAGCATGAGGACATGTTTAAAATCATGTTCTGCTTATGCTAGAATTTAGATGCATCACTTCCTGAGACTTATCCTGAAACCTTGAAATCTTCTAACCATTGTTCAGTGATGCAAGATAATATGTAAGTTATGAAAATGAGGCAGGGACATGGCTATTCTCAATTACAGCTTGGTTTTAGTGTGGGTTGTTCAGTGTCAGTTCAGGAAGCTCATGGCTAGCAAGTCCTCTATGTGGCCTAATGTTCCTGTTCTAAATATACTATCCCAAGGCAGGCACCTCACTGCTAGAAAAGCATCAGCAAATTGAAGTAGTCCAGTAAAGAAAAAGAGCAAAACCAAGTACAGAGCTTTTGGTGGTTAAATAATTTCAGTCTGCAGAAGGATTAAAAAGCCTGAGTATCCAGTTTAGTTGTGTTAAACAAGGGATGATGCTAGTGTTAGAGGGAGTATGATGTGTGTTTGAAAGACATATATTTGGTTTGTACCTTCTAGGTTCTCCTTCTACCTTGTATATATTTCTGTGTATCAGCATAAGAAACTAGATAAAATGCACTTGTCTAGATTATATCCCCTCACTATTTCATGCTGAACTCAGTGAGTCTCAGACCTCCAGAAGAAATTTCTTGCAAATATTTTCTGAATGTCAGTTTGGTACTGTAGCCTGTGGGTATAGGGAAGATGACATAATTCAAAGCAAGCTGGAAATGATAGAATCTGTCTCTAGAGTAGTATAGTTTGTTGAAAAAATTAACTTAATTTCCACACCTTGCTTAAATTTCATACACTTTTTATCTAGCCCATAGGTTTTCCCCTCTTCTGAAAAGTAATATAGAAAAATCCTGAGGGATTTTGCCTGTATTTAATAGTTGACATTACAGCAGCTGAAATGAGCAATGCAGTAAATGGGGCCCTTAGCCAGGAAAGGATGATATTGTACCCTTATATGACAAGAAAAAAATATTTGTATGTTGATAAAGCACATTGTGTAAGTGTTTGGGTTTTAGAGGCCTGTATTGTAATACTAATAGTCTTTGTGGTAATGTTGGCAATGCACTCCCTTGGTGAAAGAGAAGAACAGAGATTAAGGGTTCATTCTGGCTTGGTTGATGGGTGACAAATTAGCCCCAGTTTTACCTTGTGAGTACTCTGAAACCCCAGTAGGGTCCTGGAGAAGAGCAGTGAGCTGGTAGATGTTTCAGAGGAGAGTGCTCTGAAAGGGCTGAATTTCACTTGTGAAGTAATACAAACCAACAAACTCATAAGCCTGTTCCTGGAGCACTTTTGACTCGTTGTCTGACAGTCTGTACAGCAGAAGAAAGGAAAGACCTATGTTTAAATGCTTACTATTTTGATTTTTTAAAAATAATATGCAATCATAAATGCATGTATGTACATTTTCCCTGCATTTGTCTAAACATGATGTAAGACCATCCATATTTTTTTAAGTCAAAGGGCCCTCTGATTTCCTATTTTCCCACTGAGATTAAGTGTCTTATATACTCTGTATGTCATAGCAGACACAAAGTAAGAGTAGGAATTGTTTATGCTAATACAGTGCTTAAGGGCCAGGGTACGATTGTTACAGGTATTGTAATAATTTCAAGCTGTTACTTTATCAATCTCCTAAGATGTTGTCAAGGTGATAGCTCAAAACTCTAAAACTCAAAGCCCAAATATACCACCCCACATTCAAAGGTTTCAGTATAATAGTTTCTATATTCTAAATATAACATCTATGTCTGTGAAGATGTAAGCATCCTCACACCGCAGCATTCTTTCTGGGTGATGCATTGAAGTATTGGAAAGATACACTATAACTCTGTATCAGAGTTTTTCTGAGGGTTGTTCTGGGTTTTCCTATGCATTAATTGCATCAGGTTATTGATCTGCTTTTTGGGTTCATTTTTTGGCTTGCAACACCTCTTTTTTCTAAATTAACTTAACTTTTGCAGTATTCCTATGAAGAAGGTAAATGCTCTGTCTCTTACTTTCTAAGCGAAAAACAGATTCCAAAGGACATTACTTTCCAAAGCTCCTTCGTAGTGTGACACCAAGTTCTCGAAGGAATCACACATGTGGAGTGAGAATTGCAGGGTATCTGGGTCCTCTCCACCATTCTGCCAAGAGAGCAGCTTTCTGTCTCTTTTGGTCCCCAAATCTCTTTAGCAGCGTGGCCCCAAAAGATTGATAGGCACCCTCAAAGACATGTTGGTGCCTTGCTGTTACTGAAACAAAGCAGGAGTAAATCAGAGAGCTACCATAAAGGATCTGGGCTCAAGTGACATGCTGAAAATTGCACAGGAAGTCTGTGGCAGAGCCTCGGATTGATTCCATATCTCCTTGGTCTCAGAACAGGGCATCCCACAGACCATGTGTGTTAAAGATTTATCAGCTGTTGTTCAGTGTTGCTAAAGACAGGAAGAATGCTCTCCTCCTCTCTCCAGATGGGTAGGCTTGCTGGATTTTAACTTCTTAACCTTCCCAGATTTCATGGTAGACATGTGGTGGGTCGTTGTATTTTATATGATGGAAGCTCCACAGTTGGCGCTTCAGTCCCCAGCTTTATGAGCCCTGTTTTGAGCACGGATCTATCTCCACGCACTCAGTTGCCACCCTGAACCGTGTTACAAAAGGGACACTTTCTGCATAATGGTGCAGGAAAGCTGTCAAGACAAAACTGTTCATAACATGACTTTCCAGAAATATTCACAAGAATAGGCTTTAATTTAGGCCTGTTGCTGGTGGTACAGCATCTTACTTTCTGCTGGCAGACAGGTCTATCTTCTCTTGAATGGACTTTTGAATGGATTTATGGGTTTAGATCCTCATACTCAAAGAGAAGACCTGAATGTTTTTCCAACAGCAAGTGCTTATATCGTGCAGAAAGGCAATTCTTGAGGGCATACGTTTTTGATTCAGCTAAACCTCCCTAACCATCATCCTTCCATGTTCTTCTGAATTCCAGCTGATGAATCATCCTGCAGAGCTCAGTCAAGGCAGTCCATTTTCCTCCTTCTTATTATTGTCTCTGTCCCAAAGAAGCTGAGTCACCCTCTTGTAATGTTTGGAGGTTTGTTATGTTTTGTGTGTTTTGGCTACCCCGAAAAAAAGGAGGCCTATCTGATTTCATTCTAACATTTCTTTCACAGCAACACAGCGAAGTTGTGCCTTTTGCCTTGGTCTTCCTTGGAATGTTTTTAATGGCACAGCTTCCTTGTTACCAGTTCAGATTTCAGCAGCACGGACTGGATGGCACATGAAAAAGGGATAAACCTTTCCTGTAGTGGCATTTTTATAAGTCTATCTGTTAGGTAAAGCCCCTAAATCTTGGCAGTCTCTTTAGAGCATATGCTCTGCTATTAAACACGAGCTCTTTGCTCCCTAGAGTGGGCTGCAGCCTCTATGGTTGGGTGGGTAATAAGATACTGCTGATACACTTCAGAGCAAGGTGCACTTTTCCTTTATTTATGAAGACAGACATGCTGGTCGAGGGCTTAATCACAGCTGATAAATCATTTTAAGAAAGCCTATTAGAACCATATGCTGATCCTTCGTATTAACATGGTGTGTCTGTTTCTAGTCTAATAAGGCAGGGTCTCTTTCCCCTCTCCCTTCCCCCTGCCTGGTGTGCAAATTATTTATCTGTTTAAGTGATATTGCTTGCTTAGGGGCATTTCTCGCTATAAGAGGTATTGTTAACAAAGCAAGGTGAACAGAGGAAAGAAGGATTCTTGCTCTCCGGACAGCGAAGCTGAGTGTTTTTGGTCTCCTTTGCTGAGAGAGGATTGCAGAGCAATTGTCCAAAAGCTGAGGCAAGGAAACCTACTGGTTAAAGACTGGGACACTGTGGCATGGCCTTCACGGCAGCATAAGGTTGTCATTTTGGCCCAGGTGGTTACAATCCTGGAGCCCAAGAACTGCGAGGGTTGGGTGTGCTGACATTTCGGTTACCTCACCTTTCCCTCACTCGGAGAGGGCTGCTGCAGGAACAGGTTCCACAGCCATCTAATGAGATCCACATTGGTGAAGTTATCCCGAGCCAAGTCCTATTTATCATTAATTGGTGGGTTTGCTTGCAGATCTTTCCTATTATTTGCTGATTATACCCCTACACATTTTATTATCTTGCCAAAATTCAAATGCTAATAATTTCTTGATTTATTGTTTGTTTATAACACTGTCTGCTGCCTAAATGGACGTAGTTAGAAGATTTCAAAACAGCAACAGCTCTTTTGCTGACTGGGTTTCTTTCACATTTTGCACATGGCAGTCAACTATTTATAAACCTCCGTAGGGACTCCTAAACCTTTACAGTTGGGTTCCTCCCACAACTTCAGCCTCTTTTCTCCCTTGCTGCCCCAAGGCAAGTCTTGTTTTTTTGGCATAAAGACAATGATGGTGATTGTTAGGTGGAGAAAATGTCCACAAGCTATGAACTCTGGGTAGGGATTTTTAATGTGTACATCAATCAGGATAAAATGGAAGTCGGAGACATCCAGGACAGTAAGGGTATCTTCACCACAAAGTGGGAGATCCACATCTGAGTTGCTGGTGTTCTTCAGGCTTACAAAATATGAAACTGAAAAACTGAAAAGTCAGTTTACACCAGTTGGGTGCACACTGTAGCATGTCCCATTTCCAGTACTGCACAAATTTAACTTTTAAATCTGATCTATTTCAGAGTAAAGAAAGGAATAGTGAAGAGAAGAAATAAGCCAGAACTGGTCACATGTGATGGCAGTTAATGAACGCCAGAGTGGGATGTATAGGCTCATACATCTCTGGGGCAGTTTCATTGACTTAAATGGAATTTAAATTTTTAACCTATTACAACTAGGCAAAGATCTGAAGGGAGAAAAGCCTTTGCTCTGAGACCAGAAAAAAACAACTGTGTCATGAAGTGAAGTATCTGGGTAATTGTTGATGTCCTGCTAACATGTAAAAATAGGGCCTTTTAAAAACCATACTAGGGAGATAAAAAATGCACATATTAGCTGTTTCCTTATTCTGGTTTCTCTCTCACATGCTTCTCTACAAAAGTTGCCAAGTCCACTATTATCGAATAAATATCAGCTTTTTTTCTTCCCTGAAATGTGAGTGAACTGTGTGTGGCTGGGTCTGGTCCCTGGGAAGGGAACAGACTTGGGGTTGCCATGTGAATGTACATGTCAAAGTGCAGCTCTGCCAGCCAGTCTGGGGCTGGGTGGGGAGAGACATGGGGAGAATGAACTCAGTGTTACAAACTGTCTCTTTTGAATTTCTACAACCTATTAGTCACAGCAAGCTGCCCTTATTGATTTTGGTAAGAGAGGTCACTTTTAATCCTCTAAAGTGGAGAGAGCTACATGCACTCTCCATAGCATGACATTAAAATTGACACAGCTCTGCATCAGTTCTATGAAAAAGCCCTAAACCTAGATGGATTATTGCCTTGCTTTTCAATGGATACAAGCTGCGAACCAGAGCATGCTAACCTAGATTAGGTGTAAAAGCTTTAAAATGCTTCATAAGGAAAGCACAGCCAAAAGAAGCTAGAAAATATGAGAACATGCTAAAAGAGCTGCCCCTGCAGAAATAGGCCATTAGTCTTCAGATACTTATTTTCTCCTTTTTAAAACATTTAAAAGTCAACACAAAGGAGTGGAGATTATCATATAAAAGAACAAACAAAAGCTGACCTTACTCTATGATTATGAAGAAAGCTTTATTCTGGCTGATACCCCTTGCTAGTTTTGTTTATGTTCTTTAGAGAACTAAACCTTTGAATACAATTAGGACTGTCCGACTCGAATCTTAAGTGTGCCTCAAAATAAATAGCAGAGGTGAACTCTCAGCAGTTTTCTTTTCATCTTTGTTATCCTTGCTCTGACCCTTTTTTCCTGACTAATGATCCTTCGTGGCATATTAAGAGAAATCTTCTTGATGGAAAAATATGCTTTATGTGGATAGGAAAATCATTGTGAGCCTGGAAAAGTATTTTTTTTCTTTCTTTGGAATTCCAGAAAATGACTAGTGCCCCTTTTGATTTTATGCTGTTTTTTATTTGGAAATTTGTTCTCTGAAGGTTTTGCTGATTTTTTTTTTCTGTGAGTCTCAGTAAATATTTACAATGTAGTGTTTAGGGAAATTTGTTGCCTTGTCACGCAAGCTTGGTGTTCTCCCTTTTCATTAGTTGTAAGCTTGCACCAGTATTTCTTATTGAAGGTTAGAAATTCCCTTTCTAAATAAAAGACATCTGCAAAAGAAACAGTGGCAAAAAACCATTAAGGTACAATGTTGAAGTCTAACCTGTGGAACCTGTAAGTGTAACACATGTGACGAGGGAGGTGCCACAGCACCTTTCAGTAAATCTTAAAAGTCCTCTCTTGGTGGTTTGAGTAGGTCTCTGAGCTCATTCTCAGCAGAGGTTAGAGTGGGTGTGTGCCCGTGAGGCCAGCGTGGCTTCCCCTCCTACAGTAAGAGACACTTGCTCTTCCTCCCCTTCCTCCCTCACCTGAGATGTGTGTGTGGGGGGTGGTATCTTCTCCCTCTTTGTGGATTTAGCAAGGCCTAGGGAAATTCCAGCAGGCACAGAAAGGGAGCTGGCTTTTGGCTTCATCGCTGACACTGAGACATGACACCTAGAAGAAAAGGTGAAAGATGCCCAATCTGCAGATTGTCTGGCCTTCTGTCTGGCAGCTTATTTTTGTCCTAGCCCTACCTTTTCTTCTCTTATCAAGGAACAAATAAAAGTAAGATACCTTGCCAGTCTCTCCTTCTTTTTGTTGGAAGAGTCCTCACTGCTGTCCTAGAAGGGAGAGAAAAAAAGAAGAGAAGAAAGTAGGGATTGCTAAAGGGGGCAAGAAATGAAAGGAAGAAAAGTACCTTTCTTTTTTACTTATATAAAGGATGGATTCCTACCCCAGATCAGACTCGGTGGGGAAAATGGAAAGGAAAACTCACACAGAAGAAGAGGGAAAATAGTATTACTCAGACATGAAGAAAGGTGAGGGAGGCTATCATGAGGCTGTTCACGTGAGAGAGAGAGTGGAAAAGCAGCACTCAAATGAAGCAGACATTACAGAGACAGTTCTTTGTTTTCTGAGAAGTGGGATATCAAAATATCCTGCGATGTACTTCTTAGCAGAACTGGGGGAGCAGAGATCAAGGAGTGTGAAAAGTAAAATTTACTTTTCTCCCCACCATGCCCATCCTGTTCCTCCTGTCCCCAACCCAAGGAAAGGGAATTAGTTTCTCTGCTTAATGTTGAAATGAGATATCAGGGGATGTGGTTGTACAAGAGAAGAGGAGACATGAGGGTGCTCCGTTGATATTGGGTATTAGAGTAGTTTTCCCCTGAAAAAGTGGAAAGGAAAGTCAGTCTGGACACTCATGTTACTGCTTTCTTTACAATCTTTTCTGAAATATTCTTCCTCTCGTCACACTCTTGCCTTATCTCTGAGATCTCTGTGTATGTCCCTTGGGAAGTACACATCTGTGTAAGGCTTGTTCCTCCAAGGACAAAGTTACCACAGTTCTTTCCTATTTATGCTATTTTTTTCCTGTACAGTAAACTCAAGCAGTGTAAAAGCCGACATATATGTTTCAGGAAAACCAGGAAAACTATTACGCGTGTTACACCTCTGCACATAAGTTCTTATTTTGTGGGTTATTGTGTGGCTGGAATCTTTTTCAGGTGCACCTCTTATATCCAAATTTCTTTTCTTTGCTTCATCCATCTCAGCCAGTTAAATGTGTATATAACTGATTTTCTGAAATGGGGCCAAAGTCCACGTACTTCAATAGCTCTTAAACATGTGGTTAACTTCAAGCATGTGTGCAGGGGTTTGCTGAAGAGAGATAGTTTGCTGAATCAGGACTTCCCAACACCAAGATTTTAAATTGCAAACAATCCTCTATTTTAATGTATTTTAACTACTGCCTCCCATCGACTAACAGAAGGTAACTATTGTTAGTTGAGTCCTGCAGATGAAGAAAGTTGTACTTGGATAAACAGAAATTTAAGGGTAAACCAAATCTTTCTGACACCCTTCTGTGAGAATTATTTTTTTACTTCTTCCTAATAAATAATTATGTAACATGAAAGAGGATAGTGATCATAATTTCATATTGTGATTAAAAACTTATTTTTCTGGGAGAGACAGGAAAGGTCTCCTACTTAAAAAAAAAAAAGACGTTTGTTAC
>VWZT01002562.1:556257-644004 GCA_013397055.1 Pachycephala philippinensis | reverse complement strand
TTTTTTTGAGATTTCTGTATTTTCTAACTAAATGCAGTACTGAGATGATAATATATGTATGCCATCATTGAGCAAATAAACATCAGTCAGCTATCCAGTCTTCTGGATACATAATTCTATGTGATTTATGGAGAAAATACTTTAAAGAACAATAAAAGTGTGTATATACATAAAAAAACCCCAAACAAACTAAAAAAGCCCAAACCAAATAAAAACGAACAACCCAAAATCCACTCCAAACCAAACCAACCAAATCCCACCCCCTAAAAAAATCTCCCAAAGGTAAAGGAAAAAACACAACAAAAAATGCCTTTCTCATTCACTTACATTCCTCCATGTGCAGAGATAAGTGGGATAGGGCTGCCTGCCCTGTGTTGTTTTGGTTTTCTCCATCCTGGATCACAGGTAGGGTGGGGTGGAAAGTAGATTCCACAGAGCAAATGCATCTGTTGGAAGGTGCAGGCAAGGGGAAAGAGTCAGTGAGGGAAATGTTCCTTTCAAAATTGTTCTTAATATGCTGTTGGTGATGGAGTGCTCAAATTGCCTTCTTGTTGACAGTTGGGTAAGAAAAAAAGCATCTTTGGTATTACAGTTGATACACTTAATACAATGTTTTAAAACAAAGTGTTCTTCCCTTGTTTTTATGTAAGGTGGTAAGACGCAAAAGAAATTGGGCTTTCTTCTTCTTTTCTTCCTACTTTTCTATATTTGTTTCCTCACATTCCATCTTCAAACCAGCTAATCTGTATCCCCTTCTTCTTGAATAGCATTATCCTGACAACAGAGCAGTGAAAAAAGCCGAGACTGCAGGACTTCTAACAATGCCAGAGGGCCCCAGGAATAGGAATGCCCTGAAAAAAATGTGCTTCCATCCAGCTGCCCTTCATATTGTTGTCTCCCTATCCAATTTACTAGAGAATTTCCCACTGGCTCTTGGCTCATTCCCAAATGAGAATGTAATCTTTTAAAGATTACACTGCATAATGGAGGGACAAGGAGCTCTTTATTAACTGGGATGGGGAGTCACTTGCTATTAGGCAAGGGAAGGGGATGGGATGTAGTAGTGTTTTGTGAGCTCTGCTTTCTGCCCCTTCTTGTCTTGTCAGCAACAGGACGGCAGGTTGGGAGTGGGAAACCACTGCAGCTGCAATGTAGAAAAAGAAATAATTGAATGTAGCTTATGATTATGGCAATTACTTTTATAACATGAGGGATTATGCCATAACTATTACATTGCCAACAAGATTAAATTACTAACCTAATACCACAGCATGTCTTCCAGGAAAATAAAAAAAATAATTCTGCTTGTTCCAGAGTTGATGCATTCAAAGACTATTAATACAGTGTGAAAGAGCTGAGCAACCAAGGAACCTGCAGTGCTGTCTGTACAGACATTGTCTGGGTTGGATCCCTGTCACTGCCATGAGCTGTGCCAGCTAGACACCCTCACCCTTTCTGGGGCGTAAAGCAATGTGGTACTCTGGTAATTTTAAATGCTCCTTCTCCTGTCAAGCAGATAAGCGTCTGCCTGTAATTGTTAATAAAGAAATAATCAGAAGCTACACCTGCAATGGAGAAATTCATGAAACTTCATGAAGAGACCAGTTTTGCTCATGTAAACACACAAAACTGATTGGAAAGCTTAAGCTTCAATGTATTTTCACACTGTGCTCTTCTTTAACTACATCTTTTGAAAATGTGGCTTAATACAATAGATATCTGTATGTAAAATAAGGTAATTTTAGATCACCTCCAGTGTCAGGTCATTTTTGCTGAAGTTTCTGGAATACGCAGTGTGATTTTTAATGCTTTTTTAAAAATATTTTTTCTTCTACATAGGTCATAGATGAGACTTTGTCATATAGCTGGTACAGATATAGCCTCATATAGACTGTTAATGATAGGAGTATAAGCTAAGTTAATTATGCAGGAAGAGCAGTTTCCTTTTGTTCATCAGCTGGAAAATGAGTAGAAAATTTAATTTTGGAGACTTCAGAGATATATCATGTGTTGATCATTATGAGCAAATTAACTGGCTTCATGGAAAAGCCAGTTCTGATTCTGAACAGAAATGCAGGTGAACAATATAATTCTGTAAATATTTTTATTAATTTTTATATTGTATATGCTGAATGATACCTCGAGCAGTTGATTTCATTTTTGTTGGATGTACATTTAAGTCTTTTCACACCATTGTGCTTTATGAAAGCTGTTATGTGCTGTTATTACACAAAGTTATTGGATACATTTTGGAAGACTGGACATGCATTTGCAAATCAACCTCTTCTTTTTCTGGTGAAGAACTGGAGTTGTGGGTATCAAATTGAGGTCAAACAGGAGAATGTTACTGTACTGTCTTGTCAGGATTAGAAACCTCTGAATGGCAGCCTATACCTGATTTTATTCTTTTTTCCCCCCTTCCTTCCTTCTGAATATGTGAACAGAAAAAGAAGCACATATGATTTCATGGTGGATATTTTTGTTCTGTTGCAGATATGACCAGTGCAATGTAAGAACTGTTTTTCTCTTGGATTTTTGACCTTCCTATTCATTTGAGCTTTTAGGAGTCACTTTAGGTAAAAGATGTTCTCAGTTACCTTCTGGGACTGAGAGCTCTGGGCACTATTAAGGAGGTGTTATTGAAAGTTGGTTTTGTAATTTCCTTGTAGTGTCTAACCAGATGAACAAGGTTATACTTCTGTTTGATAACTGCAAAACATCTTTTAGTCAGCTAAGGGTATATTTCTATTCCCTTGGCTTGTATCATTTTAAGACCACTGTGTTTCCAGTGAAACATCCTGTATTCGTTTCCTCCGAGGGCTTTTTATTTTCGTCCCTGGTGCATTAGTTCCTAGCTGGTAGAAAGAGTTGCACAAGCAGTCATCCTGTTTTCTTACATCTCCTATGCCCAGGGCATCTTAATAAGCCTTTGGTTGCTGCTCGCTTTTAGAAAGAAGGTCAGCGTGGGTTTATTGCACATCTGCCAGTAGTTTGCAAAATGCTAGATCCTCATAGTGACCTGTGTGCCCACCAGGCAAGTGTTACCTTTCACAGACTGTGAGGAGGGAATCATAACCCATGGAAAGAGGCCCAGCAGATGCCTGAGGGCCATACCTCAAGCTGTCACAGGAGTTTCACCAGTTCTTGCTGTTCATTTGCTCTCCTGACCTCTTTGCATCGTGTGCTTAAGCACCTTCTTAAAAGCCAGCCTGTGGCTCAGGGCATTAACTGCAGGCGGCAGTGCAACATGATCTGCTGGAAATTGTGAAGTCAGTCATACAGATTTGTGTGGACTTCTGTGTGCCCCCTCACTGTTAATAGGTAATAAAACATTAACATTTCAGTGTGACGGGGGGACTTTTTGGTGTGACCCCATGTTTAACCACCATCAAGACGCAGGTGTAAAATTTTGTAAGTTACATGAGAAGTACTGGAACACCACCTAGAGATACTGGTGTGTTCGGAAGGTCTTGCAGTAATGTTGGATGGTTTTCTTCATTTTGTTGGCGTTAGAGCATAAATCAGTTTGTATATAATTTTTTCATTTTTTCCTACAAATATCCCAGTGGAATTATTTTTAGCGCCAAAGGGAAATTTCTGTAAGACCTTGTCATAAGGCATGTTTTTGCATTTTTCTTGTTTTCCTGCCAATCTGTAACTTCCCTGTCTTTATAACACTTGGAAAACTTTCTGCATATTTATGTCAGTTTCTGTGTCAGCTGATGTTGAAACCGGTTTCAAAACCACAGCCAGAACCTTTATTTGCCCAAATATTTAGCTTTCAGTTTAACCTGACCCTACACAGAGCACATCTGAGTTAAAGTGGCCCAGAAGATCAGCTACTTTCTACCTCCTCTGACATGTGACTGGCTGTGTGGATACTCTTAACTTGCCCTAAATATTGTGAAGGGAGCGAAAGAAGCATGTAAAGGTCAACACTGTGGTTTAGTTGAAGGACAGTAGCTTATTATAAACTGCTGTGACTCAATTGTTTTTGATACTCTGTTTATCATATCTCTACTAAACGATGCTAGGGAAGCTTCTGATCTTTCCAGCAGTTAGAAGAGACAGGTCTCACCAGCTTTTGTTTTCATGAAGGAACATGGACTATAAACTGCTTGCATGAAGCATGCTACTTGCTATATGTATGCAGGAGACCAGTGTTTTGATCCCATGTTCAAGTAATACTGTAGTGCACATAACTTCTAAATTATGAGCCTTATTTTTACACTAAATCTTTTCAGCTGGATTTTTTTTTTCCTTTAAAACAACAGGTATTTTTACAATACAGGAGTATAACATAGAAAGTATTCAGTTCCTTTCAATGATTTTGTTGCTGGATGTAGAGACACGGCACTAGCATCTAACAAGCAAATACATTCCTGTGGTGTTTTCAAAAGCATATGAGAAACCATATGTTTTCATAGGAAAACAGCTGTTACCAAGCATATGCTTTCTGAGATAGAGTGACACATTAGAAGGGCAAAGTAGGACCACGGCTTGTCTTCTAAGTTGAATAAAGCTGGCAATAACTGTCTCTTTCAATGTGCAGTGGCACTGCATGTAGATATTGCCATGTGGACTTGTAACTGGAAGGAGGGAGAGAGATTAACGTCTACAGTCTGCAGCTTGGAAGAGACAATATAAATCTCTGTCCCGCTTTGAGCTGTGAATGCCTCTGTAGGAGTTATAGTAACAGACAAATTAGCATAATGTAATTGGCTGGCAAGGTCAGCCCCTCTCCAGGAGCATTAGCAATGTTTACTGTAAGAAGAGACAGACCAAGTATTGTAGGGTAGTACATTGTCTGTCCTTTTTGAAGGAAGAATAATCATTTTGGACTCCCTACATCACAGACTTTACCATATCTTATTAAAATTCAGACTATCATATTTCTGCCTTAAAGCAAATAATCTGAGAGAACAACAAAGCATATTCTCTATTATCACACAATTTTTTTTTTTTTCTTTGAACCTCATTGAGTTTACTATTTTTTCTTTCTTTCTGTGTTGAACAGCTTTTCTCTGGATGCTAAACCTCCATAGGCATCCCTGCCAATACCTAATAAATCTTGTTGAGAGAATTAAATTTTCTGGTCTTATTACATGGGACACAATTAGTAAATCCAGACAAACTTATCAGCTTTCTTGTTTGGCTCTTTGAAAATGTGAAACTGAGCAAAATTCTGGGCCTGCTCTAGCAATCCAGACTCACTGGATTCAGCTTTGCAAACCTTTTCACAGCTGTAGGTGAGAAATGTGAGAGGATGTGTTTTGAAGGAGACCTTCCATTGAGTCACAAACAGCTCTGGCTTTTCAGCCTTTGTTCTCAAATATGAAAATTTGTAGCAAGCATTTGAAATCAGTTCAAGCATTCAGTTATGAAATGTTTGGGAAATGGCTTTTAGAATATCACACGGGTCACATTGCCTTTTCTTATATAATCCACAGGAATGGTGAAGATTGTGATATTTAGCAGCTATCTTCGGCTTAAGTCTTTAAAATACTGTCTATATCACGGAGGTGCCACTGTAATTTTCCTAGACAACTGGCAAAAAGGCTAAAACATACACAGAATCACCTTCTGAGCACTATCTTACTGGAAAACCTATTTCCTTTTGCTTAGATGGTGTGATCCAAGTGATTTCCAGAGCACAGTCCATTCTCTTGTCTTCTGGTGATGAAGAAAAACCAAACAGTAGTTCCTGGACTCCTCAGTAGCTATTTTTTGAGTCCTATGTATTAAAACTGTAAGTTAGGTGCGTTTAAAATGAGCAGTCTTCAAGGGTTGAAGGGTAATATTGCTGTTCTTTAATGCTGATACCCAGGAGCTAGCTGCTCTTGGGAACAGGATTGGGGTGCTACTTGTTCCAGGCTGGGTCCTGACCCTCTCCTCTGTCCTTCAGCTCTCAGGTATCACATTGCTTAGGTTATAAACATCCCACTGACAGCCACTTTGTAGGCAAAAGCTGCTGTGTGGAGGACAGCACTCAGAACTAACAGCTCTCCACGTGCAGCTAGGTTGTTGCTCAAGGATGCCTTGCCTGCCTTGTTTCATTCATGGCTTAGCTGAAACTCCTGCCTGAATTATGTTTTGCCTCCATGAATGAAGTTATCTATTTGGCTGGGTCACACCATTATACAGGAGGACAAATTATTTATTACTTAGTAAAAGGAGCATTGTGGCTCCTCAGATGGAGTGCGAACTTCGCCAAGGCATTTCAGAAGCATGTGGTACTCTAAAGGAATGGTATGTAATTTCCCCAGGATGGCTCCACACCACATTTAATTAGTGTGACTGGAAGCGTGTACATCTGGATGATTGTCTGGTAGCATTATCAAATATAGTGCAGCTTGTTTGTTTTTCTCTCCATTTCCTCCAGTCAGAAAAGAAGCTGAGCCAAACATATCCTGCTTTTACAACTGAGAGTTCACCCCCTTCACCACCACCACTACCACCATATAACCTCAGTAAGATTTTTAGCCTCACTCTTCTGAAATGGCTCACAATTTTTAGTGCCCATATTTGGATGTACAGCCAGGAATCCTTTAACTGGATGCAATTTTCTGCAGATGATGAGCTCCCCTTTTCTGAAGAATAGATCCTGCAATGCTATCTGGACTTTCTGGACTTGAGTATGCAGTCATTATTCTCTTTTACTGATTCACATGTCTTTCCTGTTTCCAGCTACCAAATAATTGTTCTTTTGTCTTGCAGTTCTTCTGATGGTATTCATCATATAACTATGATTGTAACTACTACAGAAGTATTGGTTGAAGTATCTTGATTATGATTTCTTGTCATTTTTGTGAGTTTGAAAGGCATGCTACTCTAAAGTCCTGTGGAGTTCTTTTACAAAAAACCCCTCTTCTGTTCTGTCACTGCTGTGTTACATTGCCATCCTAAGCATACTGTGTTGTCTCTCTAAAAGCTATTCCCCTCTTGTCACTTCCAAGCACTGTGTAGTTGTTGAAGGTCTTTGTCCTGTTTTACATGTAAGGCAGAAGAATGTGAAGTAATTTGATCGAAGTCATGCAGTAAATGTGTAGCAGAGTGAGGAAAAGGATGGCTGTGCAGTTCGCTGTGTACCTGACCTGAAGAACACCTTTGGAGTCCAAGGAGTTGTATTTCTGATCTTTTCCGCTGTCTCTCTCCTGGGAAGTTGTATGTCCAAGCTCCATACCAGCTTGCTTACTTATTCTTTTTCCCATTAACAACAGCTCTTCTTCCAGAGATCTCCATCTGTGTTTAAGACCAAGTCACATGCCTCATCAGTGGATGGTCAACTCTGTTTCTTGCAGAAGGACCACTATTGATTTATTTTTCTTCCAAGCATGTTTATTCTCCTTGTCTTACTATTTTTTTTCCTGCCTGTCTGCCGCTTGCTGAAACCAAGGCAGAGGTGTACAAGGGCAGCTTCTCCTTAACCAGATTGCTTACCAGCTTTGAGGATTCAGAGGACACTTTCTTGTAATGTCTGTTTGTCTGTAGCCCTTGCTGTACTCAGTAGAAGTGAACTTCCTTTAGCTAGAAGTGTGTTTAACTTTTTTGCCTTCTGTGTAGACAGTCTGTTTGCCTTTCTAAATCTTAACTTTTTAAACTCTTATGGATACAAAAATTATTAATTTTTGTCTGAATGCTTCCAAATTATGTACCTAACTCTATTAAAGTTCTTTCAGTCTAAGATCTAAACTAGCTCTCCTCTCCCAAAACATCAACCTAAAATAGATTGATGTGATTGTGGATCCTGCAAAACTGCGTGACTGCCTTTGTGATTACTTCCCAGGAGACCTGGTGAATTAACTTGGTGTCTTGGTGTTCCTTTTATGATTTTCACCTACCAAAATGATTTTCCTACCAGGTCACTTGAAAACCCACTTCACTGGTTAAACCTATGATCTCTCGTATGTTGCAAATGGTTTGTCTGGGTGCTTTTTGAGACCACCATTAGCCGTCACTCCTGGACCTTTCCCAGCCTTTTGTTACACAGTGCCCATGTAGTACTAGTCTGCCTGGCCCAACACAGCTGGCACAGTGGGTTGGGGGTAAAAGAATATTTCGGAGATGCATTTTATTACCAGGGTAGCAGCATTTCCACTTGACTTCTTAGCAGAAAAGTTAAGCCTGCTGGTTTTCTGCTTGAAACTGCCTGAATGGAAAATCGCTGGCTGTTTTGTTGCTACTATCCTTGCTCTCTTTACCAACTGCTCTGCCTAAAAAATGTTCTGGTCATTGAATGCAGTCAACAGCCAGTGCTGTAACTCATGCATGATGCCAATAACTAATGCCAGCGAAATCAATGATGAGAATTTCAAAGAAGCTTTAAATAAAATATAACAAATTTAAATGCCAAAGTGCTGTCTCTGCGTATTTGCTATTAACAGATTATAAATGGTTTGCATAATGTTGAAAAGCCTAGTGCCTTCAGTTAGCAGTATCAAAGGCTTGTTTAAAGCAATTCCTGGAGGATTGCCGCCCTCCCCCTCCCAGCTTTCTGTTTCATGATGGATAAAAACAAAACTCCTTACAATAAAGAAAGGAAAGCCAGGTTTTCAACTACCCTCTGACTGGCCTCCAGATCTGGCAGCTGCTTTTGGATGTCTAATTGCTTGTCCTGCAAAAGTTGACATGCACCTACTTTGAGAAGGTTCTTTGAGTACCCACTTAGTATGTGCACTCTGTCTGATTTACAGAAATGAAATGATAGTGCTGGAAAAAAAGCAAGTAGAGCTTATAATTATGTTTCTTTGAGTTTTTATCTATTTCTTTAAACTTTTCTGGTCTTCTGAATTCATAGATAAGTACTAGATGCAGGGAAACAGTGCAAAATAATGGACAAGGAACTGAACTGGGAGAAAAGAGCCATTGCATTGAGTCCTGATATTTGGCTGAACAAATCACTTTCTCTCCTTCTTCTTTCCACTTTCCTTGTTTTGTCTCTGGACTCTGAGGCTTGTGGGCAAGTGTTGTCCATCAGTGTGTCTATACGGGTTTTGGCAGAATAAGGCCTTGATTTCAACTAAGGCCTTTAGGAATTACATCTAGTAAGTATCCTGGCAAATTTCTTTTCTTCTTTTCATGTCTCTTACCAGCCCTTCTCCTTTTGAAATGCATGGCAAGCTCCCTTGTTTACAGCAATCTAATGGGACCATAATTCTGTCCCCAAGATAACATTACAGATATAAGCCAGTTTTGCCTTAGACAAAGTTCTATGGAGAATGTATTTTCTTATAAACATGCTTTTTATAAAAGGGTTTGTTGTTTTGTGTTTATTGGTGTTCCATCTGCTCTAGAGAATACATTTGAGAAAAACTAGCTCCAGCATGGCATATAATGTTTCATTAGCAGGCATAACCTTGTTTATTTGCTTTTTAAAATTGTATTTAGAAAAGGAAATCAGTTTGCACCATTGACATGCTGCCAGGTTCCTGTTTATAAATGTCACAATAGGCAACTTAGAAGAAATGAAATAGTCAGTTTAGGGGTTTTGCATGAAGAATGAGAGAACTGGGTAGAGCCAGGCAGCCAGTTGTGCTCCCCCTGTTTTTTAGCCTCCCAATTAGCAGGACTTAATGTGGTGTTAGCAGTGCAAAACACCCTGAGTGACCCAAACTGGGCTTTGCACACTTAGTGTTACTGATGTTTAGTTGAACAGAAGAAGCTCTTTGTTCTATGTTGCTTTAGTGGCTATCTTGGACAAGTAATTGTGCATGAAATGAGCAACCCTGAGGAAAAATGGGAAATATCTGTAGGAAACTCCAAGACATAAGCATGCAATCTGATGTCATCTTTTCCCATAGAGAAGCTATTTCCTTTCAAACTCTGGTGAGACCAATCTTCCAAAGTTTCCTTCTCCTTTAAAATATGTTCCTTTTTTTTTTCCTTAGCTCTAGTAAGTGGTTTATCATGGGTACCTCTGGTATACACCATATATTACTTACTGTGTGTGTAAAGAAGGCTTCATGTGTTACAAGCATAGTCTGGACAGACATGCTGCAAAGGGCACGAGAAGGGTTGTGGGGGAAGAGGGGAGGGAATTGTGGAAGACAAGGGTCATCTTTCAGTATTCATTTCTACTGATAATTAGAGGGCACCACTAAATGACTGTAATTAGATCATGTCAAAAAAATTAAGATAAAAGACCAAAAAATTCTAAGGATTCTGCATTTTGTTCATAGTATCAGAGGAGTCAGAGCATTTGCTTAAACGAGTAGCCAAAGTGGAGGGCAGGCAGGGAGGCTTCTCTTGCCCGTGGAAGAAGTTCATGGGCGTTTGCCCGTGAAGGTGCGAGGCAGGGACCAGAGGAGGTGACGGTGCTCCCTGGGGCAGAGGGGCAGAGGCCTGGCGGGGGCAGCCAGAGGTTGGCCTGCAGCACGAGCAGCATTGCAGAGATTTTGTGCAGGGCTGTCACCCTTCAGGCAGCGGCCTTAAGAGGATTAGTAGTGCTTAAATGGGCCCTTTGGACTTTGAGTTACAGTGGTGACTGCTGGAGCCTTGAGATGGCTTATACCTGGCTTAGCACTTCATGTGTCTGTCCTGTGTCTTGTGCCACGCTGCTTAGCAGCACCGTGTAGTTTGCTGGAGATTAGCAGATGAGGTTTGCATCACTGAGTGTATCTCAGAAAGTCTTTCTGATAACAGAGGAACAGCTATTGAAAGAAAGCAGGATAAAAAAAATTATTTATGAGGGGTTTCTGGTGGTTTTTTTTGGTTTGTACCTCTTGAGGAACAGCCAGCATGTCTATGTTTAAGAATAATCTATCCTAACTTAAAAAAACAAGGAAGTTTCCCTGCATGTTCCAACACAGATATTTAGGATAAAATTCTGCAAAGCTCCTGCCAGCCCCAGTACACAAGTCTGATCCATTAATTAACAGTAATTGTCTAAGGCTCCAAAAACTGAAGACATTTTGAAAAAAAAGACAAGGGTTACTGAAGTTCATAGATACCTTTAGAAATGTTATCTTTTTTTTTGTCAATAAATTCTAGTCACGGTGCTCCAAAGCCGTATTTGGGTGGCAGTTAAACTCTGGTCTGTGAACTGCTGGTGGTCGCCAAGCTGTGGTAAGTCATCTGCATCTGGTCTGTGGAACCATCTTGCCTTAATTACACAATTTATGATAAGAGCACAGAGTGCTCTGTGTGAAATTCAGAGGGTTGACAGAGGTCTGTGATCCAAAAAATTGGAAACCAGTGGCTGAGACTGATAAGTACAGATTCAAAGCTTTATGATTTCAGTGAGAGCAATGTTTCCCTTCTTTCCCCATCTGCCTATCATTACTTGTCATTCTTGAGTAAGGAGTTTAATTTTTCTTTACATTTTTACCCCTTTGGAGATCAGGTTGATAACATTTGACTGAGCAGTCATGCCTGGGGTTCAAGAAGTCAGATATACCCATACTGCTCCAGGCCTTTCAGTCTCCTGCATGGTGTGGATAGCTAGCTGGGTCCAGTTCGGGGGGAGACTTTGGATGGGGGGCTTGGGGGCAGGGAAGAGTCTTTCCCCATTCTGGGATATATCATGCCTGCTGTTTCTTGTAATGTGCCATTTTTATCAGGTAGCTGTTAAGTGAGCATTTGCCTTCCTTTGAAATGTTTTGAGGAATAGATCCTTTGGCATCAGTTCTGTGTTTTTATGTGTCAGCCTCATTCAGTGACTTCATACCTCTTGCTAAGTAGGGGAGTTAAATGGATTTTAGCGGTCTGCAATAAGATCTTCATAGTGCTTTGTCCTTATGCTTAATGTTACTACACAGCATTTTCCAGCAGTTCCTTTCTGTGTCCTTTTTTTTCCTGCTTTAATGTTTTTCGTCATTCAAGCTCTACAGATGTTACAGTTTAAAAAAAGAGGTAAAGGTATTGCATTTCAGTCTCCACCAAGTTTACATCTCTTGCATAATGGAACTTTTTCCTTCTTTTTTTTTTAAATTTAAATCTTGATAATAGACTTTCTTTTTCCTGTAAACCTTCAATTGCATTAGTAACATAATTCATTTTTTATCTCTGTTTTCTTCCCTAGCTCCTCATCTGTGTTTACTGGCCTTGAGTGGGCAGCAAGCTGAGTTCTGTGCTTATGGCAGTTCAGATTTTGCATGTCAGTTACAGATGAAACTGTTGTGATGGGCTGGTGTGAGGGTGTTTTCCTTCCACTTTGAGCTGAATAATGAGAAAATAAATGAATTGGTGCTGTTTCTGCGGAGACTTGCTAACTTTTGTTTTGAGATTATCTTTTTCTTCTGTCAGGAGAGAATTCGTAGAGGCTCATTAATTTTGATGGCGATTATATATGATTAAAATAATTTTGAAGCCTGCCGTTATTTGCCACATTTAATGTGTAAGTTTCTTTACAACGATGTTTTCCAAGTTTTTAAGCTGGCAGGTTCTTTGGTTGTGTAAGGAGCATGTGTAGTGAGTGTGTCTGTCACTGGAGGCTTCCACTCATGTTTCTTTATATTGTGAAGTTAGGATCTCAGTAATCAGGCAAGATATTACTGTACACTTCTTAAAAGTGCACATAAAGCTGCCATTTAAATGTGTATTGTCTTAGAATATTTGTCCTTGTTAAAATATATTCATTGAAAGGACAGTCTGTATAAATTCTAAAGTACTGCTGTCTATTTGATTTCTCTCTATAATTTTTTTTAAGTTGATGCTTTTTTCTTGAACTATGTGAAAATACTTTAAGTTGGTGTGCAGCAAAATACAGACACATGATTTTTTGCATAAAACAAAAATGTGCAAAACCTGGGGTTTTTTTGTGTTTAAGTTCACTGCATTTTTACTTCATTTTTTAAATTGAAAATATCTTCTGACTTGAGGATTTATGTAATAGTCTGCAAAATACCTTTATGTACAATTGGTTGCAGGTTACAGTGCTGTTGATCTAAAAGCTTTCTTAGAACAACCCTGAATAGTCTGCAGTTTGTGTAAAACTGGTGTTCAAAATTTTTAGTAAGCCTCACAGTTAAAAAATAATAGTAGGAAAATAAAAACAGACTTTAGTTCAGAAACTAGATCTTATAGTTTAAAACCACAAACAAACTGAAACTCAGAATATTACAGTGGATTGTAAAGGATGGATCAGTTGTTTTCATCCTTCGAGGTCAGTAGGTGGTGGTTGACTTCAGGTGGTGCTGTGTGAAATGCATGGGTGTTTCTCTGGAAGAACCAGGGTTCAGGGGAAATGGTGACTGCCTGGGTGTATTTTGTGTCGCCGTCATTTCTCTGCTGTGCTTGCCAACAGGGTGTGTGTTCTTGTGGAGTGATGTGTAATCCTCTCCACCAGAACATGGAAGCATGACTTCAAGAAGTTTTTAGCCTTTAGAAAAAAGAAGTGTGTTGCCTATCCAAACTTAAATGGTTGCACGTGGGAGAAAAATGCTCAAATGTTTTCTTCTAAGTCTGAAGCTAAAATGGGCCGTGAAGTGTAACTGGGGAGAAGTTAAGCTGATGATGATGATGATCTGTACACTTTCCTCTTGCAGCTGGAAAGGTTGAGAATGAACACGTTGATTTAAAAGCGGTTTGCGGATATGGTTTGTTGCTTTTTGGTTGATTTGTTTGAATGATAAATACTGATGGAGAGTACTGCATGAGCACATGGGCAAGGGGAGCATTTCTCTAAAAGCTCTTCAGTGTTATAATCCTAGTTTCTGCTTCAGTGGGAGTGACTGGAAACTTTAGTGAGGATGAAAATTAGTCCTAAAGAACATAAATTTCTCTTCATATACTGGATCTTAATTAAGATTCACTAAATAAATCTTAAGGGCATGTCTTTTGTGTCTCTGCAGCTCCTGACATATGGGTGGCCTGTTCCCTGTGTGAACACTTAGGTTCAGTTTAATAAAATAGATAATAATGATAAGTTCATGCCCTATTCTAATGCTGAAGCACAGTTGAGAAGATGCCTGAGAAAACTGTGAGTGTGTGTGGCTGTCATACTCTCTCAGAGTATGGATGGGTCTTGGGAATGTTAAAAGCAGAGGGAGAGCTCAGTCTGTGTCATTGCTCCTGTAGACTTCTCTGAGCTGGAATGCTGGGAGCTCCACACCTAGTATCAAATAATCTTTACCATCAGCTTAAGAGCTGGAGGATAATGAAAAGGGGAGTCAAAGGAGATGTTACTCACGGATGCCTGGTAGAAGAGCATGAAGAGCTCCTTAAAAGTAGAGCTGGAAGCAACCTAACCAAACAACAATTCAACTAGAAGGTGGAGGTCTCAGTTTCAACCAGTATTGCTGAATTTTTCCTCTTTCTATAAGGGCCCAAAGTCAGGTCTGCAAGGAGCTTGTTAATATTCTCTCCAGATCCATTCAGAATCAGATGCAGAGCTCAACACAGCAAAACCATATTGGGAGTTCTGAAGACTGCCTGCATCACACGTGCAACGAGCCTAATCTTGCTGTGCTGGTGATACAGAGTCATTCTGCATGTCATGATGCATACGGCGAGATCAGATAGGCTTAGTGTCAGATCTACTGTGCATTACCTTCCTGCCGCTTTTCAAAGCATACTTATTGTCCTTAAAGCATGAACTTGCTTGAACTTCTTTGTAGATTCACAAGCATCTCACTGATGTAAATTATTCTGAGATTGCCAAATCCTTTTCTTATGAATGTCGGAGCCATGCTGAGTTTGACATTTTGTTGGGAAACCTTAGGCTTTCACTTGGCAACATAGCATATGCTTGCCCAACAACAGCGCTTGCATTACTGAGAAGAATGGACATGTGAAAGTATTGACAGGTTTTCACTCTGCTTTTACTTTCCATGCATCACATATTCAACTTCTTTCTAAAAACATGCAGTTTATTGGAAATCGTTAAAACTTTGAAACAGTGTTGGAAGTTTATGCATGTAAGATAACAATTACACTGTCTTATGCACAAACAAAATTTTCCATGCCCATCATAATTCATTTGTTTGTACCTTAGAGAGCTCTGTAATTATAGGAGAAAATGGAAAGAGAAGGAAAAGAGAAAGGAAATACTTAATCTAGGAGCACAGGAATCTGGTATCAGATCTTTAAGTTCTGCCTTGCTATGATACAACAAAGTCCAGTAAAACTCTGGGCAAGTGCTAGGGTACCACTTGTCTAAGGCTTGTGATGGATTTCCATCCTGTCCATTCCCAGGCCTTGCAGACTCATGGCACCATACATGTTTCCTTTAGAGATCACTTTAGGAAGTGACAGTGTTAAAATATTTACTGCACGTGGATAGATATTAGACCTGTTTCTGCAAAGTCTGGCCGTGATCAAAAAAGTCATTGCAGGTTTGAATGCTGAGCTAGATTTGGCTGTATATTTTTTTTTAATCCGAACAGGTTTTTCATCAGAAACCAGTAATCTTTTGAAGAAGTGACATTTTAATAGGAATGTGGTAGATGAGGGAGAAGTTCTTTTGGAGAAGTTTTCTTATATATAAGGTTATTGTGTGATGGTCATGACATACTGCTGTGCTATGAAATATTACAGTTAAGGTCTTAGGTCTGGCTTCCGCTTACACTTCATGCTCCTTAAGTGAGTACTTAAGTGAATAAGGAGCTTCTAGACCTGATTTGTAATGTGTACATTATTTACTGGAAGAGGAACTCAAAGCTGGGTCCTCTTCATTCCAGGTAGGGTGGTCTAACCATGCAACACTAGGCAGCACCTCTGCCTCTTTATGTGTTAATGAAGACTGGAACAACTCCTGTAAAAGAAACAGAGATCCTTGTTTTCCATATTTGGTCAGAGCTCTGAGTTTCCTTTCTCACCAGCTTTATGTATAAATATTTTGTGGTGGTTGTGTGTGTTTCCTAGACAAATTGACTCATAAGTTGGAATTTTGAATGAAATATAACTTTGTCTCTGTAACCTGAGTATTGCAGTAGTTGGGAAGGTGCTTTGTGTGAGTCTTAGTGGCAGTGTATGTACAAGGGTTATTTTTCCTATTTTCCTCAGCCTAGCATGAGGCGAGGTGACAATGGAAAGTTTCTTTTCCTCTTGCTGCTAACAATTCACACGTGGATGCTTGATAGGAAAAATAATGCTCTCAAGGTTACCATATTTTTCATATGTATACACTGTGGCTTATCTCTGGCTTGAGAGTTTTGTTTGTTTTTAAACGCAGGCCAAGTCAAACCCTGCGGTTTAGCAGCAGCGTGTGTTTTGTGTACAGGCATAACAGGAGAGAAGTCTTATTCCATGGTTCCTTCCTTAGTGGTATCCTGGTCTCTTGGGTTGTTTGCTCAGTGGATATGAGTTATCTGTGAACTTCTTTGTTTTTAAGAACTTTTAAAGACCTCTGAGTTACCTGAAGCAAAGGTTATATATGTGTAAATACAGTGTTATTCTAAGCCTCTGGGATACTATTGCTCTACAAAATCTATGGAGGCTAATAGAAATGGCTGTTTAATGGTGTGCCATGTACTGTTTGTTACTTGGGACTGTAAAACTTTATTTGCTCGTCATTCTAAGCAGACACAGTACACAGCAAACAGCCCATGTGGTAAATCAAGGTGTCCTGCACTCATACCATATTCATTTAGGAGAAATATGTGCTAAATATCCCCATTATAAATCACAAGACAGAATCACAGAAGAGTGATTAGTCAACTTGTGGGTATTTTTCCATTTATATTGCCCTGTGAAAGTAAATATTTATTTTTCATTTCTTTATTGTTGTTGGTTATAACAAGATCTATTGACTTGGGATTTACCAGGAGCCAGTAACTTTTCATGTTGTTGATACTTTCAGATTTCTAATAGTATTCCTGTAGAACAGAAAACCAAGATAAGACATTTATTTATTTTCATTTTCTTCTACCATCTCCCATTTCCCTTCTTTTCGCAGAATATCTCCATGCATAACACAGTTGGAGGAGCAATGGCAGGACCTGGATCCCACCAGCTGACAAACACAAGGATGCCAAACCATGACACCAGCGTTGTGATTCAACAAGCCATGCCATCTCCGCAGTCCAGTTCTGTCATTACACAAGCACCTTCCACAAATCGGCAGATTGGGTGAGTCCATTTACATTTTCTCATTCCTCTGGTTCTCTGGCTCCAGCATCTGCCTGTGGTACCAGATGTTGTCCTCATGTCCTCATGTTTCTTAAGGTCCAGCTGCATGCAGGACCAGATGTTGTTCTCGTGGTTTTTGAGGTTACAGCATTTGCACTTGACCCTGCCAGCATGAGCAAGGACCCCTGCAGCACATGTTGCAGGCTGTGGGGAATGGCCAGGTTACTCCAAATGTGGCACCAAATGGTTGGTTACTCCAAAAGTGTTCAAAAAGGACGGAATGCTATACTCACCAGAAAGTCCTGCTTTCTCCATCCGGTTTTTTGTTTTCCTCTTCTTATGATCATAGTTCATGTTTTTTCTATAACTGCTCTGGGAAGAAAGACAAAGTGTTTGTGAAGCTGATCCTTTAACTTCCTTCAATGGGAATTCTGGGTGTTCTATGGGATTGAGCTATTTCCTATGTCCTCTGTTTAATTGAGGAATGCTGGCAGACAAAAAGACCGTCAAGACAAATAGAGTTCGCCACAGTGTGAACAGTTGGTCAATTTGTGATTATGGATCCATATTTATTACCATAAATTGGCTGTATGGATGCTTATTGTATTGGCTTGAAGGCCAATTGAGTGCTAATGTTTGGAGAACAGTGTGAACAAAACCGTCCATGTTTAGTACACCTGGTTACTTCCAGCAAGAATGAGATCCTCATAAGTCACAATAACTTGTTTTTAATTGTACAGTAACTGCCCTGATGGCTTGAGAGTACAGTTTTTCATCACACAACTCTGAGAATTTGGGGGAGGGGGGTATGCCTGAAAATGTATGGATAAAAAGATGTATTAGTGGACTAAGAAAGAAGCAGCAGTCTAGATTCATTATCTGTCATTTGTAATTTGGTGACGTCCATTATGTGATAAGTGCAAAAGCAGTCTCTGTCCCCAGTTATTGTCTAAATAATTGATGATCAACTTTCAGTCTTTTCAAAGCAAAACCAAAAAGTGAAGTTCTGGCATTGACAACTGAAAATCCAGTTATTCTTGAGTTTTCTTTCAAGATTCTTCGTGTAAGCCACAGGCTCTGTATCTTCCATGGGATGGCTCACGGCACTGAGGTCTGGGTCACCCAGCTGTGCACAGAACACAGATTCCATCTGCTGCCCTAGTTTTGTGCTCCTCTCTTTGTGCTAAGCTCCTCTATTTCCCTTCTTAATACTATTTCAGGATTTGGTTCTTAATACATAAATCTGGTAGGATGAGTTAGGTAAACGTATTTGATAGATGTGCCCTTTGTGTACATTACATATTGACAAAACACAGTGTTCACTGAGATTTCACATGCAATACCATTTGCCTGTGAATCCAGCAAAGTTGTTGTCTTAAGTATGTCCCATTCTGTTCAAAGACAGGGGGCTGGGAGGGAGGAAGAAACAGTTTCTTTTCCAGGTTTAGAAAGAAAAACATTAACTAATGCCATTATTTGCGTTAAGGATGATTAAGCTCCTGTTCAAATTGTGACTTAATAGGTCTAGTGGTAATTATGATCCTAATTAAAAACATAAAAAAACCCCAAACAACTTTTAATACTCAGTGGTGAGGTGTTTTATGTAAGACTGTACTTGGCTTCCAAACAATTGTTTCTATATAATGAGAAAAAAACTGCATGTGGTTTTGCAAGACCCTGTCAGTCAGGTTTTAGGTTTGTGTTGGTTCGGGGCCATGGTGATTAGAATCTCCAAAGTTGGAGGGATTGAGGATAAAAAGGCCTTTTCCTAGTCAGTGGCGTGTCTCATTTGGGAAACTTTGTCATGACATATCTTAATTCTTCCCTGTGACTGAATCACACAAATGTTTCCTAAGTCTGAGTCTAAAGCTGCTTTATTGGGAGGCAATTGTCAGCATTTTAGTCTCTGTGTGAGTTGGTGTGTGAATGAGACTTATGGTGTGACCTCCAGCATACTCTGTTCCCCATTCTTCCCACTTCCTAGGAGGTTTTGTTTTTTGTTCATGGTGTGTCCTAGGAGATAATTGTTGTATTTTCAACTTCCTCTACTTGCCAAAGTGTTGAGCATCCTTGTTTGTCTTCATTTCCTTCAGTCTTTTCCCTGTGGTGTCTGCTTTACTTATTCAAAGAACATGTCATTTCCATTTATCTTCATCTTATCCTTCTAAATGTGCTAAGAATTATATCCACGACTCATTCATGAGGAATACAGATTGGACAATGGTTTTGGTATTAAACAACTGAAAAAAAATCCAGATGAATTCAGAAAATATTTGACTTCTTCAAAGTTTGGTGGTTTTGATTTTGCCTTGCAAAGTTGAGACTGTTTAGCTGTTTAACTAGACCAAATTCCGAGGTGCTCAAACCAGTGGGTTTTGGTTGAGTTCCCCGTTTTTTTAAATCATCTGAAGCTGCCCCAAAGGGTAGATGAGTCCTTACCATGAAGAAATGTGCCAGGGAAAATGCCTTTTAATGAGCAATAAAACCAGCAGAGAGAAACTGGGTAAAACTCTCACTGAGTTCTGTAAGAGCAGGATCAAGCCCTGAAGGTTATATAGAACCATCTTGTAGCAATATTCTGATTTTTATCACAACCACAAATATTTTAGTGTCAGACTATGGCCAAGCCACCTGCAAATGTTTATGATGGCCTTGCTCCAATGAAAACAGGGAACAGCAATGAAAGTCTTCATTTAGCCCCTGTTTGTAGGCTGTGCTCTAGTAACAGAGAATGGGACCCACCTGTGCCCGCACACAGCTCGTTTCATGGTGAGGAGTGGGCGAGTTTGTAGCAGCTGACATTCCCAAGGGATGTAATTTTTCTCTACTTTGGTTTCTCCTTCTCTTTCTTCTCCTCTCCCTCTAACCTCCTCCCTCCCTCCCTCCCTCTCTCCTCCATGCCTCTTTTTTTCCTTATCCCCTGCTCTGGGGGCTTGCATATAAAATGAGATATTGACACGAGGCATGGGAAAACATGACAGAATGTGCATTGTTGGGCAAGCCTTACTGGCACAGTGTACCTCCACACATTGTTTCAGGTATTAAGCTTCAGCTACTACTGAACAGGCACCCAGCCAGATAAATCAGATAAAGGGAAGAGCATGAAGGTTATTAACTTAAAAAATAAGACAGGGTGCAGTCCCACTTTCCTCCCACCGTGTTCCTTTTGTTGAGAACAAACAGCAACATTACCATTACAGCAAGCTGGCAGGTTGGTGTAAAGGTCCCAGATAGTATTTATGTGGTGAGGCAGTCTCTAACCTCCTTGCCATCCCTCCTCCCTCTGTGCCAAGCCTTCAGCATGTGGGAGGAATGCTGGAACTAGTAACTACTTGTGCTGATGAAAAATCAGTTGAGGAACACTTAGCAGTGAAGGGTGTCTTTGGCTGATTAATAGCACATCATTTTGAGATAAGATACATGGAGGAAAAGCAGTATGGCATATGGAGGAAGGCAAGAAAAATGATATAAGACATACATTTGTCAAAGGTATAGAAAAGCAGATAAGCTGAATCAGCTCAAGATATGGGACTCTGAACTAGGCTGTACAATAGCAGTGCTTGTCTTCTTTTTAAAATAACCCCATTTTTTCTGTGACTGAGTATACAGGAGTGTGTGAGAAAATTCTGGTCAGACAAATTGGTGACAACGCAGTGTGCTGATTGCTGTATCTGGACACATCTTGTGCTAGGAAAGATGTGCTTTTCAGACTATCAAATATCAATGTAGCTGCAACCTAACAGCTCAATGTTCACAGAGAAGGTAACCTGCTTTCAATCTCGTTTTTCAAGCTAGTAGTGGACATAACTAGTAATTGCTCCAGTTTGAAACTCACTGGTACAGCTCTGCAGCTGATAAAGGACATGGGAGGATGGAGGATTGTCACAGATGCAGCAAGTTGTTAGCATTCTACTAAATGGAGAGTGAGAGTGAGTCCAGTTTCAGTGAACTCAGGCTCCAGAGTGGACATAGAGCACTAACCATGTGATGTAGATTATCTGTTTTTAAAGTGTTGTAGAGCATTTTAATCGAGATAAGATGGTCTTCTGGCACAACATCAAAAGGGAGAAATTGCAACCACATTTGGTGAAATGCAAGCAGGTAGGAGAAAGGAACAAAAGGGGTTTGGAAGATGCCTCTGGTGCCTTGATGTACTGAAGAATCATGGTACCAGTGGGAGAACAGCCTTTCAGTCCCCACATGCAGCATTCGTTGTAACACCTATGCATTGCCTTACTGTTCCTCTCTCTTTCCTCTCATAATGCCACGTGTGTCTCTCTGGTTCCAGTTTATCATCTTTTCATGGGTTTGAAAGCTTTTCAAACAGAAGGGCATGGGAAGTGGAGTAGTCAGAAAAACTGACTACTCCATGCACTTAGTGGGACTAACAGAGGTTTGGTGGCCTTGGCCATTTGGAAAATGAAAAAAAGACTTCTCAGTCTTAATTGGAGGTCCTCAGATGGTAGAGGGAGAGACCTGTCCCGGCAAGCATGGGAGTTTCACCATACCACAAGCTATCTGAGACTACAGCTGCTCATTGAGTTCTCAGAGTATTCTGCTGTCATCCTTTATAGCTTAAGGAAACAGAAAAGATTCCTGTAAGGAGACAATCACAGGCAGAAGCCCTTCCATAATGCAGCTAGTTCTGGAAGGCACTTGGAATAGGTGGGTGACTGAGAAGGGTCTTTGTACATCCAAGAGAAAGTCTCTCTTTAAGCTCTTAGTAAGTTGGTGGAGTGTGTGGCATCAAAGAGGCCATGGAATGATGTGCTTTTATTAAATTCAAAGACTAGTTGCCTTTCCAGGAAATCTGTGATGAAAGCCTCTGTTCCAACTCATGTATTTGAACTGAAGTACCACAGTATGTTGCGAGATGAGAAGAAATGTGCAGTGAGAGATGAAGTATCTAATGACCAGTCAGTCCCTTGATCAAGTCACTTCCATAGCCTTGGTTGTGCAGGATGTAAGAACATCAGTTAGATCACTGGAAGGGGAGGAAAAGGGAGAGGTGGGAAGAGAAAGCATCTGACAGTGTCATTCTGTCCATTTTTTTTCCCCCGTCTTTGTACTAGAAGTTGGGCTTTAATTCCTGTTTAATGGTCCTGCGTCTTTTTCTTCTGTTTATGCTAAGACATGTTTTCTATAGTCCTTTCTACCACACTGACCTTGGCCAGCCTTGACATGGAATCCCATCAAGTTACACATGAGCAGCAGCCACAAGTCTCTGGGAAGCTCAGGTGAATTACTTAGGAAATTATTACTAGTACGCCATTCCCAGAAACAAGTTATCTCATAGCTTAGCTTAAAAGAGAGGGTGATGGGGGAGAAAATGAGCTGGACCTTCTCAAGCTGTTCATCCCTTTTAGCAAGCTGCTGCCCAGGTCCACATGCTGACCTGCAGGCTGAACTGTGCTGCTCTGTCTGTGATGTTTAGAAGCTCTGTCTGCTCTCTAGCCTCCTCTGTTGTTGTTTGCATTGCATGTTCAGGACTTGCTGACTCAATTTTTCCCCATAATGCTGAGTCAGGAAGAAAAAAAGCAAACAGCACCAGCCTGTGTGTCAGGCACAGCACAAACAGGTGGTTGTTCATAACATCTCTCTTCTGTCCTAAAGAACATACTCCTCTGCCTTACCAAAAACCCTTTCTTGCTGTAAGGTCTAGGAAGGGGCTGGAAAGTACTGACATATATCAAGGTGACTTTTGGGGGACTGAAGGGAGGATCATTAGACAGGTAATAAATAACCTGTCAACCTGAAATGAAGAGAGTTTAGTGTGTTTCTTACCTGACTTGAAAAAAACTATTATCCTGAAAGTTATGCACTCGTTATACATGTTGGTTAAATTTATTAATGAACACAGTATTTTACACCTCATACTTTCTACTTGACAGAAGTCCTACGTTTGTTAGAAAAGTTGCTTTCTCACACCAAGAACACCAAACCCAAAAAGTGTAAGGGATGTTGTGTGACCTGCTGTCCACCGACTCTTACCAGGATTGTTGTCTTGTGTTATGAGAAGAAACCAGCCGTCTCTCTCTCCTGATGGTTGTTAGAGATAGGCAGTGAAACCATGCTCAATCCAATTCTCATGAAAGCAATTTCTAAGAAATGGTTCATGATGTTTTTGTCCTGAAAAGTTTGTCCCATCCAAGAACTATAGGAAAACGAGGTCAGAATAGTGTACCGCACCCATAATTGTATCTGGACAGAAATACTGAGCTTTCATAGGCATTGGCTGGCTCTCACATCAGAGAAAGTCATAAATAGGACTTATATAGTATATACAGAACTTGAAGAATCTAGCACTGATTCCTTAATTTTAGTGGTTGGTATCTCTTACATACCTCCCGTATATATATATAATACACACTGTATAAATCTTCTTTAAAGGTGTCATCAAAATTTATGGGCAGAGCTTCTGATTTATATGGCTCTTTGAACTAAAACAGATGTAAAATCATTTTCGGATGGAAGAGGATCTCAGAACTGCAGTGGGTTTGATATGACAGATCAAGCTTCTCCTAGACCAGAAAAAGATCATTAGGGCTCTGCACAGCCGAATCACATAGCTCTGCTCTTCATCACAGGTTTGTGCTTAACGTGCCCCGATGCATGATTCCAGTTTGTGTTTTATCCAAGCGTCAGCCTGTTTGACAGGTAACTAAGCCGCAGTAAAACGCTAACTCAAACAATACAGACTTTGTTTGGTGTAAGGCTTTTTAAAAAATTTCTTTTAATTTAAGAGAATAATTTGCAGGTTCCAGAGAAGTAGCGAGCTTTGAGGTGCTGTCTTACACCATGTCAGTTCAGAGAAGAGCTTAAAGGTTTGCTGGGGGTGGCACAATGGCTATCATGAGTAAAAAGTGGAGACCTCATGTGCAAAGAGCTCTGATAAAAGATTAGTTGCCCATTAAGAAGCTATGTTTGTATCTGTTTCAGTAAGAGAATTGGCACTGATGTGCTGAACAGAGAACACCTCAATTTTACATAGTTTGTTTTGCCAGTGTCTTTTTTGAACACTTTCAAAGGAATATAAAAACATACTGTAAGTTAATAAAGTGTTAACGCTTTGGGTTGTTTTTTTTCTTTTTCTTTTTTCTTTTTTTTTTTAAGCTGGTACCTGGCTGCAAACCAATTACAATAGTTCAGAGGAAAGTGCCTGAGGGAAAACACAGGAACTACAGACTTTGTGTAAAGTGTATGGATCCTATTTTACCACCTGTAAAAGTAGGCTTCCTTATTAATTGATGAGTTGAGTTTTCAAAATCAGTGGTACAGTAGAGTCCCATTTAGGGCATATATATGGTTCTATTTATGCTTATGGACAGGCCACATATGCATTTGAAAAACAACCAAACCAAAAAAAACCCCAAAACAGCAACAATTTGAATCAAAGGCATGGACAGATCTAAGATGACAACATCACCAAAATTAGTCCTCTACAAAAATGAAATTATGCTTGATTTGGAAGGAAAAAAGTAATGTAAATAAATCTGTCATTTTGGAGACCTTCTAACAAAGTTCCATGTGGTAAACCATAAATTTAAATTCTCTTAGCGACGTTTAGTAAAAAACTTCTAAGTTGAACAAGGAACTGATGGCTGGGCAGAACCTGCAGGTAGATTGAGAGTGCAGGAAAAATGTTCCTTGGAAGAAGGAATAAATTAGAGAGTGTGTTTTAGAAACATTTGCTGCTATGAGCATCTGTGTTCTGCCAACAGAGACGTTTATTCTGAGCTCACATAAATGAAGTGGAATTCTGCCAGTAAAAGAAGGGGTTGTGTTACTCTAGTCGTAGGATCCAGGTCCTAATTGGTTTATGAAATGAAGGGGGCAATCTTTGAGCTATTACCAGCTTCCTCTGCTGCAAGTGAAGTGAATCGCAGCTGTTCTGATAGGGTCCATAAAACTTGGTGAGGTAATAAAATGTTTGCAGTGAACAATTCTCAAAATGAGTGAAATCCAAATCCGTAGCTTATTTGACAGTATTAAGAGAATTGAATGTACTTCCTGGGGAATTCTGAATATTATGTTACTTTTATCTAGTTCTTTAACTGTAAGATCCAGGCTCACCAGTGCTGTAAATTTAAGGGCTCAAAGTAACATTCTTCTTTTTTAACCCTACAGATTGAAATGGAGTATGTACATATATACATATGTGATACAAGAAAAAGCTGTGCTTGTTGTTAATTTTCTAATGTTTCCTGCTTGTACTTTTTACTTCTTTATACTTTTCTGTCTCCCATCTCTTGCTCTATTTTGGTGAAATTTAAAGTTAAAAAAAAAAAAAAAAAAAAGGCATGGTTAGCATCAAATGATCCTATACAGAAATACTTGTGGTGCTCCCTCCTAGTCACATGATTTCTTTTATGAAAACAATAACTTTTGATCTTTTAAGTTTTCTTCAAGCAACTTAAAATTTTCTAGACCTGGTTAGAAGTCAGATATGTTAATTCTAACTCCTTAGCAGAGCAGTTGTTCTGAACCATTTGTTCAGTTCATAGTGGTTTTGACTTAAAGATCTTTGATGTGGATTCAAGTCCAAACTGACATTTTTGGTATCATTATATACATTGAGGATTTCACAATTTTCGTTGAAAGCCATTCAGTGTTTGTCTAGAGTTCTGTTGTTCTTCTCAGCATTCCCAGAATTAAGCATGTTTATGTGGGGTTTGGATGTCTTTAAACTTCTTTTGTTTTTCCTCTTTTTTCTCCCCATTATAGAAATGTCTGTGATTTCCCAGGCAAAGACAGGATGATTGCTCCTTTGATAGTAAAATGACCTAAAAAGAATACAAATAGAGAACATAATGAGAAGTTTATTGGAGTAACGAATTGGGTTTCCAGGTTGGTTAAGTCTCAGCTGGTTGGGCTTGCTGCTCACACTGCTGTGAGCATCCCCTTTCACACCTGAAGCTGGGCACTTAGACAACACAACACCGAAGCTTCCCCCTTTATATCAGTCCTTGTATGATAGATGTTGCTCATCATATCTCAGACAGGCTGTTGCCTCAGGTGTCTGGAGAATGACCAGCCAGCACTTCAGCCACAAGGTGCTGCTTGAAGGGCCTCTGATCCTTTAAGCACTTTGGAAGGAAGTGCTGGAATATCTGGTTTCCTCTTCTGACAGGTGGTTGCTCATGCCATATGTCCCTGGCTTGTAACATGCAGTAGGGTTGTCCCTGGTGTTGCATAGGAAGATGTGCAAGAGATGCACAGTGATGGTCTCCTGGAGCTTCTGGGCAGAGTTGCATGCAGAAAGCTTTCCTGACATACTCAGGGCTAAAGCTTGTATTGTCAGCAAGTGTTTTTGAGCTGTTATTAGAAACTGCCCCTGGAGAGATGAACTGCTGACTTAATGTGCCTGAAGGAATCTCTCTTTGGACATGCTGGACTTCATTAATTCATTATTGCTGTGAGTTGTTGATGTAGCTTTTTTGGGCAGCAGATGTAAATTAACATAATGAAAGTGGGCAAAAGGCAGCAGTAGCTTTAAAATATTCAAACAAGAAGGTCTGTTAAGCTCAACAGGCTGATTCTGGTTGAAATACAACTACAACATTTGAAGACGTGAACTGTAGCTGATAACCAAAGGAGACCAAATTTGAACTGATTTTGTATTATTTTTCTCAATTTGTGCTTGTTTCAAGTGGTGTTGTCTGAGGTTATATGGCACAGGTTATACCAAATCCAGACTGACAGTATGTAGTCTGTAGATGCCAACTGGCACCTATGAATACATACACCAAATGGAAAAGTTGTTTACCTGTTAACAATTAATTTCCTTCTTATTCTGTTCTAATTTCTTCTTTCTCTGCAGTCTATTCCAGGCCCACAGAAGAAAGAGACCTAGAGAGTTGTTGAATTTTTTCTGATCTGTAGGGAAATAAAATAGGAAGCAGAATAATATTTCTACTGTGAAGTAGCAAAGGAAGTTGAAAGAAAACAGTCAGTGAGTTCCCTTTGTGCCATACTAAATGGATGTGGAGAAAGATATGGATTCTGGGCTCCATGACAGGGAAGAAAATCCATACTTTCTTCCAAATTTTCCCCTGGCCTCTATATTGTTCTGTTGTTCCAATAAGAAATCTGTGACTCAGAGGATTTATTCAAAATCTATATAAAACATAATAGGCAAAGTTCATTCCAGAAGCCATGAAGTGAAACTATATTTTTCTGTGGGGAAAGCTGGGGTCCTTCCAGTCTGGTCTTTTTCTGAACACAGCCTGGTAGCATGGAGCTTTTTGTTGCACATTAATGCAACATCAAGGGTTGTGGGGCCCTAAGTCCTATAAAGCAAATGCTAGAAACAATATTGGACCCAAGCAGAACCCATAAATGCAGAGGGAAGCAAAAACCCATATATAAAAGAAAACAGGGGTGGAGAACAAAAGCACAAAACCACATTTCAAGCCTCATGGGAAAAAAGAAAATCAGTTTTTGTTTTGGAAGAAGCGTCCTTGGAAATGTTCAATTTTCCTTATGACCAAGTTGGGAAGCTGTAAGCTGTGTCCTTGAAGACAGTGTAAATGACTCCAAGCCAAAAAAACTATTCCATGTTGACAATAAAACCCCACCACTGAGGTATAAATTTCCTTCTTACTCCTCCTGCTTGCCCATTAGACGAACAGGAAAGTAGAGACGCCCCTGCCATGTTTACAGGCCTTGCCTTGTTATTTGTATGATGGACAGAGAGCTAAGAGCTGCATTGCCAACACTGCTTATTGGAAAAACCTGGAAATAATTAAGGGACCTCATTTGTTATTGCTCGTATATTCACTGGTGGAAATTATTTGGGAGAACAGTTCTACTGGTACAGAACAGTGCTTGGTAATAGAACTGTGGAAAAATGACAAAGACAAAAACAGCTTTGGGGAATGGGATGTAAAATATTATCCTAAAAAGAATTTGCTACATTGGTTTTGAAAGGTTTTTTGTGTGTGCATGTGTGTTTTCCAGTAGAGAAAACAGAATGTAATTTGCCTGAACTAGAGGATGACTTGTAATGTTTTTACTTGTTACTGATTTATTTACTTGAATGAAACTTACAAATTACAGTGGAAGTTTCAGTTGAGTAACATTCAATATTGTGTTATGTTATTTTATTACTGGGTCTGCTGAGTGTTCCTTTCTATGGTGTCTTCTTCCAAGAGCTACGAGCACTGTGAATCCTTTTCATGTTACTTTTTCAAAATCAAGGCTGTGCATTGCAAGACCAAGAAAACCAGCTACCCAGGCAAAGGGACTTTTAGTATTTCAGCACACTGCTCCTTTTCTACCTACATTTCTCCTGAGCTGTCTGCTCAATTCCAGATCTGCTCCCACAAGCCGATACAGGTCTTTGTTTACAAGTCAGGTCACGGGATACGAGGTGAGTGTACCTGTTGTACCGTGCCTTTCTTGTTGTTGTTGGGATATGATGTGCTTTTCTGGGTGGGAAGTGGCAGTACTGTTGTTTCACTCGAGCAAGGCATATGGCAGAACACAGTGCAACAGAGAGGAGTGTTGATGTGTGAATGATGAGTCATTAAGGCAAAGAAGTCTATTGTCAAAAGAAAAAAATCCACAATTCCAAATCAGCTTAAGATCATTATCTGAAGATTTCAGGCTTTGTTGGAATTTCTGTTGGCAGTTGCTTCTCTGCTGTGTAGTGTGTGTTGGATGCACTCTTTGTTGTGACATTTCTGTGACAGTGTGAGGCACACTGCTCATGCAGTTTTTTCCAGGAGATGTGATCACTTAGAGTTGCACCTACGTGCTTCTGTTCCCTCTGCTCCTCTCGTTTTGCGGAGTTGCAAGGGGACACAATCTTTTACTATGGGTTGTGACACTTCTACTCCCAGTTCAGTGGTGGCTCCAGGGTTCAAGCTTGCAGCCTAATAATGAACCAGGCTGAAGGGCTGTTACTGTCAAGAATAAAGCCATGTACTGCAACTGAGGGTAATCAGTTTGGATCGCGTTCGCAGATTCTTTGTATTAGCTTTATCAGGTCAGGCCATCAGAGAGCAGATAGACAGGTAAGACCAAAAGACCTCTGAACCCAATTAAAGTTGTACCACAAAGAAATCAAATTCATGTGGTTTACATTTCAGAAAGTTACATTTGGTGGGCTGTACTTACTTTTATTCTGTAACCTAATGCAGACCATGTGAACATTTGAAACGCTTTTAACAGTTAACCAGCTCAAATAACACAGAACCAGAGCAGCAATAAAGAATGAATTAAGACTGATTGCAACTACAGCCAATTTTTTTTCCCTCATAAAGAAATATAAATGGCTGATATATTTAAAAACTACCATATATATAGTAATTTTGTCTTCAGGTTTTAGCATGACAATAGCCATTCTCTTATCTTTTAAAATAAATGTTTGGTTTAAAAAGCAATCCTAAACCCACAGCCTTTTTTTTTTATTTGCAGTGTTTCGGGATGAGTTTGGATGTGCTGTGGAACCACGGATAGTCCCATTGATACACATAGTTTGGGAATTGGTCATACAGCTCTGAGATAATCTCGAGGAGCTGACATTTAAAATACTTGGCACAATAAGAGCATGAGCATGAGAGGATAAGAAAATAGGTGTTTTATTTGCTGTCCACTTTCTTAAAACCCATAGATGTGTGTGCAGCTTTTCATTCACAAACACTTCTTGCTTGCTGACATTAGATAGGCCTTATATGTGGAGCAAATAGAGTTTCAGCTGTTGCAGACTATGTGTTCAGTTTTTGTATTTGCTAAACAGAGAGTCTGAATGAAAGTTCTGAAGCCTCCAGGAGACTAAGCTAGAGGTGGACAGTGCTAAATGTGCCTGTGTCCTGCCTCTAACTTTGGGAAAGTGATGTGGTTTACATACAAATGGAAGAAAAGTGACTGGCTTTCTTAGCAGCAAAATCAGTCAGTTGGATCAGTTTCTTCATTTTTGCTCTGTAACAATGATTCTTCAGGACTTTGAGAGATCTTCTTGGTGTTGGGGAAAGAGATCAGGCCCACAGCACTTGTCTACGTGTTACATTCTGCCCTCAAGAAAGAAATTCCTACAGCCCCAGCTCTTTCCTAGGGTCTCCAAGACACTGAAATGCAGAGCTCGTGCCATTCTGCTTTCTGGCGCAGAGCCACCTGGCTATCAGCAACTGAGCCCAGCTTCCTGGCTCCGGAGCATGATTGCTATCCTGGGTGGATATAGTTCCTTTCCTTCAGCAGCTGTCCTGATGTGCCTGTGTACAACAGCTTTCCTCACTGCTCCTCGTGTGGAGCAGGCTGCTCTCCTGTCTTTGTCCCCTCTTTTCCCATAAGCTTTTGGGGCTGATGTGGCAGAGAGGACATTCAGGCATGGGGCTCTCAATTTTGGCAGATTGAAAGCTAAGGTATGTATCATCCATACTCTTTTGTGGCCGCTGTTCTTCCCATGGGCCATAGAAGCTGTCCTTCTCTCCCTGGGCTGAGCACCTTGAAGATCTGTTCTCTTGCTTACTTTTCAGAAGCAGACAGGAAGAAGTAGAGAGGAAAGACCTGTGTGGATTTTTTCTCTTTCTTTTTCTTTTTTTCTTTAAAATCTTAGTTAAATATGTAGCAAACCGCTTGTTTTCTGTGAAGGAATCTTCCTTGTATCACCGTTTCCAAGCAGTGGGTGATGTACTGCTCATGGAATGCAAGCTGTTTCAAAGTGTATGTGTGGGAAACCGGGGCTGCCATTGCTAATTCACAAAATGCTGGGACTGGAGGAAAATCTGCACCTCCACCAATGCACAGGGACTGTTCTGCTGTGAGCAGACCAGAACTGGTGGAGTGTGAGGGAATTCACTCCGTACTCTCTCTCACTTTTTTTATGTGCCAGCTTTGGCAGGGTAGTTCAAGATGCTTGCATGGAACTAGTAGAAGAGGGATATGTCCTGGGAAGGTTAAATGGCTGCTGCTTCTAATGCTGCCCTGTCACTCAAAAATGAAACAGCACAGAAGACTTTGTCAAGTTCTTTACAGAACAGAAACTCTAAAGGAGGAAAACATTTGAGTTCTGATTCTGAGAACAACAGAAGATTCATCAAAGAATAGATCAAATCCAGTGGATGTTGGACAGAAAACAGTGGCAGAAGTTATTAAAGTGCTAGTCAGGACCTAGGAAAGTTCACTTTGGTTTCTTGTTCACCACTCATTTCTTTTGCCAAATTTCTTGGCCTCTCTCAGATTCAGTTCATCAACTATAAAGTACAAAAAGAAATACTCCCTCACCTTACAGGAATGCTAAAATGAATTTAGGTATTACAGGAGCAGAACGTAAATGGGTTCCTCTGTCTTGAACATTTGTTGTGATTAAACATCAGGAATTTTACTCAGTGTATAGTTCTTTGCCACAGAAATAGAGAAGAATTATGGTATTATGTAATCATGTCTAAAATAATGTGCTATTAATTTCCTGGAAGCTAAAATAAACTGCTGAAGATTCTTTAAACAGAGTGAGAAAAATGAGAATGCTTATACTAGACTTTCTCCAGGCATCATGTTAATTTAGTCCCCACCTATGGCAGAGGGGTTGGACAAGATAATCTTTGAAGAACCCGTCCAGTGCAAATTATTCTATGGTTCTATGTTTTGCAGAAAAAAAATTGAAATGGAAGTTAATTATCAGACATATTTATTAAAAGCAAAAAATGCTAATACGCACAAAAAATATAACTAAAAGTAATTTCCTTTAACTTTCCGAAATCAAGATAAGGCAAAACTAATAAACATTAAGATCTGCTTCAAAGGTGTTCAAAATATTGAAGTGTAGGAAGGCTTTTGTCTTCTTTCTCTTTCTTCTTTTTCAATTAAAATCTGAACTTTTTCATTAATTCTGTGAAAAAAAATCCTCTTAAATCTGACATTCACAAATCCTGTAAGCACTGATTTTTCTTTTGAAAAAGTATTATGCTTTGGTTATTTTTCCTTTTCTCATTCCAATTAATTAATTCTATTATAGTAGCCCTCAAAGACTCTAAACCAGACTCCATTATTTGCAAAATACTCAAAAAAGAGTGTTATGTCAAGAGAAGTACAAGCCTGAAATCCTCTCCCTTGTCTTCTATCTCTCTATTACAGGCTTTCTTCTATCTCTTTAGAAGGTATCCATTCATTCATCATCTTTTGTGTGTGTGTTTTCCTTGTTTTCCCTAGACTGGGCTATGCAAACAGTCTTAGTGGCAGACAGACTCTGAGGAAGCTTTCCATCCTAATTTCTTTCCATTAATGAAAGTTATGAAGCACTGCCAGTGTGAATACTGCCTGTAAACAAGAAGTGAGTGAATTCAATGCACTTCCCTAACCCCTCTCCTCCATGGGGCGAGTGGGACACGCAACAGATAAAAGTGACGCTATGACAACAAACGTCGGAGGCATATCCATGCAGGCTATTTAAATGAGACAAAGCATTTTAGAAAAGAGGAGAATTAAGGTTTCCCATACATCCAAAGGAACTCCTTTTGCTTCCTCCCAATGGGAAGAGCCTGCTGAATTCCAGGAGTTCCTGCATTGCCTTCAATAAACAGGGCAACTGGAAAGGTGATTAGAGAGTGTAGAAAAGCTCTGCATGCGCTTTCATGCCAGCAAATGTGAGCTTCTCATTTGGGTATGAGAAGCAAGCTAAAAGAATAGGAGAGGAAATCCAGTATTCTGTACCCTGAAAATATCCAGCTTCCACGAGCAGGGACACACCAAACACAAACACTGGACTACCCAGCAGCCCTTCAAAGTAAAAACCTTTCTAAAATAACTTCCACCTGGTGCGCTCCTAGGCTCTTAGAACAGATTGTTCCAAGAACAATCAAGTCTTTTGGTTTTTTTCTACAAGATATTAACAGCAGATGAAGAATTACACCCTCCGAACAATTAATGCAGCCTACGGCCTAACCAGAAAAATCATTATTTCCAAAAAATCCTATTGACAGAATGCTGCAGCAACCTTTCAAAGCTGCTCCCACATCCGACGACAACAACAATAAAACACTGTGCTATTTTTCTTACCTCATAAAGTTGTCATCTCAGCACAGCTAAACAGCTTAGTTGCCACCCAGCCTGTAAACATCCTTATGTGCGGAAGGTTATCAAATAGGTCACGGAGAAGCAGCTCTCACATTATCTAGAGTATTATCTAGAGCCCTCAGATTTCCTGGAGCCCTTTCAATCTGGTCTAAGACATGGTAATGTTACAAAGACACAGCTATTTCTTGGCCATTGCTAGTCTCTGATTTACTAGCTTCTACTAATGGATAAAGACTAAGTGCTCAATCTAATCTGACCTTTCAGGCGTGCTGGCTGTCAGGGTGCGTTTGCAGCCACCTCTTCTATTTTAACACGGTCCCTCTAGGAAAGTACACCAATCTCAGAAGGAGAATACATTCCCTTTGGGTTACCAACTTTAATTCTGTGCCCTTCACAACTTCTGCTCTTAAATGTGGGAGACTCGGCTGTTGCTTCTGGGAACAGGAGCAAGCACTCCACTGTCCTAATCCTCTTCTAGCAGGCATCCTTTCAAAATATCCTGTGCTGGATAGGTAGCATTCTGTGCAGCATTTACACCAGTTTGATAACCTTCTTTAGTATCTATTTGCCATGCCAGCCTCCAGACTGCTGGCTGCCAGGCGTTCCCTCCCCTGCTTTCGTCAGTGCTGCTAAAACAAGGACACTGTACTGTCCTCTTCTGCAGATTCAGTTTTAGAGGTTCTGTAATCAAGTTTTCTGACATTAAAATTGAGATTACATGAAATATGGATGCCTTGCAGTATTAAAAAATAAAGTGGGCAGGAACACTATCTCTAAAGATCAGCTTTAGCCATTTAGAAACAATGTATTCCCAGATTCTGGGTCCCCTTAAAGCCTTCTCTCTTTGCACAGCCAAGTGCCTGCACCTCATCAGCAAACAATGGAAAAGATTCAAGTAGCAGGATCCTGCCCAGTTCACATCTATTTAACCCTTTGTTGCCACTATATTCTTTTCACCAGCCTTCCTCTTTATGTCTAAAACAGATGCTGAGATTGTTGATGCCAGAGAGTTAATCTTATTAATAGTTTCTGTGTTTATTGTCAGAGGGACTTGGTTACACTCTCCTCTCTGGGCCAGTAGGTCAGGGGATTCAAGTTCCCCACTGAGGCTTGGAGCAAATCTCTGTGCTGACTGTGCACCTTGGACTGGAAGAGGGGGAATATGCTGCACTGGTACAGACTTTGAATTTCCAGTAAGACATTAAAGCAAGGCCTGTCCTGTCTTTTTCAAATATATTCTGGGTAGAAATTACTGAACCACTTCTTCAGCAGGGAATTTGATTGCACTTCACTCCCTTTACGTGATAGGAAGATGTGAGTTTGTGTACCCCACACCAAGAACCAGATCTGGCTAATTTACTTTATTGCCACCCAGCAGGGAAGTGTCCCCTTATATCCCTTAGGAAAGATGGTGGGCAGGCAGAGTTTTAAGTGTCTTGGAGCAGAGCCTGTGCACTTGAGGTACAGGGGTCTGACACACTCACTTCAGACCAGCAGTAAGTAACAGACATATATTGGAAGGAGGAAAAAACTATGACTCCAAACTCTTTCATTATATGGACTGATGACTGAGTTAAAAAAGGTGAAAGGAAAGGAAGGGAAAAAAGCTGAGGAAGATGTTTTCTTTGGGCTTTCATTGGAACTGTTCCTTTGTCTTCACTAAATGGGAACTTCAGGAGTTCTCTGCCTTTCACCCACCACTCCTCTGTGCTGGGAGAAAGCAGCAAAGGGGGTAAGAATGGAAAAGTGCTTGTGCTCAAGCATTTCCAAATGTTTCACAGCCATAAGCATTTACTGGTTCTCACCCTCCGCCCTATCACCACTCCCTCTATATAAAACCAGAGACTGAGCTCCATCATCCAGGCAAGAAGGAAGCCTTCTTCTTCTCCTTTTTAAAAACCTGCATGTCCCTATGCAATGCTTGTAATGCGCTAGCACTCAGCTAGGACAACTTGCCAAAAGGCAATGTCAGAAAGCTGCTGAAAGAAATGTCGTTCAAAGATATCTCAGAGAGTCAGGTCATTTGGTGTGGAAAGCAGGCAATAGTTCTTTCTGGGCTCATGGATATAGGGAACTTCAGCTTGACTGAAATGAAGGATTAGCAAAATTATTCTCCCACCATACCCCCTGCCTTTAATACAAACCCAGCAGTTACTTTCCACTCCATTCTGTGTGTAAAACAAGGCTGAAATATGATATTTAAATTATTCCCAAGGATGCATTTGCTGAAAAGGAAGGCATGAGCCAGATCCTCCCATGTGCTTGTTCTTTGTCAGAGTCTTGAATTTTGGATCATTATACAGAGGGAGAGAACACACTAATTCCTAACATTGCTAGTGTTTCAATGAGCAATGCTATCAATCATTTAGGTTCTCACTCTCTCTTAATATTTGGATAAGTAAAGTTGCCAATATTGCAACAAAATCAACCAAAGTCAGCCCACAGGAAAAAAAAACCCACCACAAAACAATAGGATTGAATGTAGTCCATTGTCTATTTCTGTACAGAACAGAAATAGTAAACCAGCATGAGTGTGTGAGAAGATCTTGTGCTTCCATGGAGCCGTGGCGCAGCAGATGAGGAGCTTATAAATACAGGCTGCCATACTGCAGTTCCACTTCACTGCTGGCAGCTTGAATGGCTGGGTGTGTTCCCTGGTCATTTAAACACTCTGGGTCCAAACCCAGCTTCACTGCAGATATTCCATCTGCTTTATATGGGCACTGCAAAGAGACATTGGTCGATACATCCAAGAATCGAACAGACTTTAGAAACTTTCACTCATGCCATGATTCTCAGAAAGAAAAATAAGTGCTGCAAACTGCATTACAAAACACGCATTTTCTTCTTTACAATTAAGCCTGCTGCTGTTCGTTGTTTTACCAATAAAGAGAATACTATTGGAATAGCTAGTACATTTTCATATGCAAGAGCTCAAGAAAAACCTGGAAAAAAAAAAGAGAATGTAGGGGCTCTAGAAAGACACCAGAGCTATGTGCCCAAAGTAGGGTACTCCTTGTCGCAGCATTGCCCACGAGTGATTTCCTCACACATCTTGCAATTTGGGGTTTGGTTCATTTAATGAGGAACCAGCTTCCACATTTCTGCAACTCTAGGAGATGTTTATCTCCCATTTTTAAGACATTTCAAATTCTTACAGCTAGAGATAAATCTTGAAAACATGAGCCAACAAGTCTATAAGAAGAGCAAAAAAAAAAAGTTTACTTCTTTTTAATCTTTTTGGCTCTAATCAAGAGTAAGACACAGACATTAATAAAATTGATAATAAAGTAGATGTTCCTTTTGCTTGACATCTGGTTTTTCATCCTGTGGGGGTATGTTGAGACATGCTTTCAAGTCATGCTTTTAAGGTTTTCTCTGTGTCCATGAGGACTAGTAATGTAAATTTTCTTTTAAATGGAGCATCAAAGTCTTCCAGAGCCAGTATCTGAAGAAAAGAAAGACACAGTGATGCTCTCAGTAATAATACTGACATTCGAACTGAAGTGATAATAATGGAAGCCCAGAAATGGTCTCTTATCATCTTGGCAGAACTCAATTACCTCTTTTCTCAACATCTGTCTTCGTACTGTGGTTACTTCCCATCTTTACATGTGTAGCTTTTCACATCTTTTTCTCAAGTGGCAGAACCAAGTGAACTATTATATATGAATGATAGAGAAGAAGATATTGAGCTGTTTGACCTAACTCTTAGATTTCACAATGTCACTCTACAGATTTGGTGTGGACCTTCCAGTGAAGTTTCTGGGCTCACTTTCCTCATGGTGGCAGCCACCTCCACTACGTGAGCTGTGCCCAGGAAAAGGGCTGCTGCCTGTATGTCTCTTTTCACCAGAAATTACTTACACATGAGGAAAATAATGGGGATTTTTGCATGTGTTACAAATGTGTGTATGTATTTACTCTGCATTTTATAGTGGTAAGCTGCAGTTGTGGGGAGAGGGAAGTGTAAATGACGTTAGCTACTGTCAAAGCCTTTGGCACATTCCTGGAATCCTGGCCAGTGCCTGGATGGGTGTGAAAGGTAGATCACATCGGAATGGTGTGCTTGCTTTTTGTTGTTGCTGCTGCCTATCCCAATTAAGAAGCTTTCCACCCACAGGAGATGACTGACTAGAAGGGATGGGGACCCTGCTTTAACATCTGCTCTTTTAAATTAAAAGGGAAAAAAAAAAAGCTGGTAAATAGTCCTTGCCCCGGTGCAGGGATGGCTGGATCCCAGCTGCAGCTGAGCACAGCCCGGCCCTCTGGGCAGGGAGGGATAGGTCTGGCTGACACGCTGGCACTGGCAGGCTGCTGAGGGACCCATGTCCAACCTCCTTGGCTGGAGGGGAGTTGCCTGGGAGAATCATTAGGCCTTTGGGGAGGGAGGGAGAGAGGAACAACCTGCTAGCTAACACATGGTAAAAGGCTTCCACCTCTCAGCTTTGGAAGTCTTAAAGAGCAAAGTCCCATATGTGTGGCATTCACATAGTAGTGCACTAATAAAGTAAAAAAAAAGAAAAATTAGCTGGGACAGAAGTTAATACTTCTTTTAAAATGAATGTATATGTCAAAACTCATATGGAGAGTTTGGAGAGTAACTAATGTAGATCTAATAAATACCTCATTGTTTTGAAATGATTTAGAAGTCAACTTCTTCAGCTGGTACTTAGTCCCAGTGAAGCTACTGGCAAAACTTTGTTTTCAGCTTAGTTAAGACTTCTCTATTACACACTACATCCCTTTTGGGGAGCAATCCGGCATAATCAAATCTACCAAGATTATCAGTTTTTGTGAGAACTGAGCACTGGCGTCTGCATTTAAAAGGAAGTGCACCTAGGAAGATCATTTTGTGCTGAAAAAAAAATATTTTTTTCTTTCTCATGTTGGTTTAGTAGAAGTACCACAATATTTTTTTTCAAGCCTGTCTCTTTCTGGGCTGTTCTACGGAATGTGCTCTGTGAAACACAAAATAGTACAGGACACAGGATTTTCTGGGCTATGTCACTGGTCAAGAGAATTGTTTATCAGTTCTGACACAGGGGCATAGATATTTTCTTATATTTCTTCATCTGATTCTAGACAGATTTCCCCAAACCCCCTCTGCTTTTCTTCTCCATTCAGGTTTGCCTTTCCTCTCTATCTGAAATCAGGATGTGGATTTCTTTCAAGTGCCTTTAATGTTCTCTTTTTCTTTTGTTTTGCTCTTCTTGCTTCTTAAATGGTTGATAAGTCTGAAAGTTAGAAGAGAGGAAAATATGTGAATGAAGCCATGTTATCCCAAGCAGAATGAAGCTCAATTTATTGGTTTAAATTTTGGAAAATGGAAGATGAAGTATAGAAAATTTATTAAATAGAGACTTTGATAAATGCTGACAAAAAATTAAAAATGCATTTTAAAGAACCGTATTTCCTCTAAAGAATTGCTTTTTAACTGTGGTTGAGTTTGCCACAGCTGACTTCTTCCTCTCAAATCATATTTCAGGTGTACTTGGTCTTTCCCTTCCACAAAGCCCGAGCCAAGGAGTGACACGTGGTGCCTGTTGTAGTATCAGGTCCTGTGTCTGAAGACTGAGACAAAGCCAGTACAGCACTTCGCTCTCCCATGTTCACCACCACTGCTCATTTAACACCTTTTCTCTAACCATGGCCACTATTTTCCTTTGAAATCCCTAAATGGACACATTGGTTTTGTTCTGTGCCTGGCTTCTCAAAATCTTGGTGAAAGAATTTTGTCATGGACTGAAGCTTGTTAGGATAAACGGGAACAAGAGTAAATTGGTGTAAGATTTAAGACAAAACTGTTTTGAGGCTGTTGCAAATTTGTTTCACAGGGCTTTTTTCTCTTCAGACAGTCCCAGAGCTAGGTCCATGTCCAAATCTGATGCAGCTGAAAATGGCTGTTTTCAGCTTCAGGACATCCAGCCAGGACACTGTAAATACTTGGGAAGTGCAAACTTCACACATTCTGCTGATTTTGCAGCACTACTTACCTGCTTGCAGCGAAGTGCAACCTGAAGTAACTTACTGCCTCAAAGCTCTATTGTACTGTTTTGCAAGAACTTACACTGTACAAACTTACTTGTCAGTAGTCTCACCGCCTGAGGTCATTCAAAACACTGAATTGAAGGATATTCTTGAGGTGTGTGACAGTGTTTTAAAGAAGTTTTTTAATTTCACTGAGAATTAATTGACTGTATTCCTAAGCAACTTCTGAAAATGAATTTACTTACGTTTACTGAGCCATAACACTAATCCTGCGTTTACCTAATTTGATGTTCTTGCAGTCACATCTACTTCCACATGAACAAACTTAATGCTGTTGAAATCACTGTGACTATAGAACTGAATTTAAATCAGTCAGCTGCTTACCTGCTATCCTTAAGCAGGGTGACTGCAGTAAAGACGAAGAAAGAAAAATCTTCTGCCTCCTGTTGCAAGGGACCTCCCCCTGACATGTCGGTGGGACTGGTACCAAAGTGCCCACGATGACAGCCAGCTGCTGCAGAGCACGCTGCCTTGTGCTGGCAGTGCTCTCCTCCCCCTGTGCTGCCCTTGCTTTTGTGATAGCTCGGGCAGGCTATCACTGTGCAGCATACCTTATCTCGCTCTATCAGTGCCAGCTCCAGAGTGCTCTCTGACCTTTTCCAGTCCTGATGTGGGTGAGCTGATAGCAGCTTAGGACTAGCCTGTGCCAAGTTTTTTTTTTTTTTTTTTGTTCTGTGATGATGGACAAAACATGATGTAGCTCAGCCTTGTGCTGTGCTCTTCTGATCTGCACAGTGAATGACACTGAACTTGTCAGAGTTCTAAGAGTGTTGAATTGACTTGTAAATAATTGGAACAGTTATTAATAGCCATTAAATACTTTCTTTTCTGCAGTTCTGTCATCTTTGTTTATTCCCTTTTTTTCCTCTGCTCAAAGGCAGAAACTGGTAAGCAAGTAAAACTTCAGGTATCTGCATCATAACTTTAGTCAATTTAAAACCCAGTACTTGAATTTAACTATCTATAAGGGCTTGGATGCCACATTTCAGTTTATGCTGTCTACTGAATTTCTTTTAAACATAATCTGCCTTAAAATGAGACTTTTCTCCACTTGCCTTGACTCTGCCAGGAGCCCAACTGTGGAGCATCAGCGGTGGTTTGGTATTCCACACCAGCTACTGCTGTTGTGCCGTACCCCACCAAACCCGCCAGCCCCAAGCCACATTCGCTGCGTGCCCCAGCCTGCTCTTGGGGAGTTCAAGCTCCTGGGGTGGAACAGGGGTGCCAGGGTGGGTGCCAGTGAGTGCTGGTCACAGGCAGAGGGGGCAGGCTGTTGGGAGGACGCCGCTGCCAGTAGCAGAAGAGCTCCGTCATACAGCAGGAATCTCTGCCCTGGGTGACGGACAACGCTGATTAGAAAAAGGCTAAATGTCAACATTGTTCTGAACTGGTAATTGGCAATTTTCCAAGAGCATTTTAGACATGAGACTTTGGAGATTTTCTCCTTCCAGGCTGCTCTCCCTTCTCCTCCTCCTCCTCCTCCTTCCCCCTCTAACCACTGTAACTCATTCTGTCAAGAACTGAGTGCTGTCCCTTCAGACCTTCAGATAAATCCTTTACAGCAACAATTTTAAAAGCTGCCGTAGTGTCTCTTTCTGTCTGTCTGTCTTTCCTTCTTGCCTTCCTCTTTACTAATTTATTTTGTGTCGAGGGGAAGGCGGCCCTGTGAGCAAGGTGGGGGTGGTGCAGAGCAGAGGGGTGAGAGCCGTGTTTTGACACATGTGGCTTTCCATTTTTGCAGAGGTCATTAGCACTCTGCTTAGTGACCAGAAGTTGATTACAAACACCGTGTAGCAGTGATGCTTTGCCAAAACACTTGGAGAGGAGAGCTGTGCTTATGCTCCCCTTGTCCAATTCGTTTTAAAATATATTATTACCAAAAAGATTTAAAGAAAAATTTATTGCTTGCAAAGAGGGACCCAGATCCCCAGGGCAGAATAAATAAAATAAAAACATGAGAAGTGCATTTATAGTCCTCCTGAAAACAAGAGTGCAGTCTTAAAAAGGTTTCCTTAAAATGAAAAATGAATGACTGAGTCGCCAACTGCTACTAATCTAAAAGTTAGTGCTTTTGATAGTGATGACTGTGCTGCTAACTCTTCGTTAGCAAGGGTATTTAGTTGTAGAATAAGAGTGCTTTATAGAACATTTGCTCCCCTGTGGTTTAGAAATTAGCCTGTATATGGAATAAGTGAGCAAAGATGGAACGTATTTTCCATTGCCCTAGTTATTCCTATGCGTGTGTGTGTGTTGGTGTGCTTTTGCATGTGTGTGTCTGTGCACTAATGGCTTTGTGGTGATGATGGAGATGATCAAGATGATACAGAATGGAAATACTGTGTGATTTTCTGGAGTCAGCCTCTTAGGACTCCCTTTAGATGGGAAAGGCAGTGATTTCTGGAAAGCAGGTTTGCCAGCAGGCTGCACTTAAGATCCTTAGATGGTATTTACTGCAGAAATGTACATTACTGTGATGTGTTTGAATCTGGAAATAATTTCTCCCGCAAGGGAGAAAACACCTTGTCATAAAATATAGTGTATTTTACTTGTTTATTCAGTGTTATGTTTTTCTAATAAATTGTGGGCTTAGCCTTGTTTTCATTTATGTTAGTGGAAGATTTTCACCTGCATTCAATCTAGTAATATTGACTGTATCTAGCTCTGATGCTCAGTGTGAGACTTGCTTTCCAAAGCTTGTACTGGCATTTTCTGAGGGTCAGAAGCTGCAGCTGTTCCTCAAGCCATCAACAGCAATGTGAGCACCAGCAGAAAACGTGTGAAACCTTTTTCTCCTACACACAGTTCATGTGTTTTCAGCCCCTATCATAGTTTGGCTGAGGACCCTATCCTCCACCCTCCAGTGGTCTCTGGGCAGAAGGAGGCAGAGACACTGAGGAAGAAATATAGTGGTTTTTCCTCCAAGTGAGGCAGAAAAGCAACGTGCACCACTGGGGTAAGAGCCAAGGAACTACATGGGCAGAACTTTCCATTCAGCTGCCAGATCTGCTTTTTAGGAGCAGCTGGTAATGGGGAAATGAGTTGTTCAAACTGACTAGAGTCTTGCTTGTACTCTAGAAAATGAGTCTATTTTCTTCTGTCTACGGTCTGCTGAAGGGAGTACTGTTCTCTGCTCTTTCCTGGAAAAAGACCTAGGAGAAATCCCATTTTTCCGTATTGTTTGTTGAGCTGCCCTCTCTGCAGGTGAAGTCAAGTCTTTCCCTGTGCCACGGTACACTTAACCTCATCACCTTTTTGTCAATTGGTTACAGTGTTGAACTGATAAGTGGCTTGTGCCATGGGGCAGTGCCTTAATGCAATTAATAACAATCCTTTAAGCAAAATTTATATTTATTTAAATTGAAAGTGCTGATAGCAATAAGAAAACCTCCCCTTATGAGCCATGGTGGTGAAAAACCTCGGAGGCAAGAGAAGGAGGTCTCTTGGAGAGACTGTAAGTACAGTATCACGTCGGCAGCCTGAGCTGATTCCAGCTATTCCGTCTCAGCGCAGCGCTGGACGTCCTTGGCAGAGTGACAGCCAGGCCTCATTGGTTGAAACCCTTCCCGGCGCTGCGACCACAAGAACACCCCAAGTATTTTAAGTTAGCTACGTAGGTCCTATTCTTAACTTTTCATCTCATCAGATACTTTTCTTATTAGAACTTGAGAGCCTTCCCTCTAAGGTAATGATGATGTACATTAAACATCCGTGATCAAGTCCTAGCTTGTGTGTTTCTAATGTGTTATGACTGTGATCCGTGCAATAGCTGTGCTCCAGCCTTGCTGGGCCGTGTGACATAATGGCGTTTTTAATTTCCTCCTTCCAGTACGATTGTCTGTTCGCATGTAGGAAATTACTTTGTTTTTCGTGTTAATTGGTAGCATGACCTGTTTCAGCAATTCACCATCTCGAAGGTATGTCTGAGATCTCCAAATGACTCACTGACATAAACACGGATGAGCTAAAGCCACTTGTGTTACAGAAGGGCCGAAAGCCAAAGCAGAGTATCTTGATATCCGAGATAGCCTTTTAGCCTGCAGGACCGTGAGCCCGTGGCCCACTTTGTTAATGACTGCATTGAAGTCTAGTGGCAAATGGTAGGTTGTAAGAGGCAGCCTGCAGAAGTAGTCATGTTAAATTCATGGCCTCTAGCTCACTTGATCAATTGCAAGCTGGTAGACATTTATTTAAAATTTATACCACATGAATGTCTGAGGTAATAGGTGAATACTGTAAAGGGTTTATTTAAAAGAATATTTGACCAGTAGGGTCTTTGGAGATGAAATATTTCATTTTCAAGGGTGTCCTGAGTATTTGTAGAGGAGGAGGGGGAAGTAAAGAGGGATTTGGATAATGCGAAATACCACAGAAAGCAAGATTTTCCAAGGAAAACACCAGGAAGCTTGGTATGAGCATTTAATGTATGCTGAAGTTTTTAAAAGGAAACATTAATGGTGAAACATGCCCTCAAAGGACAAGCCAGCAATAAATTTTGTGTCACAAAATTACCTGTCAGTGAGATTATGTTTAAATAACGTAGAATTGTTCCTGCTTCTTGAGGGGTTGGGAGAAACTTCACGGGAGATTGTTCAAAGTATTCAGAATTATGTGCACAAATCCCATTAACAATAATGGGATTTGTGTGTTCAACCCTGCTCAAATGGCATTGAAAAATGCGGCTGTTGGTTGTTCTTCCCCAAAGCACAGACATAGCAAGGGAGCAATGAAATCCAAAATATTTTCTCTCAAGATTTTTTTTTTTTTTTATTACCTTCCAGACGCAGAGTATCTGACTAGCAGCCTGTGTGTGCTGCATTATGATTAAAGCTTACAGGCAATTCTCCTTTTCCCTGGGTCAGGGGTGGGGTGGGAATTAACAGCAACAGCAAAAAATCCCACCAAACAGATTTGACATGTCAGCGTTCCCATTATCTATGTCAATGGGGAACATTATTACATAAAAGATCAGCAGGACCATGAGCATTTTGAATGAGTGGACTCCAGTAAAAGGGGTTTGGTGTGGGTTTTTTTCCCCCTAATGTCCTTACTTTAAAAAATCATGGTCTCTGTTTTGATGTATTGTAGATGAGACCGAGTTCTTATAAATTATAGTATAAGGCAGAGAATGCTCCAAAGGTGGAAGGCACAGGAGGCAGAGGAAGAAAGGGGAAAAATATACAATTAAGTCAACTATGACTGAACATGTTGCCATGGGATTTGATCTTATCCTATTTACAAGAGAAAACTTATGACTCATGGGTTCTAAATGATCGAGTCATTACTCATTTATGGAGTAAAAAAAAAAAGGATACCTTTTATGGGATTTTTATAAATAATGATTACTTCCCCATATTTGTGAATGCTGAGCAAAGACATGCTGCAGTCATAAAGCTCTCTGCATGCATGGCTTCTGTGCAGACTTTTTGAGAAGTATTTAGTGTTAAGTGATTGTTTCTGTTTTCAAGCTTTATTCTCCATGGGGTTCTGCTCATTGCCTGTGCTGAGTTGTAACCCTTACTTCATAAAATCACAAAGGGAAAGCAGGGTAGGTTTTGCCAAAATCCAGACAGATGATACCTAAAGACTCTGTAGTGCAGTTCAGGATGGACATGTAAAAGATAAATGTTTTAAAACTATTTTCTTTCCACCTAAGCCTGGGAGGGCTCTGCAGGATTCCAGCAGTGCTGGTTGCCAGTGGTCTGTTGTGATGGTCATGATGCTGCTTACCATGTACTTTTGCCTAGTCAAGATTTTTCAGCTGTTCCTGAGGAGCTTAAAAGACTTCAGCCTGGCCCTGTACCCTTTCTGTACCCTGTTGACTTGTGGCTTGTCATCCTGTGCCTCCCTGGTCCAGCTTTAGTGCTGTTTTCTTCTGTTGGTCTTTGTTAGGTAGAGTTAATGCTTTCTTTTATCTCTACCACTGCCCTCACTCACAGGGTTATTAAGAGGGTAACCATTATGGTCTGTTTTTGAACTCTGTCATTTTGCCCCAGGAGGGATCTGTGCTGTTATCATTGCACGTGAAGTGTTGGCCTCTTGTGCTGCTAACCTTCCTATATAGGTTTGAAGAAGTACACGTAACCATTAATAGGAAAGAGATCTCTGCATATTAGATTAGAATCTGATTTGGTGTGAGAGGGGTCTGTTTAAGAGCTTGTGTAATGTAGACAGTCACAGAAAAACTAATCTTTTTTTGAAATTCTCATGTATGACAGCTGGGTAGATATATCAGAAAAATGGATTTTTCAAGGGGATCAATTGTAGTTTTAAATTTTATTGTTTGATGCACAGCCTTTGCAGTAACATTTCTCCTTGGGTGGGCAGTAATTTTATGATGGCCACAACTGGCTTCTGACTGAATTCAACTCTGGAGTGTTCCAGATCCTAGAGATCAAGCCCAGTTATAAATTTTGCATTTGAAGCTATGCATGTTTTCCTGAGGGAGAGTATGTGAAGAGGAGAGTATGTGGGAGAAGTGAATGCTACATTGAAATCTTGGGTTACAGTCTACCTATAACATCTTTCCAGTTGTGTTTGTGTATCCATTTTTTTCATATCCATGAAAGTATCTCTCTCTGAAAATCAGACAGACTTCTACAGAGAATTCTTGGATGTGGATTCTTAAAGCAGCTGGCCATGATATTGAGATAAGCTTCCAAGGCTTTACTTGATTCTCTGGAGAAAAGAAACAATTGGAAGGGAAGCATAAAATGAGTATGTTTGTACAGCAAAGACATCCCATGGATGTAGAGATTGGAAAACCTTTGTTCACATTCATTCCTGCCACCTGTCTAGTTGTGTATCTTTCTTGTTAATTCTGTTTCTGTGCTAAACTCTGTCTTTGTGGGAGTTACGGCTTTTAATGTACTGGGCAGTAAAATCTAGTATTTGACTTACTGTGATTCTAGCTGGCCTATGACGTCCTAAGTGTTACAATACATTCACATATTTTAGTGGTTGCTCCAACTCCTACAACCAGTCAAAGAGCTGCCCTTGACATGGTAACGCTGTCCCAAAAAAAATGAGAATTAGAATTCATATTATCCCCTCTTTTCTACATATATACCTGTACCATTGAATTGCAATCTGTAGGGAATCCTTTGAAGAAAATGGAAATTACTACTTATGGGAAACGATTTACAAAAGACAATACATTTGTAGAGAAAAAGAGAGAGGATACTTGCAGCCTGTCTGGAATAGCAAAAGCTTTTTAGTTCTAGTATTCTTTTATTTGCACTACCCAGTGCTCAGAGGCCCTTTTTGTAAGTTAAAAGAAGCATTAAAACTTCACACATGCTTTAACTTGAGGATGTGGAGAGAATTCTGGATGGCCCTATTGTTCCTGTGAGCAAAGCCAATAAACTGTTATCCAAATCCTTTTCTGCTTTGGTGTCAGACAAGGAGATCAGCCAAAATGCTGGACTTATGTGGCGTGTATTGGGTGTCAGTTATGAACAAAATCTTGGTTCCAGCTACCAGAGTCATATCTCAGAGCTGCTCTCAACAAGTTAGATCAAGAAAGCTGTTGGGTTTTTAAAAAAACATTCTGCTCTGTGCAAGTGAACTAATGTCAGTTGTGTTCTGGACGGCTGTTGGACGTCACAGCTGTAACAACAAAAAGTAAGATTTTCTTTTTAACATCATACTTCAAAAGTTAAATTAAAAATTCTCTTGCAAAAATAACTCTGTAATAAATAGAGTATGCATCAATAAATGTACCAAGGAAGGGCAATCTGCACCTGATATAATAAAAGTATTTCTCATGAATCTTCTGTTCAAAGAAGTGGAGCATTTAGTTGCAATGGGTGACTTCTCTACAGAATTTTAGAATTCACTTATGGGATGGAATTTCTGTTATATTAATGTCCCATTTACACCATTTTGACTTAATAAAAGGTAATTAAATATATATGAAAATCTGGTCTATAGAACATTTTGTGCTCTGAGAAGAATTCTTTATTAAATTTTACAGGTTGCTACAGTTTTCAGGTCCTTTTCTGTGGAACTTAGAAATTTTGATAATTGTTAGTGTAAATATGGTAGGCATGTGTGGCTTTAATTTGCAGCAAAGCATTCAACATTTCCTGTTTCAGAATTGCACTTAAGCTCAGGCTAAATTTGTGCTTACAGCAGCCCAGAAAGATGCTGAATTATCCTGAAAACACTTGGCAGCAATCAAACTATGTAAAACCTAAATCCTGCTCTGGCCTGTTGGACAGAGGTGATTCTTCTGGCAAACTTCTTTTGGCTTGTAAATACTTAGCATGTGGTAAAATCACTGCCTGATTGAGAACTGTGCTTGAGAGGAAGGTGTCTGACCTTGCACCAAGTTGGTGTTTTAAGCTGGTTTTTATTTTCTCTCTCTGTTTTGGTCCCCCATTGTGGTTTTCTAAATACTTGTATATCGCTCTTCAACTACAGACAATAATATTATTGTAATATTCCAGTACTTGAAAAACACCCTAGATTTATCCTCCAGGTCATATATGTGAACAAATGGCAATGTTGCATGAAGCTTCCAATAACCTTATTTATTGAGAAATTAGATTTTTTCTTATAAGTGAATACACCCGTATTATTTTTAGGATAATAGTATATTAACTACTGTGACACAGTCTGCTGTGAACTAACTTCAGATGTTCATGTTATGTGACCTGAAAAATATCTGTGTGGAGCTGGATTTTGAAAGTACACATGATTCTGCAAACTGAACCCAATGATCTAGCACACTTCAATCAAGAGCCATTTCAATAATCACCCAGATTAAAGAGAGATAGGTTTTTCATTTGTTGTAGAAACAAGATGTGCCTTGATAGCAGAAATGGCTTGCCAAGTGTCACAAGATTTCGTTTCCATACATTAAACCAAAAACCTGAAGAACTATGGCTTCTTAATACTGGTGTAAGTGGCAAAATGGAAGTGCCTGATTTCTGCTCCTTGTACTGGAGTGATGCCCCAGGAAAGGTGTAAAAAGGTGTGAGGTTCTGCAAGCATAAACCAGGTTATACATATGCTGCTAATCTCTTCATGTGCTTGAAATCCTGCTTACACACATTACTACCCACTTTGAACAGGGATCATTTAAGGAGAGGGAAATCTTTCACAGCCTAACACCAAGAAATAAAATAAAAGATGATGAGGAGCTGTAGGTTGGTGTCAAAATTGGAGAGAATGCCCCTGCTGTCTCCCATGGCTCCTGCCTCATACCTGCACCTCTGTGGTTGCTATATCACAGCTCCTGACACTGCATCACTTCTGTTCATCACTTTGTCTTCAGTTCTAACTAAATGTAAAGAACTTTTGATTTATTTGTTTTTATTCTTATTTATCATTATTGTTATATTTTTTCTATTATTGCTGCATTTTCATCACAGAAGAGCAAGATATTGCTCAGAGGTGCTGTTTTTTCCCCCTTCACTTAAAGATTCTTCTGTCCTTTTTCCCTCTCCTTCATGTCCCCAGATTATTTCGCTGAGAAAACTCGTCTCTTCTGTCTACCAGTGGTAGCCTTTAGATCACGGTATTGTTTACTTCATAGTCTAAAAATGGCTCTTACTCCTTGATCTGACTCACTGTTTTACAGTACAGTCACTCACAGATCAGATTGGTTTCAGATTCTCAAAGAAACAGATTCTATGGGGATCATTTATTTCTGATCAAGAGACAGTACCAAACTAAAATACATTGCTGGAGGGAATATCCTTTCAACTTGGTCCTGAATATAAGGACCCTCTTGACAGTTGTTTCATGACATTTGAATATCTGTTTCACCCTTCAAACTTTTTGGGATCAGTTTAAGGGAAAAAATGGAGAAATGCAGATGCTCCCATGTCCTGTGAGACATGTGAGTTATTGTTTAGTGCTTTTTTTCCAAGATACATAGGTAATTTCTTTGTGGATGGAAGATTTTGCTCCTATCTGCTCTATGAATTTTCTTTTTCTAAGAGTGGAGATGGGTGTGGGGGGAAAGAATCTGAATCAAACCCCACATTGTCATACAATTGTCATTCGGTGTTTGAAGTAACTGTTTAGCAGTTTTGAAGATGGTTTTCTTCAAGTTTTTTAGCTCAAAAGTGGAAGGGTTGGGAGCACTGTGGTACACTCTGTGCTCACTCAGTCCTGGCTGATGGAAGTGGTTAATTAATGGTTCTTTATTTATTACCTGAAATTTCTTGTTTTTTTGGAAGAATGGTAAATACTGCAGAGAGTTTATGTTGGTGTATCTAACTACTACCTGACATATTCCTCTTAATATTAGTTTGGTTTTTTAAAAATTTTTTTGTCTTTTGCATTTTTAAAGAAATGATTAATGAAAAGACGTTAGCCTGCATGGCAAAGTAACAATACACTGTCTGTAAGAAAGGAGGGAGTCCCTGGACCTACGTGCTGCAGACCTCTAACATTCAGCCAAGCCCCATCCAGATGCTGATACGTGATTGAATGTTTCTGTCTGCTGAATCCCAGACAAGCAATGAAAATATCACGCTGTGCAGTAGATCCACTAGGGAGAAAACACATGTACACATCTAATTAAAAAAAGAATCCACCCCAACCCTGAGTACAGCCCTGTGATGTCCTCTCTATTTCAGCTGAGGGTGTCATACTATTGAAGGGTATGAGGAATGCTCTAACAGTATTTAGTAGTACTGCTGTTCTGTAAGGCACCTGCTTGCTTCAGATGAAGTTGTTGTTATCCTAGGCTGTGTTACTTACAAGAAAAATGTGATAACTTCTTGTATCCCTGCAGTGTTCTAATTATTATTCTCACAAGGTAATGTTAGGTTTAAAACGTTATTCTCAGTATGTTAAGAGGGTAACCGCAAGACAATCTAATTTTACCTCTTCTTTTGGAAACCAGTGCTTCAGCCTTAACCTGTGAACACTTTTTAATACCAGGGACACACTCAAGGATAAACAGCCTGAACTTGCTGTAACTGCTAAATAATTTTTTTTACAGGAATGGCAGAAGGCAACAGTTTACCTTTTCTTTTTTAAAGAAAGAAAGGAAAGGAAAATAAGGAAACAAAACCAGCCATGCCTTTTCCTTGTGAAAAGAAGTGCAGAACACAGTCTGATAAAGATGCCTTTCTAAAGCAATTGTTTTCCTTATAAGAGAAAGGGAATAAAACACCTACAACAAGTTTGCTTACAGATTTTCCTTGAAGTATGTGAAGGAGAGGACATATGGATTTGCATTCTCACATACCAGCCTTTTGCAATCCCGCTGGCCCTTGCAGAGACTATTCCCTTCTATTTGACTTGGTATTAAGCACCTGAATGTCTGGATTGAGGACCATGCTGAGGTCTGCCATATGCTGTCAAGCAGTCAGCGAGGTGAGAATGAAGCACTTGGGCATCACGAAACACGTGCTCCACAGATAACCTAGAAGGAATTTTGGCTGAGTTAGGGGTGTCCTTAGGCTATCCCAATAGCTTACTCCCTATGCTCTTTTCAGCTAATTGTAAGAGATAATGCTCTCTCCAGGCTTTTAGTCTTTTTGTGTATCCCCACAAGAGAATCTAATTAATGCCTATTATGGCATTGACTCGGTGAGAAGTCATTTAAACGAGGCTATCAATCTGCTGTCCAGCTGTTACAGATCCAAGTGGAATTTGAATTGACAGCAGAGCCTGAGAGGAGCTGTTTTATCTCCTTACCATTTTTGGATGCATCACTTTAAAAGTGCATGGCAATAGATAGGGTTCCCAAATCTATATTTCAGGACCTGACTTCCAAAGGAGGTGAACACCTGCATCTTTCATTGAGTTGTACTGAAATTGCAGATGATGCCTCTGCAGATCAGGCTCACTGGGATTCTTGAAACAGAATTTCAGATGTGTGCTCTGTGGGCAACTACATCCAGGGATCCTTCTTGATCACCATTGCTTCTCACACATACCGGCAGGGCTACCACAACCACCTCCTTCCCTCCACATGAGTGAAAATGGGAACTGAGATCCCTCAACAAGCAATTCAGGTTCCCCTTCAGATGACTAAATCTTCCTTGGTGCAATGGTTGCCGCTCATAGAGGAGAGTGACCACCTTCCTTCCTGCCCACACTTCAGCAAGGCCTCGTGTTGCATATTATGCTAATTTTTGAGTTACAGGGAAAATCACAGAGGTTTAATGGAGGTCAAGGCAATATGCCAGCAACTTCAGTAAATTTAACTCTAAACAAGGGCAGTGGAAGGGAGATGCACTAGGATGTGAGAAGTAACCAAGCAAAGGAAAGCCCTTTAAAGTTTGAAAGAAGTTAATGCATTTATAATGCCTGTATTTTGGGCTCTAGGCAGCAGGAGATGGGAGTGGAGGAAAGGGAAGGGAGGAAGTTCATTAATTCTTTAAATATTTTGTTCTTTCCTAGAATGTGGTATTTTTCAAAGGCCAAAATTCAGTTACCACCCATGTGCTACCAGTTCAAGCATATAATATTTGTCTTTGTCTTTTACAGTGATCCATTTGATAGAACTTGTGATCTTTTTCTGTCAGTGATGCACTTCTAGGTACCACTAACAAGCTTTGGGACTTGCTTAGGAAAAAAGACCTTTAACATCTTCAAACTGTGGACAGCTTTTGAGGTGATGGTGGTGGTGGTAAAGTCCTGTTACTCTGGCTGTGATCTAAAGCCTGTTGAAGTGAATGGGAGTCTTTCCACTTGCTTCAATAGGCTTTATCCCTCCCTGTAAGCAGAGCTAAGCCTAAACCATTTAAAACTTGGAAGAAGACAGCAACACAGATTACATTTCCTGGCTCTGGAGTTTCCTTTGTGTTGTCCTCAGGTCAAAACTTGTCTTCAAATTCTGTCTCTGCAATGTTTATTCTCACCAAAGGAGATAAAGGTCTTTGTTCCTCTAGAAGTCCCTAGATGACCAGATTGAACAAACAGAGCAGGAGTGTTCTCACTGTTTTCCATCACCTACTAAAGAGCAGAACCTTCTCCCTCCCCCAGCATTTCCATTTCCTCTACTTCCTGTCTTTGCAGATTGGGTAACAAATGCTGAATATTTCCTGAAGTTGACTAATGACAGGACATTGGTGTCTGCAGCTGAGCAGTCTGGTTAGTGCCGGGTTGAATTCTTGACTGAAAGGAGGTGCTACAGCTGTGTTTATGGAGTCGTCGTGTCACCCCTCTGCTCCAGTATGCTTCTGTCTTTGTAATACCCTTAGGGTGTGGTATCAGCCTAGTCTAAGCACCCTGTGGGAAACAGACTTCAAATTACTTTTAATTTCATTGCACTATTATTATTCCCTCGACAAAAAGATTATTATAGGCCAAACTGAGGTACAGTGTTTATATGGGTTTTTTCCACATTTTGCTCAACAAAGTCCATTAATGATTGGGGAAATGCATTAGCTGAAATGAATGGTTGTATTTGGTTTGTGCAGGTTTTGGTAGCAGGGCTGGCTACAGTGGTGGCTTCTGTAAGAAGCTACTAGAAGCCTCCTCTGTACCAGAGCCAATGCCAGCTGGGTCCAGATGGAGAGCCAAGTCTGAGACCATCAGTGATGGTGATAGTGCCTCTGGAATAACAGCTCTAAGATGGAAAAAAAGTTATTGCTCAGAAATTACATCCAGAGAAGGTAGGAGTGAGAATATATGAGAGGAACAACTCTGCAGAGACCAAGGTCAGTGCAGTAGGAGCGGGAGGAGATGTTCCAGGTGCTGGAGCTGAGATTCCTCTGCAGCCCATGGTGAAGACCCTGGTGAGACAGGCTGTCCCCTGCAACCCATGGAGGTCCATGGTGGGAGTAGAGATCCACCTGCAGCCTGTGGAGGAGACCCACGCTGGAGCAGGTGGATGCCAGAAGAAGGCTGTGACCCCGTGAGAAGGCCGTGCTGGAGCAGGCTCCTGGCAGGAGCTGTGGACCCACTGAGAGGGGAGCCCACACTGTGAAGGTTTGCTAGCAAGACTTGTGACCCCATGGGGGACCCACACAGGACAGTCTGTTCCTGAGGACAGCATCCCATGGATGGGATCCTATGCTGGAGCAGTTTGTGAAGATCTGCAGCCTGTGGGAAGGACATGTGTTGGAAGAAGGTCTCCCATGGGAGGGACCCCACATTGAAGCAGGGGAAGAGAGTGAAGAGTCCTTCCCATGAGGACGAAGAAGCAGAGAGACAACGTGTGATGAACTGAACACAGCCTCCATTCCCAACCCCCTGTCCTGCCAAAGGAGGGGAGATAGAGAAATCGGGAGTAAAGTCGAGCCCAGGAACAAGAGAAGGGGTGGGGAGGAGGTGTTTTAAGATTTGATTTTTATTTCTCATTATCCTACTCTGATTTGATTGGCAATAAATCAAATTATTTTTTCCTCGAGTCTGTTCTGCCTGTGATGACAACTGATGAGCAGTCTCTCCCTGTCCTTATTTTGACCCATGAGCCTTTTGTTATATTTTCTCTCCCCTGACCAGCTGAGGAGGGGAGGGACAGAGTGGCTTTGGTGGGCACTTGGCATTCAGCCAGGGTCAATGCAGCACAATGGCTTTTAAAATTAAGAGGAAGAGAAGATAAGATCTTCCACAGGTGGAAATCACATTGGGTTTGGTTTACACAAAGTTTGGTTATACACTCCTGAAACTGAGAATGTTTAGAACTGGGTTTCTTAGGTCTCCCAGCTATCCTTTATACTGAGAGTACAACTGCTGAGAGGGAAAGGAATTTTATTTTATAGCTTAGGCTTTTCCTCTGAAATGGCTAGACTGTCTCTCTTTTTGTCTGGGGGATTTCTTTCTCATTATGTCATTAAAACTTCAATTGCTCCATTTCTTTTGTGCTGACTGAAATGCATAGATCTGTGTTTCTGTATGTATCAAATTATATGATCTTCTATGAGAAAAAAAATCAAATATCCATGTGTCCCTTGGCCTGATTAGTAATGGCATTGATGTGAGCAGAGAGAGTCCAGTGGCAAAGAAAAACAGATTATTTCCTTAGCTGACATGCAATGGCTATTGATTCCAGTGTCCTAAAATGATACCATATATGCTTGCTTTGGAGCTGGAAGCACCTCTTCAAAGACAGACAAAGATCAGCAACCAAAACAGTGGGCAACAAAAAAATTTAAGCTCCTAAACAAGGAAGGTGGAAAGATGGGATAAAAATGGGTTGTGCGGTGATATGAGGGTTAAGATAAACAAAGAATCACAAGGAATCTTTCCTGTGTGGCAACACTGTTCATGGATCTTTGATCTAGAATCAGATTGTTCCTTTGTATGTGAATTTAATGGATGGAATTCACACTCTGATACCTGCTGGCAAATACAGCTTTGAAAAAAATCTTAAAATGAATGGGCTCAACTCCTGGCATACTACAAAAAACCATTTCCTGAACACATATGCTTACTTTGGTGACACTGGCTTATTCTTGACTTAAATAGGATTTTACCCTTGTTTAGTAATTGAAAGTAGAAGACATGTTTGGGTTTTTACATAAGTTGAGAAAGATTAAAGTAATCTAAATTTAGGATATACATAGAACACTTTTGACTACTTCTGGGGCATGTTTTTACTTGCTATAACTGTTTGTCCTCTTTCAAATTGAATAATATCTTTGCTTTTATATAATTGTTTGTATGTTGGCTATAACAAATGTAGGAAAAACGTGCGGTTCAATAAAAAGCCCACACACCATCAAGTCCTTTTCTTCCTTTTCTCCATCTTCTCCATAACTGTTACTAATTTTTCCTCTGCTAGGTTTTGATTCTCCAGTGTAGAGACTTTCAAATGAAAGTTAACAGATGCTCTTCCACACAATCTGACTGCTCCTGAGGGGAGCTTGTTCCCACCAGACGTTTTACAACATCTGTTTGAAGCTAACTTCACGTTCCTTCTGTTCCATCTCAAACTGGAAGCCCTGACGAGAAGAGATGAGAAGGTACAAGTACAGAGGCAGGGCTTTGATCCGCGATGCCACACACTGACTGACATTTCCACTTACATTGAAACATGCTGCTCTCAGATACATGGTAATAAACAGGACTGCTCAGCTGGCTAACAGAGATGGTGTTGAGACAGCAGGGAAAAAATTTCACCTTTGTTAGCAGAAATGTTTTTTTATATCTAAAGCTTGGAAATATATTTCTTGTTGTTTATACAGTCTGGTAATTTTTTTGTTTTATTCACCTACAGCATGAAGTTTTGTGAATTTGTTGATAAGCTAGCAGACTTTTTCTACTGAGTTTGCTGGAGTTCGTAAGCAGAATTTGAGGACTTTTTTTTTCCTATACCAAATTTTATCACTTCAAATTTATGCTGCTGTAGTGTGTAAATATAATTTTTTCTCCAATAGAGCAATGCAAACTTCTTTGTTCATATTAAACTTCTCTCATTCTAACTGTTTTGTCTTTCTGTTCTTAATTAAAATTAGCTGCCTTTGAAATTACAGCATTCAATGTTGTCTCTTTAAGAAAATAGGGAAATGAAGATACACATTTTTCAGAGGGGGAAGGATATTGCAAAATTGTTTTCACAATTCTTCAATACATCTAAAAATATAACACTGCTGAAACAAAGAAATTATTTCATTTCAGTGCCATAATGCAAACCGTTCTGAAGTCAAATGAAAACTTTTCCACTAATACTGATGAACAGAGTTTTCTAGAGCTCTTTCTTTTTTAACATGTTATCTTTTGAATGCTGGCCTGTGAGAATAAAGAAATTTTATGCAATATTTTAAAAACTTTGATAAGATATATCTTATTTTCCTTTTTTGAAAACTGCATGTTTTGTTATTTTAATCTATAGCCTGAATTTCATTGAAAAATGGTGAAAATCTTAATTTATTCTGCGCATTTCACATACATTTTCTGGAGCAACCTAAAAGCTTATATATTTTGAAAATTAATAGTAATTTTGCCAAAAATTCTCCATGCCCAGTGATCTCTCATTCTGTTCTGGCTCCTCAAGTTTTCACGAGCTGTTTAATTCCTCGTCCTCTGAGACAGGAATTTAAGAATAAATTGGGTCATCTTTCGAAACAGTAGTATTGACTGAGTAATAATTTTAATAATATTTCATTCATCGTTCATGTATTGCTATGGTCTGTTCCAGTCCTCCTTCTAATAAGTCATCTTCCTGACTTACCTACTTCACTGTGTTGTGTCAGTGGCTGCTGGAAATGGGGATGGCCAACGACCCAGCAACCCTGCCATGCCTGTGAGACTCACAGTACTTTCCAGACTCAGTATCTGAACTGCTTTTAGTTGAAAAATCTCTTTTAAGTTACCTCCACAAAGTTCTGAGCGTATCTTCAAGAGTTCCCAGTTGCTTATATAGTATATTGCATGCATCACGTAACAGAGATGGACTGAGTGTCTCTGTTAGATGGACTGAAGATCATCACTTGGTCTCACTGTGGTGGACTCTGAGAGACAAAGGAAATCCAGGGAATTCTCTTCTTTTGTTCTTCTGGAAACTGATTAGCTTGGACCAGTGGTATCTCCCAAGATCACTGGTGCCAAATCAGTAAGCCAAGTGGGGGAAGTTGCTCCGAGATGTGAGAACCCGGTACAAGAATTTCTAATATTTTAGGTTATTTGGATTTGATTGAAGCTGGTTTTTGAAAGTACTGGGAACCTTACCTGAAGTATCTGACAGGACTGAAGCCCAAGTGAATTTCCCAATCTTCTTCCAGATCTTTTGTGAATTACCATGTCATGGCAGAGAGAAAGTGTGGTATTATCTTGAGATTCAACCTCCAAATCCACAGCTCTTTCCCTTCCTAGATGGTTGACTCCAAGAAAGATAGGAGGTTTAGACAGTCTGGTCACGTCACTTCAGATTCGTGCTGGTAGATCTAGCAGCAGTGACACGGATGAATGACTTCAGTAAAATCCAGTGGAATAGCATCTTCCACAAACCTATTTGTACCATATGTCATGCTCCCAAATGCTGCTTTAGTAGAACTCCCAACCTTGGGGCCTTCTGCTTGTTATTAGTAACATTTGCTTGGAGTTTCTCACCATTTTTGGTGGTGGTGGTGGTGGTGGTGTGGTGTGGTGTGGTGTGGTGTGGTGTGTGGGGGGGGGGAGGATGGAATATCTGAAAACAGTAACTCTTACTCTGTTCATTGACATAAACTGGCTGTCAGTTCCTTGTGGGACCCAGGCTGACAAAAAACAGGGAAAAACTGTTTTATTTGCAATGTAAGGAATTTTAGCCTGTGGAGATTTTTAGTTCAACAGCAGTAAAGGTAGGGACAGCAACCAGTGAGGCAGTTAAAGGTTACATTCTCTCCCACCCTCTCTTTTTTCCTAGTCCCTTGAGTCATAATTAAAACTCCAGAAAGTGAGAAGCTGTTACTAATGCTAACATACAGTTTGGCACAACAGAATCATGCATTTACTGACTTGTGGTTTTTATTTAATTTCATTTTTTATAGGTCAGGCTGAAATTTTACTTTACTATTTGGTTTACAAAGGGCTTTTTTCTGAATCTGAAACTTTTAATTTGATTTGAGAGTTTCCCAGGTATAACAATTATGGAAACAAACACCTTGTTCAGCAGCCTGACAATAATTATCTCCTAATGGAACAATTAGGCACTTTAATCAGATGTGACTTTAGTGCTCTCATGTTGAAAATGCTGGAGATGGTCTCTTGTGCTTTTTACTTCTTAGGATTTCTTCCAAGAGATTAGCTGGACACAGAGATGAATTAATTACCCTTTGAACCTTTTTGAGAGCTGTTCAGATTTGAAGGAGCAGTTTCATAATAATGATATGTATATACTATCTTTCCCAGGGCTGAAACAGTATACAGGGTTACTTAGAAGGCCCCTACTCAGACAAGACTTCATGAATTTGTTGGGTAAAGTCTAAGAAAAAGTTTAGGATTTTGCAATGCTCCTTTCAGCCATTTCCTTGATGCTCTGAAATGTTTTGTGACTCATTTATAAGAAAGGCTCTCTGTCAACCCAGGATTCCTTTGAGTACCTGTTGGAGAAGTTTATTTACAAGACCTTATGATTATTCATATCTGAAGTTAACTACTGACAGATCTCAGAAAGCCGTTCCTCAGTAGAAGGTGATTATTTTTCTAAGACAAGCTGAGGTGGCAGGGTGTTGCTCAAACCTGAGACTCGTATATGAGCTTATACTTCCTGTGTACAAATATCACCAGGCAATTTAAACTGGTCAGTGAGATTCTTGGAAAATCTCACAGTGAAGGAGAAAGAATTATTGGCACCTGTTGGATCACCATTGCCATTTCTTAAAATACATAGCCCCTTTTAAGGTCATCTGTTAAACTACTGGCCACCCCTGACCTTGCAGTCTGGTGTGAATTCACCCCAAGGTAATATGAACTACTAGATTAAAAAAAAGTCCCTCCTGCTGCAGATACATTTCAGTGCTTAATAGCCATTTGTGTTTTCTTTTTCCCTTTCTTGTCTACGGGATAAGATACCTTTGGTCTCAGAAAGCCTGGAAAGCCTTGGACTGCAGTTTACCTGCTGGCATTCTGTTCACGATAGATCCCAATTTTTCTTGTGTACTGAGACCACAAAGTTTAGCTCAGCCATTCCCTGTTTGCTGATTTGGCATTGCTGTGCAGGATATGGCAAACTGTGGGGCACAAGTTTTCATCGATTTACTGCAAGACCCCAGACACGCAGATACAAAAACAACAGTATCTCTTGAAATGCAGCTATAGTCCTTGAAGAGTACTCCAGCTGCCATCCTCATTCTCACATTATTTCTTGATGCTGCCATCTGTCCAGTATGACATGAGAAATGTGAATTGTGGGGAAAGTTTGCCTTGTTTTCGTTCAAAGGATAGCACACGAGGGTTAGGTCTTCAGAGATTGCCAGTAACCAGTCTATTACATCAAGCTGCTTGCAGAGAACAAGATGTTGCAAACTGTGAAATCAGAGTTCTTCCCCTCTAGTTGTTTAGAAAGCATATCAAAATGTATCTGTTGCCATATTTAATAAGGCAGAATTGAAATTCTGCATTCAGTTATGAGATTGAAGCCTAAATATAAGTGGTTTTTACCTACTAAGACAGGAAAAGAGAGTAGAATTGCTTGATAAACTTAACCTGTGCTGCTGCTGCTTGGAGTACTATTTTGTAGTGCTTATTTTCTACAAATAGCCATTCATCCATTTTTAATAAGAGTGAGTCTCAGACCAGGATACCAATTTCCAGATGCATTTTTGCTATCCTGGGGAGTGTTTATTTTCATTTTGAAACAAAGTGAACTTTACTATCATAGAATATTTTAAATTAAAACAAAAAATCTCAAATTATGTATTGACACAGTGCACTTGTTTCTAAAACCTCAGAAGAAGACAAATAAGTATCCATACTGAGTAAACAGATTATTTGCTTTTTAAGTATTTTTAGCTTCTGGTACTGCTCCTAGTTTGATCTCTGGCTTCTTGATTATTGAATCCTGAGGGTAAGGTCAAAGAGGCAGATGTTCTCTCTCTTGTTTTAGGTCAGGAGTTGGGAATACTTCTTTCATGTCTTCATGGTTTGTGACCTGTAGACACCACCATAAAATAAGTAATAATAAACACACTGATGTGCACCTGGTGGAACTCCTCTGAAGCCAATGGGGTTATGTTAGTATAAGGTAAAAATTAGGCTGATTATTTGCCTTAGAGGCATCCTACACTTTATGTATCTGTAAAAACTATTAATGATTACTCTCTGGGTAGCATTTACAACTATGGTGCAGCTGTATGAAGTTTTTCTGAATGTTTTCATCTTTGTGTCAACAATACTGAAATACATGCTGTCATGGAGGATTATTAGTGCATCCCTAATATTGCTGATCACCTCCTTATTCCTTAATGGAGCAGCATTATAAGTGGCAGTCTGTAGTGCCCTTCACAGTAATATATCCCGAGCTCTCAGGACGGTTCGTCTACATGCCATGACAGGAGATGGCACTTGGATTGACATTCCAACACCTTTCTTGCCCACACAGCAAAGCTCCAGCATTGCCAGCTGACAGTTTCTTTTCACACTGGAATTCAGTAGTTATAACTCAGTCTGTTTGCATGTCTCAACTTCTATTTTTATCCACCGCTAATCCTCAGCTAAGGGCCAGCCTTCATCTGGCCTTACAAGGGTGCGTGGTGCTGAGGGAGGTGGCGAGGAGGAACTTTCACAGACCTTGTGCAGTTGTCCTTGAGAGCCAGGCACAACAGCTACCTTAAAAGCATGGACAGACAAGATGCTCTTGCCTTGTCTCCCCGTTGAACACAGAAATGGCAGCACCTGGAGGAGCCGTGTCCCACCACATCCCATATGCCCCAGGAAAGAATGTTCCTTCTCTGAAGGACACTCCGCAAATGGCAATGTGAATCTAGTGTTCTCTTCTATTGTGAGTGTTGTCTGCAGAGTGCAGCTGGGCTTTGAGGTGGTTGGATACGTATTTTTTTTAAACTGTGAAGGTCCTCATTTTGTGTGCTGTCCCTCAGGTTCACAGAATTGCAGAATGGTTTGAGTTGGAAGGGACTTTAAAGATCATCGCATTCCAATCCCCCTGCCACAGGCTAGGGACATCTTCTGCTAGATCAAGTTGCCCAAAGCCTCATCGAATATGGCCCTGAACACTTCCAGGGATGGGGCACACACAACTTCTCTGGGCAACGTGTTCCAGTGCCTCATCACCCTTACAGTAAAGAATTTCTTCCCAATAGCTAATCTAAACCTACTTTCAGTTTAAGCTACCACCCCTTGTCTTATCAAGGTTAACAGTTGCCAGTTCACTCAAGGAAGTTAGGTCTGTAGTCTGTGCAGACCTATCCTTGCATTTGTTGCATGTTTTCCTAAACAACAGGAAAGTAGAGATAATAGAGTGGAAGTCACGTTGCAAACTGAGCAAGCAGCCTGTGTGCTGCTAGAATGGGTAAGGAAACTCCTCTGTCTGTCAGGGAGGTATTGTTTCTGCTGGAAAACTCTGTTGGGAAGGAGTAGGGCACCAAACGGGCAGCACTTAAACAAACAAATAATTGTTTGCTTGAGAGAACCCTACACTTGTTTTTTTCTGTGTGGTTTTGCAATCCATCTCCTCCAGCAGCCCAGTGAGGATGATGTAGGAGGGGACTTTCCTGCCACAGACTTCTCCGACTACCCAGCTGCTGTTGCATCCAAATAGACCGTGGAGACTGGAGAGCTGATTTTATAGTCTCTTGAAATAGCTGGCTTATTGAAGCAAGGAAGGATCAAGCCTGCTCTCTTTTGTCTTCTGGGAGTGTTGAAGACCCTACAGATAGGGACTTATGTTACGCTTTCCAAAGAAAAGAGAGTTAGTACATGCTATCGCTTCCTGGCAAAGGCTCTTGTTTGTTAAGCGGCCAGCAGGAATTTAACTGCTAAATCTTGAAGAAGATATGTTTTCAGTGTGCTTTTGCAATCAAAGTAGCTGAGAATGATGTGGTCTCTTGGAATTTTCATTCACGTTCTGTTTACTTGATATCCTTTTTAGTCAGACGTTGAAATTCATCTCCTGCAATGTCTTAAGTAGACCATCTAAGTCTGGAGCAGTGGTTTTTTTTAGCAGGGCAGGGCCTTGGCTCATCAGTTGGAAGAAGGATGGTGATTTGGAGGACATGAATAAAGATCTCATCAGTAGTGGTATCAAAGGATGTCAGCCAAGCCAGTGTTTGCAGGAGGTATAGAGAGAACCTCAAAGCCTCTAGGTTTAAAAGCATCTATCCATTAACATTAACCTTTTGTGACAAAGTAAAACACATTCAATTTACTTCTTCCTTCAAGTCAGGGTTTGCAATTAAAAGTTTGTTCATCCAGGCACAAGATGGACCTTTCCATCTTGTGCCTGGATCTTTGATATTAAGGGCCAGCTGGGGAAGTGTGTCACAATACAGACTCATCTGCTGTGTGTTACATTCAAAGCCTGAGAAAGAGGGGCCATACATCCCGTGCAAATTAAGTAAGTTTAATTTCCAATAGGTATCTTTCTACTTGTGCCAAGCAAGTATCTTGAGACTCACCAATTTTTCCATTACTCACTTGCACTGATGTTTAGCAAGATGCTAAAGGTTGTGGAATTTGTTGTGCACTTTTATTGATATTGTTCTGCTTTGTTTACTAACTTCAGTTATGCTATTTCCTTGAGTGATGGTAAACTAGTATGAAATTGTCCGAATCTGGACCTGAATGAAATGTGCTCATTGCTATCTGCCTCAAATCTGATTCAGTGGTGAGTTCTGAATGTTCTCAAAGCACCAACAATGTTCTCAAAGCACCAACTATTGAAACTTCATCTTTTAATTTTTAACAGTAGAAATAAGAAAAGGAAATAATTGGCACTCTGTGTATGAAGAAGCAATTAACAATACTTTTCTGTTTATTATTTTGCTTTTTTATTAGGGAAACAAAATATACTATACATTTTGTTTTGCCTGAAATTATATAGGCAGTAAAAGTTTGTGAATGAAGAAACACATTTCACACTAATACCACAGCACTTCTATTTCATTTTATGATTTTTTTTATTTCACTTCTGAGAGTACTTCTACTGAATTCAGCGAACAGTAGGAAACCCACCCACTGGCTAATTTAACCTTTAAAATTTATCTTTCTTCAAGTGAAAAAAAAAAGTAGCCTGCTGACTATTTTATATATCTAATTTCTGTTTCCAAGATTGTTTGTTCATATCCTGCTGAACTTTGATTTTGGCTTTTTGATTTGTTGTTTAGCTTGTGTTTTGTTTGTTTGATTTATTTTTGGTTTGGTTTGGTTTGTTGTTGTTGATGTTTGTTTGGATGGGTTTTTTCCTCCATTCATTTCATAATGTATTTCTGCTATTAATCTAAACTAGGAAAAAAGAGCCAAATTAGATATGTGCTTAGAAATTCAATCAACAAATGTTCAAAAAAGAGGAACTATATCTCTAAATGCAGAATGTGTTAAAAAAAAGAAAAGTCCAGCTTTTTTCCTGGTCAAGTAAAACAAGACAAAACCAGACTGGAGGTGGGATTCTGTGAAGCAAACCTTTCTTCTAAAAGGAAGACATGCAAACATTTAACCCCATTTTTGTATGGTTAGTCTCAATATAGTTTGTATAGTGAACCTTTATGGGCATGCCTCCTTATCTAGGTAAGACAACTACAATATGGTTTATTTCCCCTATTAACAGTTGTCTTTTAAACTCCCATGTGGAATATTTTTGATCATCTGTTGTGATCCTGTTTGATGCTTATCTGAAAGCATTTCTTCTCATTTAAAAAATCTAACTGGAATGTGTCTGCAATCTTTTATTTAACTTCGCAATTATTTTACTGAAATTTTGGGGTTACTTTTTCAGAGCAGAGTTTTCGTTTAGCTATTTTCTCCATACAGTCACTGTAGATTCTGCTAATCAGATAATCACAACTATGGAGTTATAGAGTAAACTTTGAATACAGAAGACAATAAGGATTTGAGTTTTACATTTAGTAGACATCTTTACACATCCCTTTTCTATTACTGTGCTTTAGTCCGTGATTCCAGCTCATTTAATTTATCATAAGAAAAAAAAATATTTCCTTGTTCTGCTCCTCTTACAGACACATGCGTTCAAAAGACTTTGAGCCATCATGTTCCTTCCCATTATTTATGGGCCGCAGAAAACATGCTTATTTAGAAAGTTATGTGACTTAGCCAACAAATGCTGTTCAGTGTCCAAAAAATAAGCTGTGGAAACAAAAGAACTTTTATTTAAGAAAGAACTTATTTGATGGGGTATTGTACTGAATTCCTGGAAAATTCTGTTTCTTGGGTTAAATTAAAATTTTAAAAAAGTTTGTGACTGCATGTGGAATAAATGTATGTGAAAATGCACAAGTAATCTACATATGCAATCACCTCAACCCTGCTTACTGGGCTCCATCTGTGCTTGAAATTAAATGAGGAGTCAGTGAGCCTGTGTGTAGCACTGCATGTGCAGCAGGTGGGGGTTTGACCCAGTCAATTACACGTGATGTTAATACAAGCTGGGCTGTGCATCGACCTCCTTACAGGAATAGGAGGTTTATACTTCTGACAAAGATGCATTTTAGGGTGAATTACGGCATGGTTCCTGCTGAGGTTTTGCTCTTTGCTTTTATTGTGTGTCAGACTGCTGCCTTTTGCACTTCAGGACAGCCTGGAGTGTGTAGCTGGTGCTGCTGCTGCTTTTTCCAACCACACGGGTAAAAGTTGATGTTTTGTTGTTGGTTGAGCATCTGGCCTGGGTCATGAGGCTGAAAAGAATGGTATTATCTCATTTTTCCCAGCTCTCTGCCCTCGTTTTGGGTCAAGGTAAGCTTAGCTTAATAGCAAAGGAGCCTTGCAGGAAAGCAGTCTGAAGGCTGCTGTGGAAAGCAAAGAAAGACACTCTGCTATTCAAACACCATAGAGCAATGGGTGGTTTCATGTGTAAATTTCTGCTGTCCACTCCATCTGATGTGCAGAACTTCTCTTTTTCCCCACACTTCTTTTTCAGTCCTTTCCATTCTTTAGTATTTTATCAAGCAAGCCTTTTGTGACTACTCCATGGCGCAGCAGATGGTAGGCCAGCCAGCATTAACAGTTTGAAACCTGTGATTAAGGGGTGTACTCTACCTAACTTATCTACACAGAGACTCTGGGAAGAGAAAAAATTATTTGAATTGGTACTTAAGATTGAGAATAAAGTGCTAAGCATAAGTCTTACGAAAAATGATGGGGGATGAGCATAATGGCTTCTCTAAGTGGTGTGGACTTCAAATGTAATCGTGCATAGCCCTGCCAAAAAGCTCCTAATGCCAATACAAGGATTTGACTTGTAGTCAATTGACATTCAGCCAGTTTTGACTCAGAGGGTAGAGTGCTACTGACTGAATTGTTAACACTGAGCAGTTCCTAGGAGGCCACTAAGCCAAAAATGTAATCTTGCACAGCAATGCAGTACCTAATGAAACATGATGAAATCATAATTTCATATGCTGTGATCTCCTTGAGGCTGATAACTGTTAAGACTTAGGTGGCCGTCAGATCTGGGCTAATGAACTAGACTTTCTAGGATATGAACTGTGAAGACTGCAAGGTTTGCTTTTCCACTATTTGCAGCTGTTGTCCAGCTATGAGTGTTACCTGTGTGCTGGGAACATCCATTCTATGGTTTGAGTAACTTTAAACAGGCTGGCTGAGCTCCTGTGATCCCTGCAGGCTGTGCCACATGGAGGGTGAGGAAGTTGTCCATACTGACCTCTTTACTGTGGACCTCAGGCCTGTGCTGCTTGCAGAGCCTGACCTACACAGCATCAAACTGACTCCACATACTCTGTGAGTTACAGTCAGCACACTGGAGACTTAATCCAAGACTGTGGTGAGAACTACTTGGATCAATCCCAAACCCAAAGGAACACAAGTCTGGCGTCAGTGTAGCTTTTTACCTTGAAATATTTAGTTTTAAACCCAAGTTCTTTGTCACATCTCAGGTAATTCCTTACTGTCATTTTATGACACGGCTTTTCAGCCAGCAGTGCACGTGAAGTTCATGTTTGTGTTTTCTGTACTAACACATATTCAATAGCTCTTTCTTTATAATGATTCCCTGTCATTGCCATGAAACCTGTTTGGCAGCCCAGGCTTTTTTCCATACCCTGCAGAATAAATGACTAGTATGATCAGTGGAACACTAATCTTTAAATACAGTTCACCAGATTAATATGTAAATGATCTCAAATAGAACCTCAGTTCATACCTCCTACTATTTGACCCTCTGCATCTGGAGGTGTGGTTCAGACTGTGTGTCTCAAGTTACGCTGATGGTGGGATAGTTTGTTGTTATTTGAGGCTCTGAGTTTTTCCTTGAATAATTCATTTTGCAAAATTCTAGCTGACCGGTCTCTTGTGTAATATAGTGGAACCCATCAGCCGTCTTAAACTGGCTGGTTAGATATATGGTATAGCTGTTAGTGCAGTCGTATCTTCATTCACTGAAAAATTCTGAGAGATGTTTTCAGTGCTTTATTATGTTTGTAAATCTCTTTATGCACACTGAACCCTGATTGAGCGGAATGATCAACTGCTAGTTATATTTTCCAGGCCATTTACTGAGCAGGTATAATAGCCCAGCTTATGACTCTCTCATGCTTTTCAGTCAGCTGCTGCTGACATTGTTCACTCTGCCCCTATCACCTCTTTAATGAATTGGCACAAAATAACATGTGTGGACAAGACCATGTCTTATGCTGCTTGAGCACTGCTGGTGGTTACTGCTAGTGAAATAATAGAATGTGATGCCTATCTTTTGACTTGCCTCCATCCATCCATCCATCCATCCATCCATCCATCCATCCATCCATCCATCCATCCATCCATCCATCCATCCATCCATCCATCCATCCATCCATGTAGTTGCCCAACTGCATGCTTCCCTTTACTGAGCTATATTGATAATCTCATGTCCTAGGAGTCCAAAAGTAAGCCCCATTTCAGGCTTCACCAGAGCATTTTACAGCCACTGATAATGGTGGCTGCTAATTTCTATACTTTTGGAAACACTTTCATATGTGCCCCCTTGAAATGCCTGGCCCTGATCACTTTTTGCTCTGCACCTAGCCCTTGTGTGTCTTTAATGCAGCTTTTAGTTTTCACTCCTCTGTATCTTCTTTCTGAAAGATCACTCAGATCTCACAGCTGTGCTGGAGGGCTCTGGCATGCACCAAAAAGAGCACGTCTGCACTGATTCACACAGAAATGGAGAAGACAGTATCAGATAGACAGCTAGACGAGGTCTAGCCCACTGGCCCACAGGCAGCTCATAGTGCTCCCAGGAGGACTTAGGCTGGGTTTCTCAGGCTCCAAGCTGATTAAAACAAGAGGTAATGTAAAGGCCATATCGAGCCTTGATTCTGGGGCTGGGGACGAAGCTGACAGCTGTCTTGCAACTGGAGGTAAAAGGGGCACAGACAGCAGCCACAAGTATGGGAAAATCGACTGTAGGGACTGATAGTCAAGAGCAAATTAAATTCTGGTATGCATGTGTTTTTCTTCAGGGTATGCATATATTCACAAAAGAGTCATTACTCTTCTGTGTAGGCTTTGAGGGTCAAAATTATGCACCAAGTTCTGTGCTTACTGTCTCTTAAAGCAGAGCAGTTCTGGTTAACAAATTTTAAGTGTAAGTATTGCTGATTTACTAAACACCATGAGTGCGTAGTGTAGAAAACACATGATGTAGACAGCCCCTATCCTAAAGACCCCGTAACATATGCCGCGTCTGACACAAAACCAGCAGAACTCACTGGGAATAATTAGCATACATTCTTAGCATGTGGTGGGGTTTATATATCTTATGGTCATGATGAGCATTGTCACAGGAGATGCTTTTGAAAAAAGTAATCTGCATGGTTTGTCCTTGGGAATCATGTGGAAGTATCGCTTCTTTCTGAGTCACGGGGTAAAAAGAGGCAGTGTGTTAGGAAGGCAAAGGCAGGTACTGGTTTGGGGAACTACAGAGATGCTTGTAGGGAAAGCAGGATAGCAGTGCTGTTGGAATATCATAAAACTACAGACAATTATTACTGTAGAAACACAGGCATATTGTTAAAATAAATATGTTTAGGTCTTTTTGCCTTATAAACATACAAGTTGTCAGAAACTCAAATCTGAATATTTACTGAGTATGGCATGGAGGGTTTGTGATTGTGTTTCCTCCCTATATCTTTTCTCCTTAAATATCATTGCTACATTGCAAACTGTCTGAGAACATTTACCAAAGCTCTGGTCAGATTTTTAAAGCAGGTACCAAGGCCCATTGAAAATATATGAATGAGATTTTATGCTCAGTTTAGCTCATGTTACGTCCTGTAAGGTGAGAAACTTTTCAAGAATTTTTAATGCTTAATCTGAGAGATGTATGAAGCTCAGAGGACTTGCAGAAAGGATTTTGATTCTATAATGCCTGGGGTGTGAGGCTATCAAATCTTATTGTCAAACTTGTGATTCTGTCTCGACGTCTCATCAGTGACTTCAGTCAATAGCACCTACACAGAAAGTTAAACATCTCTGAATTTGATCTCTTAGATTTTTTTTTTCTGAAAAAGCCGTTGCCTAACTTAAACTCTTGTGACTCCTCCAAAAAGTACAATTAATTAAGTGTAGTGATAAATAGCCAAAGACTTACCCATTTTCTCAAAGCATTATTTCCTAACTGACTTGCCACTGTCCTTTAAATTTTCTGCTGTGAAGATTGTTTTTATAGGTAAATTCAAGATCATGTGGCTTCAGTGAGATTATTGTACAGTTTGCAGTTAAGGATGGGCTGAAGTCACTTTTGCTCTAGTCCTGGGTTTAACTCATCACCCATATAGTCCAGGTTTAACTGACAGAATATTGAGCAATGCACTGCATACCATGTCATCTCCTTAATTATTTTACCTGGTCCTTTAGCTGACTAAATAATAAAAAAGAGGAAGAATATTGACTGCCGCCTCTTTCCACTAACCTCTTGCTCCTTGGGTACTTATTCTTTATAATATGAAGTGTCTCAAGCTGCTGAAAATGACCACCACAGCTTGAATGTCTTTTGTGGCAGGCAGATAAGTAGCTGCTCTGTCAGGTTGCAGGGACTCAGAAAGGTCTATAAAACACTTCTTTCTCCATTCTGTAGTTCACTAAAATCATTGTGAACTCTAGAATCATTCCACCAGTAATTAAGCAAGCTTTATGTCAGCCCTTTTAAAAATAAATGCATTTTTAAAAAAACCCCACCATAATCAAACCATCAGATGTAAAGATTACTCGCTACTGTAATGGATTGCAGATATTAAAAGAAAAAAATTATTTTGGCTGATTTGAGTGCAAGTTTCTGCTCTACTTTTCAGGTATTATATACTTCGGGTATCTAAATACTTTTTAAAATGCAGCTTAGCTTTGCATGGTTAATGTAAGATCTCTTTGACATTGAAATAGAAGCAATTTTTTGCTGCAAGCCCTGCAATAGTATCACTATTAGCATCACAAATGCTCCAAAGTAGCATACGTGACAGGTAATAGTGTACTCAAGTAATAGCGAATAGAAATTTTAGGAGAACTTATTCCAGAGAGCATAGTTTCCTGAGCTGGGTCTGAGCTGTGGTATCAGCCAGGCTGTCTCAAGAGGGTGGTGTAACCATGGGGTTTATTTCTAATAAAAGAAATATATTTTTTTCAGGAATAAAATCAAGCCAAAAATTTCAGTGGGGAATATCTGAGTTCTCATTCAACACCCAACAGTTTTGCAGTGTCAATTTCCTGTTGGGCTGGGGAAATAAAGCACGATGTTCTTGCGGAAAGCAAACTTTTTATTTGAAAATGGGAGAGTACAAAAGTTCTAGTTTTTCAAAGGTTCTTTCCTCCTCCCAAATTTAGTAAAATGTTTTTAACCATCCCTTACCCACACTGTTATAAATATTGGCATGGGTTCTTTAAGAGATCAGAGACAGACTCCATGGTGTCTAGTGGACAGTGAGGATGAAATGCTTGTTTCTCGAGCTTAATATCTTTTTCTGATAACTTAGTATCTTTCCTGATAAAATGCTCAGTAAGCACAACAAATGTTTTTGCCTAGTCTATGCATGTATGAAGCTGATTGATGTGGCTGGGATTTCTTTCAGAAGCAGATGTGAGGAATGGGAAACATTGCCGATGAGAAATGTTGCCTGAAGGGATGGGATGTACATATTATGAGGATAAAGGAGTGGCTAAGCTGCTTCCTTAAAAGGGAAATTTACCCTAAAGTGATTTTTACAAGCTGTCATCCTGAAAGGAGTCATGCCTTATTTAGGAAATAGAACTTTAGGAGCAAGGAACGTGTAAAGTATACACCTTGGACTTTACAGAGTATTAAAGAAGCTGAAACAGAGCTGAGAGATGGAATGTTGCTTTGAAGAGCCTGGGAGTTGTTGTCGCTGGTGGAGCTTTTGTAGAGGCTGAAATAAATCTTTCTTCTGGTGCTACAAATGTGTTACTACAAATGTGGTGTTACAAATGTTAGTTATTTAGTTAGCCAGACTCTAGTATAAGGAAGGGCTTTCTCATTTCCAAGTTGCACATCGACATGGCGTATGTTTGGGAGTAATTGTAGTCACGTCATGCTCTGGGTGTAACTTCATTGCAGAGTGCAGTGGGAAAGGGTGGTACCTATTTCTTGAAAAACCAGCAAGTACAAGAATATTGGAGTTGGAAAAGAAAGTGGGGGGATTTTTTTTGGTTTTTTTTTTTTTTTTTTTTTTTTAACAGAGACATCATATATTGAAGTATGGAAATATGGTCATTGATTTGTCAGTGTACAGTTGGTCTTGTACATCTGTCTTAGACTATTCATCCATGTGCAAGCAATTTGGGCGTGTGCCCCATTCCCATTTGGAGAAGGAGCAGGCAGTGTTGCTCCTGTGCATGGACTCCACCAGTGCTTGCACAAGTGACTGTTCACACAACCACAGGAGCACCAGGGGCATGCCTGCCTGGCTGCTTCGGTGTCTTTAAAACTATTTCCACAGATTTAGTCTGACTTTCTACAAGGCAGTTCTCAAAGTGCATGTTCTGGTGTTCTTTCGGCTTATATTGAGGATTTTTTCCCCCCGTCACTGGAAGGGTAAAGATATTCTGCAGGACAAATTGCATACATTTTGAGAGGGAGGAAATTGGTTCAAGGGCGCATAAACAACAGAATATTACTGCAGTGAGTTTGGGTTTATAAAAATAGCAAGAATTTGTCTTGCACCCTTCTGATTATTTTGTTACATTAAAAACCAACTAATCGATTTATTTTTCTGGTCACAGAAAACTGACTGGACTTTATTCTTTTCTCTAACATAGCAGAACAGCTCATATATTTCTGTTGTTATTTTTGAATTGCTACCCATTTTTTGTTATGAGCTTTCAAAAACATGTTATAAGATAAGCCATTTATATTAAAACCACAGCAAGAATCCCACATGCCTATACATGCATATAAAATACAGTGAAAAAAAGGAAAGTTATGGGCAAATGATAGTTGTCCCTGAAACAACAGGCAAACCAGCCAGCTGTGAAGGAAACTAACATGATGTACTAAAGCAGAAACACAATATAATGGGGAAATGCGGTTCTTTGTTCAGATCCGTTTCCTATTAACACTTATAATGTTGTGCTTGTGCGTGCCATCCCCTGAGGACCACTTGGTCAGCCTTAAATGAATAACAGTGGAATATGTAAAAACTGCTAGATGCATAAAACTTCTGTGCACCCCTAGTCTGTTGTGTGTATGTGTTCCTTTTAAAGGAAATCTGAGCTATTTATTGCATGGAAGTTTGAGTGAAAATGCTGTTGTGTTGCCAGGGGCCAACCGCTAGCAGTAATTTTAAAGGGTGAGAGCAGAGGAGATTAGGGCAATTTGAGCATGATACTTAAGGTCTCTCTGGCTATTAGTGAAGGAGAAAATGTTTTAGCATTGAAGGAGGGGAAGTGGACTTTGTAATGCCACTTGGTTGGGCTGAGAGCCGTGAGAGAGGCTTCTGTGAGGAGCTGCAAGTCTGATGCCCTGTCGAAGTCATCTGTTTCTTTGCTCTGTAGGGTCCTGAAGCAGATGCTAGTCAGGTGTGTGATGGAGGTTCATGGGGAAGGCTGCTGCGAAACACTCTTTCCTGCTGATTTGAAGCTGAAGATTTAAAATAACTGTCCATATGTCTGATCTTACATCCTGTGCCTAATTTGGGGATAGGTGTTGAAGTCAGAGGAGTAAACATTTCTCATTTACAAAAATATGTTCATTTGAGGGAGAGTGGGTATGCACACAAAAAGAAGACAATGTGGATAAATGTAGGAATACTTGTTTTATTGACTGCTTTAGTTGCAGAACTTTCCCCTGGTATAAAGAGCTCACCATTTCAGGTATTTAAGCATCTAGCATCCATTAGAAAATTAACATTGTATACAATCTCACTGAAAATAATTCTGAAAGAAGCTGAATGTAACAACCTAAATTATCATTGACACAGGAGCTGACATTTATATTCTGAAAAATAAGTGAGTTTGTTAACTGATACAGGGGTTGCCAACCTGAGAGGATGTTCCTCTGGATGTGGACTATCTCCTAAGGCTGTTTGGTGTTTTAAGGTCTGTCCCACTCAGGGCTTCACCAACGCTGCTTGATCCAAAGCTGTGGTTTTCTCTGAAGGGCTCTCTGATCCCCACAAGAGGATATGATACCCATGGTTTGAATTAAACTGTTATTAAATGGAGAGTATTTTTCTGTGTCAGCTGTCTGTCTTACTTAAAAGAATAATTGCTGGCCTTCTTTCTAGGGAAAAAAATAATTTATAATATAGTCAAATAATAAAATAACATTTTGCTGTTTAGTCCTGTTCTAATGAGGAGAGAAATCTAGGTGTTAAAGATAAAGCAAGCCCTTTAAAGTGTAACACAGTTAGGATCTCAGAATCTACAAGGGCAAAAGGAGTGCATTTTGTGTTTCAGCTTGTTAACTACCTTATTTATATCACTCCCAAAAGCACAGCTTCAATATGTCTGTAATTAAGCAGAATTACTCCCCTAAAACTCTCTTACCACAAGACATTCTCTCAGTGTCTCCCTGTGCAATACTTCTGAACACTCATCATGTCCATTTCTCCACCCTAAGGTCTGGCTAGTTGACGCTGATGAAGTCTGAACGCAGACTTTGAGGGATTTCTAATGGTATAATCAGGAGGTGGCTGTTGAGCTTCAGAACATGTCATTTTCAGGCCTCAATGTTTGTTTTAAATCCCAAAGGGCACCTTAGGATTCCTAAAAGATTAGTGAACACGGCCTCCCAAATCTGTGCTAAGGCTCTTCTTGGTTGTTTTTGTTTTTTGGGTTTTTTTTTTTACAAAATTGGCAGCATAGTCAAGAACCTGTTAGGTAAAGGAGATAAATATAATGGAAGAGCAAACAGTGGGAAAAGAGAGGACTTGTGTGATAACATATTCTTCCTGGATGTCATAGACCATGTGCAAATAATGAGCACACCGAAAGGAAGGCAGAACCTGGTTAAGTACTGTGTCAGGAGAGCCTGTGATCTCAGGCTATTAAATACTACAGCGCTCCTTCAGAGCATCATCATTCAAAAAGAAGGTGACAGTGTGGTCCCCGTGAGCTGCTGCCCGGCATCAGGCTGGAAAGGAGGGGGGAGCAAGATCAGAGCAGGCTTTGGGATGAAAGGAGGTTATCTCATTTTCATAAGGAAGATTGCTCAAATACCTGCTTTGACCTCTTGTGTTAGAGCATGAATTTCAATGAAGGGATAAATGGTGACATCTCACCCCTTTGCCAGTTTTTGAGGATTGAGCTGTGTTATATTAAATCGTGCTTGGAAATCTCTGGTTAATACATTTAGAGAAACAGCTCTCAGGAACATCTACCTCCCTTCCTTCCTCCTTAAAACAGTAATGAATCCAAATTGCTAATAAAATATAAGAGCTCAAAGATGTTGTGCACAGACCACGTTTCTGGGCTGAGTATTTTTTTAATGTCAGTTTTCCCACAGCTGTTAAAATGTTACAATCATTAAGGTATCAAAACTGTCTAGCCAAGAAGAGAGACTTTTCTTTCTTTACACTCTTGAATTGTTTGAATGTTTTGTTTAGAAGACCTCCATTCTTTGTTTCATTCTGTGGAGAAAGTAAACTTGTAATCTGTCTGTACTGTAAATCTTAAGAGCCATTCATTGAAGAATAAACTATGCTTTCTCCTGTGAGGCTATATCTCTAACAAATAAGATTACGTGCCTACAAACTAACAAAGGAGATTAGCAGATACATGTTGTCCTATATGCATTTTGAAACTGTTTTCCTATGTCGTAGGAAAAACTCGTTTTAAGGTTACGTTTATTAAAAAAAAAAAAAAAATAAAAATTTACTGACATTCAGGATTTATTTCGGCTTTGCCATGGGTTGCCAAGCAAAACCAGGGAGGCTGTGCTGTAGTTGGGAATTAGAAAAGGACTTGTTGAAGGGATCAGGAATATTTTGAAGTGTATGTATTTATTGCAGGAAATTAGGTCCTTTTCGCTTGAGCTGGGGGAGCAATCAAAGGACCAAGGATGTCTTCTCTTCTGCAGCCCCAGGCCCCTGTACTCAGCATCCCAACCCAAGAACATGTTCTTTCTCAGGGCCACATGCCAGTACCGCTCAGGCTGTGTTAAACCTTTCTTCTTATTACATTTACAAGCTGCCTCTTCATCTCCCTCCAATGTGACAGCAATCAACCCACACAGCTTACCCTACGAAATAACTTGGCAAAAACTTTTTCCTCAGATCATCCTTGTTACTGAGTAGCTTTTTGCTTTTTTTGTCTTTGTTCAAAAGGGAACAAAAAAGCATCAACAGCGAAAGGAAGGATAGTTTCAAGGTAGTTTAACCTGGACTTTAGCGATGTGTTTTCTGGGACTATGTTCATCCTTAGCTTTTTTAATGCAGGGTGTAAGAGGCCCCGTCAGCTGAAAGGGTTATCAGCTAACACCAGCACTGTAATTTATGCTCCAGGGGGGAGATCCAAACTGCCCTAAACTCAGCAGCTAAACAGGTACCAACTGATGAGAAAACCTCCAGGAAAAGTTGGTGTGTTTCTTGGGGTCATCCACAAACACTGGGGAATGTCTTCCCTTTCCCCTTTCCCCCTACTTTCCCCTTTTTCTTCTTTAAATAAAAAAGAATCTGGCACTTCCACAAGCATTAATAAATTTTTCATCGTTTGCGGCATTGTTTGTTGACGTAGATGTGAAACTCGGGTCTTCTCTGTGACTTTTTGAGGAAAGAATGGTGGAAAACTGGTTACATCTATGTAAAAAAAAAGCCAAGTGAGCAAGATCACAAAACTAACTTTCCTAAGAAATCTTAAGAATGGGTAATTTTTCAGTCATCCCCCTAAAACCCTGGTACAGTTTTTTTAAGCCTATTTAATGTCATGTGTTTTAGGCTTTTTTGGTGGGGTGGAATTATTGTTTTAAAGTTAATATAAATAGGAAGAAATCTGTAATCCCAAAGCTATAAATCTTTTGCTTTCATAAAAATTATGGAATCATTGAGCTATATGGCTGGAGGGGACTTCAAGTGTTCATCCAGTGCTCTGCCCAAAGTAGGATTAAGTAACATCTACATCATTTCTGACAGAAATATCTTTAATGTGTTTTTGACAACCTCCAGAGCACACATCCTATTGCTGTGCTTAACTCTATTCACTTTGAGTCAAGTTTTTCTTTCAGGCTAACCCAAACCCTCCCTGATGCAAAAGCAGAAGTTGCTTTTATTTTTGATTCTACTTAATGTAGAAATGGAGAGATGTATTATTTCTTCTGTCTTCAGCAGCCTGTTGTGTATTTAAAAATGCATTATGTCCACCCTCTGCCTTGTCTTCAATAGAACAACCAGGTTGCTTAGTCCATCCTTAGCCATCTTCTAGACTTCGAAGTTTTTCTCCAGCTGTCCAAAGGCTTCTCCTCTGCCTGATCCCCCTTTAGCTAGGAACAGTACCTAAAAGTGGATGTGGTACTTCCAATTGGACATACTGAAACAAAGGACAGGATCTATGCACCTATGTTCAAAAATTTGGGTAGGAAATAAAAAATTCACTTGCTATTGGTGAAGACCAAGAAGTCCAGCAACACTTACAGATGGTTCCCATTTGAAACGCAGTGTTTGCCACTGAAAAAGCTAGAAATAAATTCTTTCAACTTATCCAAACTAAGGGAACTCTGCAGAGAGGATTGCTCAGCAGCGACGACTTCTTTGTTTTTAATTGCAGAATCCATAGCATCACTAATAAATCATGACAGTGTGACAAATGACCCGTCTCAGCTGAGGATCCTGCCTGAAATCCCATTTGGTTAATGGTGTTGCACCTACCAAGGTTTCCTCTGGAGTGCTTGGTTCAGAGCTGACTCCAGGGGAAGTGTGCCACCTACTGAATCACCAGCTCTGCTTCCTGAAGCACCCTGGGATTTCCTTGGAGGGCTCCCTAATGCATTTGGCCAAGACCAACCCTGTTTAGCTTATGAGAGCAGACCAGATCACAGCCTGAGGCTGTTATGGCTGCTGGCCATATTACTCATTGGGGATGTTTAGTCATGTATCTCTATGAAGGGAGACCATATTGCATTAAATGTCTCAAGTTAGTTCTGCATACATTGTTGGTAAATTGCTTTGTGAGCCTTTCTGAGTGGAAAGAGCTGCATATGTATAAAATATTAAGACTTAATGGAGTGTATATAACATGTATGTATACTTTGAGGTAATTTTTATAATAACCATTCACGTATAGCTGTGTCATTGAAAATGTAATAAAACAGAGCAGGAAGGCAGCCTCTCTTAAGTTCTGCTGTTTCAGTTCTGAATTACTCTGATTTAACTGTTGAAAGTCTGGCTTTGATACTTAAATGTTGCTAAATTTCAGCAACATGGTTGTTTAAATCTAATAGAAGTGAGTACCAGGATAAACACTGTACAGCTAACATTAATTGGAATGCAATTCCACTTGACTGCAGTAAGTCCTTATTAATATTTTATTATTCATAAATTCACAAATGGTAGATGTCTTTGCATTAACACACCTCATTTTCTCATTCTAGGCAACACGACCCCCCTCCGGTAGGTAGCTTACAGCAGTACTGTGCAAGTCTTCCAATATTAGGAAGAGTTATAATCTTAAGAGTGTGGCTGCTGCTATATCGTATGAGGTATTTGCTCTCTCTCTCTCTAACTTTTGCAGGGGATAAGAGTTGGGCAAAACTGACACTGGGAGCTGAGTATCCTCACAATAGGGTGATTACAGTCAGTCTGGTTTCAAAAGCACAGATAAACCTCAAACAATTACAAACTAGCATGCTTTATACCTCTGTCCAAATTACTAAACTTGACATTAATCTTTTTTTTTTTTGTCTTCTTTAAAAGGTACTAGAATAGGTACTAGCCCTAATACATGTCTTGTTTTCTACAAACAGTCTCTGATCCTGGCATTAATACCCCTTTTGACTTCCCTGTCTGCAGTCTTTGCCTCATTGTACCCCTGCTCTAAGTGCATACAGCAGGAATTGAAAATAAAAAAGCATTAAAGAACTGCTGGCACCTTGTGGTAAATGTTTGAAAAACATTTTTAGCAACAGTTTAGACTGTAAAACATATGAATTTTATCAGTCATTAAAACTATTCTGATGAAAAAGGGATCCATATTATTTTATTCTATTTGCCTCCCTTCTAAAACCCTTCAGTGCATTTTCTTCCTGCTGCCTACAGTGCTACCTGGCACATGCTAAAAATTAGCTTTTTTTAAAAGCAGTTTGTGAAGTTTTAGTGGGCCTGGCTGCTCCCAAATGTTACAATTTTGTTTGCAAGGCTACTGAATGAGAGGCAAGACTACTGAGCCAGAGCAGATTTGTATGCAGGAAAGAAAGCTTAGCTCAATGGAAATATGTTTAGGCAGAGAAGATAACTCAGATGTTTCCTTGTGCTGGTTTTGCTTCTTATTAACTCAATGCAGAGAGGCAATATGAAAGACGTGACTTGGGTGGGATTTGTAAAAAGCAGAGCAGTGGTTTGGTGAACTAAGTTGGGAGGTTTTGCTCAGGAAAAAGAATAATGAGACTTCAAGGAGCCTTATTTCAAGGGAAGAGATGGAGTGGAAGGGAGCAGAAGGACTACAAAGGTCACAAACGTAGCCTGGAGTAGGCTAAGTGAGAACAGGAGGAATAAAATTGGTATCGCAGACCAGGAGAGCCAACACATTAGATCAAATATATGTGTGAAGAAGACAAAACAGAAAGCTCTTATATGAAAACATTTCTTGGGAACGAGCTGAGCTGTGTTTCAGACAGTGTATCAACCCATCTCTCATCCGTGCTTGTTTCTAAATTCACTAGCACTCTGCACTTTACAGACCTTTCTCTTTCTATGAATTCTTTATAGAAGCCAGGTTAGCCGAAATGAAAAATGGAGTTGTTTTTCTTAGGTGCGTGATTTCAAGCTTAGCAAGAAAACTTGGGGAAAATGTAATTGGCCTGAACAAAACAAAACTTCCAAGGGCTTCACCAAGTAAAATCTGATTTTTATCAATGCCCTTTTAAACATTTTTTTAGTGGACTGCTTTCATGGCAAAGTTCAACTTTGTTCCCAGGATTTCTGACTGTACAACTTTTTACACGTTTTGCTATCCTTATAAAAGACAGACAAAATGGTTTAAGGAAATATTTTTTAAAATATTCATTATCTGGCAAAGACCAGGCCTGCAGTATTTCAGCCTAAAAAGGGAAAGTTTTGGAAGTTTTTAGAAGTAACTAAAAAAGGGAGATAGAATGAAAACGAAGATACAACTGTCAACGTAAGTTTTCATGACATTCATCCTGCATCTTTTAAAAAAGTCAGCTTTACCTTTTTACATAATCACATTTATAATATCTGCATGATGCTTTCTGTATGATAATATATGTTATCTAGGTGTGTGTTTGTGAGAGATATGCCCCTACATATGGGTATTACGACCACAGTGGTGAGGCAGGTAAAATCAAAGCAATCACAACCTAGAATTAATCCTGGTTTTGCTTTGTGTTTACCTGATTGGCTCTGGGTTGACTAAATCCTTGGAGCTGCTTTTTGTTAGCTGCAGCTTGCATTTCTTTTACAGTACTTGCAAGTATTTAATATGTTTTTGTTTGAGCACTATGGAAATGCTGACCAGCTAAGGAATGAGATGCAACTGAATAGAGATTTTTCTGACTTGACTCCAAAATATAAATGACCAAAAATCTTATAAGGTGTCCGGAGTAAAAGTTAGGTGATGGGTGTGAGGGCTGTCCATCTTTATGTCTCTTTAGGCTGGAGACACAGAATAGCCAACACGGATAATCAAAGCAAAATAAAAACACGAGAAAGTGAAGACATATTAACTGACCAATAAAAATAATAACATTCACGATAATCAAGCAACCAGACTGTAGCTTGTGCTCTGAACCTTGCCAAATTTGGGGCTGCTGGCAAGCCACCAAGAATAGCACATCCAACAGACAAGGGCCCCTCATCTGAGAGAGCCTGGCTGCGGTCTCCAGAGAGCTTTGCCCTACGAACCGAGAGCGAGAGCATCCCGGCTGGCCTGAGATCGCTGGGAAGGGACACTCGGCTGGACTTGTGTTCTGTGTGAATTCAGATTAAATGAAGGGACTCAGTTGTTATTTAGTAAAAACAGTTTCCTAGGTTACCTTGGAGTAACTTTTACTGTGGTGGTATGATGTAATCAGCTGGTTTAACATTTAAAGCTAGTAAAATATGTGCATATAATTTTTTTTTAAAAAAGACGTGCCTAATCACTTTCATTTTGCACCCACTTAGCTCAATATTAATTGTTTATGTTGGCTGAAGATTTACAAACAGGCTTAGGAGTGTAATAGCCTAGATTTCTACATCTGATGGCCTGAAAGTTAGAGGGAGTGAAGAGTTTTGTCAGACTCCTAGATCTTTCCTCCCACACATGCTGGCCACCACATAAATCATGTGTATGAGTTTATAGTGGAGTCAGTGCTGGATGTTAAGCAACACCCAGAAGTGAAGTTCTTGAAATAATTTCCTGTGAAAGCAACAGTAGACAGATTTGTAATCACAGATCACGACATTAATCAAGTAAACAAACCATCCATTTTTTCCTGTGACATTATTGAAATCCCTTTTAGGAACACTGAAAATTGTACATAATGATACTGCCTAATAACAAGCATAACTGGAGCAAAATGGTACGAAGTGCAGGCAGCTTCTCAGGGCTGTGTAGCACAGATGTAAAATTCCTCTCTAAAATGTGCTGAGTGCCAGCAGACGTCTGAAATACTGCTTAAATATTCTAGTAGTATTAATGCAACTACTTATCTCCGTCGTAATTAAAACATTTTTCCTCTTTAAAACTTTACAAAAAGTTGCTTATCGCACTCTGTCAGCCAAGAGAAATTTCAGGCAGGGCTGAGAGTGAACCTGTAAATAAGGGTAAACTTTGTCCTGCACTCTTATTCACTCTGACTAATTCCCACTCAGTAAAAGTTGCTGACAGCTGCAGACTGCTCGACAACTACAGCTAATGTGGAGGAGTCTGTCCTAGGAAATAGGACAGGTAGGTTTCACTCAATGTGCTTAAAAATGAGGTTTGCTGGAGGGGAGAGAACTGCGTGGTGTTGAAGGGGAAAATGCCAAGTGGGGGGAGGCTGCTTGTGTCCAGAATAGTCCTGATTTGGTTTAATGTTATCATTAGTGGTAGTGAAAGTATGGTAGTGAAAGTATAACAAGTAGTGCTGGTGACGCAGGGTTTGGAGACATTGGCAATACCAAGACGGACCTGGATATCATACAAAAGGAAAAAAAAAAGAAAAACCAACCCAAAAAACACGGATGAGCTTTGAGTACTGAAGTAATGGCAATGGAATGAAATTCAGTATTAAAAAATGCAAGGCTGTGCCTGGGGGGACTAATAAAAATTTGTAGAAGCAGAAGAAGAAGCTGGGAGATCATCATCTGGAAATGTCTGTGTAGGAGGAGGGCTCATGGATCGTGGTAAGTGGTCATGGAGTGGCAGCAAGCTTCTGTGATGATCTGCTCATTTCCTAGGAACTAGTGCTTGTAAATAACACTGCATCAGGAACACGGCTTTCCAGAGGGGATGGGAGGTATTAGACTGGCATGGTGGATTCATCTGGAGCTAACTTTTAACACTGATGAAAAACATCCTAGGGAAGGTGGGGGAAGGTTGCAGGAGGAAAACTTAGCTGATTAAAGGATACACAGAGAGGGTTGACACGTTCAGCAGAAAGGGCTGGGAAAAAGGTCCTTGCAGCAGGAGTCTGGGCAGATATGGAAGAGGTACAATTACATTGGTAAAAGCCAGAGAAAATGATGTTGCAACTATTGACGTGCAGGGTGGTGAGACATATGTTCCGGTGATGAAGCAATTACAAGAATATATAAGCCCTGAAGTGTTTTCAAGCTGAATTCAGGTTGGCATTCCATGCAGAATAATTAACACACAAAACCTTGAACATAAAGAATGAAGACAGTAGAAAAATCCTAAATCCTAAGAAATTAAATTCATGCTACTTGGAAGGAGGAAATAAAGGGAAAGTTTTGGGCAGACAAGAGAGAAAGAGTAAAGGCTAAGGGTTTGGAAGGTTAAAAACTGAAAGGAGAGATCCCAGCTAAGAGGAGAGACTGACTGAAGGGCTGCTTCTCTTGCATCAAAACTATTCAGTTGTAATCACAGAAATGTTCACTTACGTTCTGTATTGGGCTGTGAGTGAACTTTGCAGGTTCTCAGATGAGTTAGTCATCATTGTTTTAATCTGTTTATCCTGTTTCCATAATAAATATATTTTTTCCCTTTAAACAACTTTAAAGTCTAGTTTGTTTGTTGTTTGTTTTTCTTTAAATTGAGTTGTGGGTTATTTTTCAACACGGTCTACTTTTTCCAATGCAGAATTTACAGAAGTGCCTTATTGGCATGGGCTGCAGTCGCTATGGACAAGCACGACCATTTGGGTTTGTACAGCAGCAGGAACAAGCTGGTGTTAGAGGGTATCCAAGCAGAAGACTGTGTAAACCTAGTAGAAACAGTTTGTGTGGAATGTGTGCTTACTCACTGTGTATTTCAGGGTACATGCATGTTTTGTACAGATACTTTTTTATCCCAGAGTTTGTTTGGGGTTTTTAATGCAAGAATGGAAAAGCTATTTGTTTTGATTCATAGAAACTGATGTTGAAACTAAAGCAGCATCCTGCACCACAGAATGTGAAAGTAAAGAAATTATTTCTCTTTCATTTATTATCACAGTAAAACTAGTGATGACTCTGATGTCAGTAAAATGCAGATGCTTTCCAGTCAGTCCTGAAAGGATTTATCTGAGTGTCTGCAAGAGATCTGTTTGGTTTCAATATGTTTGGAGTTAATAGATAGCCACACTTTTTCAAAGAAAAGCATTGGAAGACTAAACAACTATGTAAATCCTAAAACCGTAAGTGGGTACAGATGGACCTCACTTGATTTCAGAGAGGATCTATCAGATAATGAATCTGTGGCTGGAGAAGTTCCTATGAAGGAAACTGAAATGGGATTTCCTGGTTAACTCCTATTTTTTTTAAAAAAAGGAAAATACATTAGTTATTCCCTTTAAAAATATCTAGTCATCTAATAGCTTTATGTTATCAACTACAGACTTTTAATTCTTTTGGCTGACTTGTGACACTGGAAACTTTACATCACATTATGTTTCAACAAGAGTCACTGCAAATAGGGAATTGCAGGCTGGCTCTTGGTTGTGGCTGCATCTCAGTTTCTGTGCTGCAGACCTGTGTGGTTTTTAAGAAACATTAAAAAATTTTAATTCACACAAAAAGAGGCTGGTGTTTAGGTGTCAAGACCCTGGATGTAAACTAAAATCAGATTCTTGGATAAAGCCAAGTTGAAAATGGTACCTCCTGGATCATGAATTTTCATCATCCTGATAGTGATTGAATGCTCTAAAGCCTGTGTGTGAGGATGAGCCAGGATCAACAGAATTACTTGGCTACTTGTAATTCATGGAACTCCAAAGCTTAAGTCAGTTTGTTCAGCAAGAGTCCAGAAAAGATTTCCTAGTGGACAGTTATAGCTGCTCATTTTCAAGGAGGAAATATTGTACTATCAGCTGGATTACTAACAAAAGAGGGCGTATCTTTAAAAACAAGTTATCTTGTGTATGTTTTTATCAGATAGCTCTATGAATTTGTCCTGCTGTAATGAGGTTGATCTGAGTCCGAGCACTCTCCTCTTCCAGTTGGAACTGAGTTGCAGATACTTGCCTATTTTTAAAAAAAAAAAGTTTCATTAGAGTATTAGTTACTGTTATCATGCTGAAAAATAAAGATGAGAGCTAACAAAAATGCATGGAGATGACAGTTTAGGGGAAGAATAAAATTTGGTTCAGTGCTAAAATTTGTTTTAGAGCTGTACTATTTATTTTTCAGTGCTTACCACACTGTACTTCAGAGCATATATTTTTAATTACAGCATATAAGTTTGCTCTTTTAATCCAAATTTTGCTATTTCAGCTTACTTTTCTGTCTGCTAGAAGTAAAACAAGGAAAGAGCATCAAAACCAGATCCTTTTTCCTGTACAATCTTTGAGGTACAGCTATATGTGATAAAGTTTTCACTGTGTCCAAGACAAAGCCTGTAGAGTTCTGACTAAAGATTAAGATATTTGAGATCTAGGGTCAAAATATTTAGTGTAGATGTATGGCAAAGCTTCTTCAAGCAATTCTGAAAAGAGCAGTGGCTCCCCATTTTAACCAGCACATACTAATTATCTGTTAGAGTAATTAGAATCGCAGTTGGGGAAGGGAATCTTTAATATTCACTATGCATGAATATTAAAGATTACACGATGGTTTTTACCTAATTGCAGCTGTTTGCTGCTGTCCTTAGTCAACATCTCCCCTCTGCACTCCTGAGCCATTGGCTGGCTGCGATCTCCCATGTTGGGGGTAATTGCACCACCATCATCTTGGCCTGCAAGATGCTTTGGGATCTTTCAGGGTGAAAGGTTTTACTGAAGTGTAAAACATTATTAATTATTTGGCATAAATTGCTATGTTATTTGTCTTAGGTATTTGTGGTTTACAGCTCCAATAAAGAGGAGGCTGCTCACACTGCACGCCTCAGTGATATGGATACAAAGCTCTTCACTTCTAGGTCAGCCACTTGCCACTGGCCCATGGCTATTTGTAGGCAATTCTATTTCCTACTAGTTGAGTGTTCCCAGAACAAAACCCCCATGATCGCAAGTGGCTTTAAAGTGCTTAGAACTGTTAATGGGAAAGCGTTTCTTATCTTGAAATCATTCTTGAAGATTCATTGCCAAAATGTTTTGGGGAAGTCTACTGGCCATCATGCCCATTGCACATTTCCGTCTCCAGAGAAGTTGGACCCAAATTTTGGCAATTCTTCTTCCTTAAATATTTTCAGTGAGGTGTTTCTAGTGTAGCAGCACGTTTGAGCATGTGTGTGAAAGCGGGAGATCTTTGTTTCAGGTTTACATTTAGATTTCATCCAATCCAGTCTTAGAACGCTTATGTTCAAGAAATCTGGGGCAATTCTCACAAAAGATATTAACAGATATTTTATTTCATTACAATTTGGAGAGTTCATAGGAAAACCTTTGATACAGCGCAAAGCTGAACACTTTGATCTGAGTCTTCTTAAACAAAGGATATCTTTTTCTGAAGCACCAAAGTGGCTTGGGAACATGTGCCCCATTTTCTTATGAGTAACTTGAAGAATCCACTCTTAACGCTGCTTTCCTTTAGTTTCCTCTGAAATTGTGGCTATTTACTTTCTTATGTCCCTGCTAGTGACAGCTCGCCTGCTCAGACAGCCTCCCTGTGCAGACACTGGTGCAGACAGTCCCTCTGTCCACTACAAAAACATGGGACACCCAAGTTGAACTAAATGCTGAATACCGCCACATGGGTTTGCAGTGGTCTGTAACTGAAAGGGTTCACTGGAAGCAATTTGCAAAGAAATCCTTAGGAAACCACCTGGATGGTTATTTTAAATTAAAAAAGGAAGAGATGCCACTTTAAAAAAATAATTTTTAATACTGGGTTTAAGGTTCCATACATGTGATAGTCATTAAAGCTTATTTAACCCTGAAATTATCTGGCCTCTTTAATTCCATAGGGACTGTAAGGCTCTTGGGTTAGAAATGAAAAATAATGTCAGAATGAAAATGAGACTTTCCTGAGTGCAGGACCATTATTACAGAATATTTTCTTAATCAAGCCTCTTTAAGAGCCAAGCAGTGGAGGAAAAAAATAATCAGGTTATGCTGCCTTTATCCACAGGGTCTTTGCTGATGCTTTGGGCCACTGATTGACATAGGCAAAAGTCAGTCCCAAGGGCTGGATGAGACACACTCACCTAAAATGTGTGTAGGACCTGTGATTTGTCCATCCACAATCTCAACTGCAGTACACCCAGTTCCTTGCTGCAATACACATTTGGGATAATCCCAGTGCACTCTGACGTTTGGGCTCTTAAAAGTCAGAGCTTTCTGGTTGTTGAGACTGGAAACTTTCAGCAGAAGCAGTGATTTTTGTCAAGTTTCAGTTACACCAAACATCTGTGGTGTGCCCCACCACCCTTTCCCCAAGGATGAAACATTCTGCAGGGAGGGTGTTGCAAGAATTCCTGAGCTAGACAGCTAAGCTGGAGTCATAACTGTCCTGGCCAGGGCCCTAGTTTGAAGAAGGCTCCCATTAGGATTAAAACATCCCATAACTCTCATCACAACAGCCCTATTCTTGATGAACATGGAAATTTAAGGCTGGGGTTGGAATGGGGGGAGAATGAAAAGACAGACAAGTAAACAGATAAAGAGGGAGCTCTTGCATGCAAGTGGAATTTCCTCTGAGCACAGGACATTCTTTATCATTAACTGGTCCGTCACGGGAAGGAAAAGGGGAAAACAGTGTTTCCTGTTAGGGGGAAGAAAAAATCAATAGGCTTTGGAAATACCTGCCTGGAAAGAACTTTGTGTTTTCCCATCAGCAAGAAAAAATAAGTTTTTAACTCCTTTGGAGCATGATGTCTGTTTTAAAACATTTTATTTCTTGAAATAGGACTTCAGTGTAAACTGAAATGATCGGCAGTTCAGACTGCTTTGATCTTTCTTGTTCATTTCAGAAAATGCTCTTACTCCTGGAAATATCTTCTATAAGACACCGTTTTGAAAGCAGTTAAATTCGTCTGAGTTTGTGTCTATGAAAGTAGTAATAATTAAAAGGGCCGTTTGCCATACACACGCAGTCACTTCTGTGATGTTATGGTTAAGATGCTCACAGATGGACAATGGATCTGCTATTGCTTCTGGTGAACAAAATTTTGTTTTGGAAAGAGCAGAGTTTCCAGGCAAGTCCTCAAAGCCTCAGGAGGACAATGAACTGCCCTGCAGCTCCTGCATATCTCTTTGGTTGCATTTTGCTTTGAATATCTACGGTGGTAGAAGTGTGGGTTTTTCAGAAGAGTGAGAAGAGGCCCAAAGACTGCAGGAATGGATATCTATGCACAAGCAGATCCATGGTAACCTGAGTTGCTCATGGTAATCCTTTTTCTCTTTAGGTGGCAGATTCCTTCTTTGCAAATCTGGACCTGGGGATTTAAAGTCGTGGCTCGCTTGTAGCCGCATTCCCGTGTTCTGAGCCAGGGACCTGTCCTGGGCCCATGGCAAAATTGATAGCAATGTCAGTGGCATAACTGGATGAGCACAAGCTATGTAATCCAGCAGTGTAAATGTAAGAAGACAAAATAAAAAGAAGGAAGGAGGGAAGATGACCTCTTAGACATGCACAGAAAAAGGGGTGGAAGTTGCATTTTTTTAAATGGAGAGGGACAAGAGGGATAAGCTTAAAATGAAACTATCAGCAAGGCTGGAATTAAAAGAGGGCTTTAGGAATGATCTAACTTTTATTTTATTACATGACAGAAGACAAAAAATCAATAGCTGGTAATTCAGACATAAATGAGTTATACAGGCCATTGACACAATGGACCAAACTTTATAACAACCACATCTGATGCTGTCAAGCCACAGGCTTCAGTGGCGCCAGTAATAATTATGGCTGATCACCTCTAATTCAGAGCTGCCTTGCTTGATAAAGGTGTCACTCTGAGTGGCTGCAGCATCAATATCAATTGAGGATGTCATCCAGCAGGTCAGGCTGCTGTGGAGAACTGTTTTTTTAATTGAATAGGACAAACCCTTAGTTTTCTCCTCCTCTCATTCCGTCTGTAAAAATCATACATATCTTAAACAAAAAATTATTTGAATTCATGACTGAATCTACTTGGATTCAAGACCAAACCATGACAGAAGCTAATAGTGTTGGTCCATAGAAATAAATTCTAAAGATAATTTAAAATCATAGGAATATCCTCAGGAGGAGACTTTGGCACTTTACAATAATCCCTCTTGCATTGCTGCTGTGATCAATTAAAGAATCCACCCCCAAAAAACCCTAGTGTGGTAAAATGCTGCTAGGCAATAGAAATTGATTTTCCATAGACTCACATCATCATAAAGAAGAAAAAAAAGCACATTGACTTTGCTGTTTTCCTACTGTTTCCTAAATTTGGGGGGCATGAGTGCATCCACTGAGGGTTGGAAAACTGAATTTCACTCTGAGATGTGAGGTGAAGTGGCTTTGTGAAATAGTTCTCAACCTATAAAGAAAGGAGACACTTTTAAATACCTCTACGGTGTTTCACGTGCCTTTAATCCTTACATCTGCAGTTTGATGTTGAAACTATTAGTCTTTGGATTGCTCAGGAATGCTATATGTGCTTAGACATTTTCATTTATTATTATTGTTGTTGTTGTTGTTATTATTATTATTATTATTATTGTTATTATTGTTGTTATTATTATTATTATTATTATTATTACTTAGGCTTTGCATTCTTTTGTGGACCAACTGCTTGGTACTGCATTGACGACGATCAGTTGGGAGTGATGCACGGTGAGAAAGCCCTCTGTGAGGGAGGACACGAGCGGTATTTCAGCCTCGGCCACTGTAGCATTTAACATCAGGAGGACTTTGATGAGGCAGAGCACTTTGCACCACAACAGCTTATCCCTGCGTGCGTGAAAGTTGATTATAAGTTCCATTTAGAAATATTCTCTATGGTTAAAAAAAACAG
>VWZT01002562.1:452724-556246 GCA_013397055.1 Pachycephala philippinensis | reverse complement strand
TGGGAGAGAAATGACGGAAAGAGCAGCACAGCAGAGAGTTAGTTATAAAGCTTGCTGTGCTGTGTGGCTTTTCTGGTACTTTATTCTGTTGAGGGGAAAGAAGGTGCCTTGCACCTGTGTGTTTGCATACGGAGGAGTATGGTGCAAGAAACAGCCCCGTCGTTTTCCGTCAGAAACCTGGGGCTCAATTCCAGCTGTGCTCTGCTGAGGCAGAGAAATCCCAGTCTAAGGCACAACCTGCGAAGCAGCGCTCTCCATCCTCCCAGACCCCCGCCACACGCTGCTCCCCGGCTTCTCCGCTGCCCTCCTCAACCCAGGATCGCTCTCCTCCTTTTCCAGCGGCCGGATCCTCCCGAAGCGCGGCCCGTGCGGGCGTTCGGGAGGGATGCGGGATGTTCTGGTGATCCCCGGTCACTCGTGTCAGCCCCGTCCCTGGTCCCAGGGTTTTCCTGCGCTCCGGCACCAGCTGCGCAGGCCCTTCACAGGCAGCACTGTTTCTTTCTCTGTTTACTCGTTTCCAATGGCAATTGCACCACCGAGTCTCAGTACGTCTGGAACTTGGCCTGGGGCTGTTTTGGTTACATTGAAGTTTTTGCTTCAGCGCTGCCAGATTTAAATGGTGACTTCACCAGCACTGAGCTAAAAAGGAGAAAAGGGGAGGAGGGAGGTAGTGCAGCGAGCGGGAGCGAGGGAGAGGGCCAGGGCATTACATCATCGCTTGGACGGGAATCAAATGGGAAGGATATGACTCACTCGGGCTAGTTAAGCTTTGGCTCAAGTTCTACATACACTCATTCCAGGGCTCTCATGTTCTGCACCTCAGCAGGGAATTCAGGCTCAGTGATGTCCATGAGGTTTGTTTTTAATTTTCTTTTCCTTTTCTGATTTCTATATAGTTTCCCCCCCTCCTCGCCTTCCTCCTCCTCCTCTCCTCCTCCCCTCCCGAGTCCCCCTTTCCCACTCTTTTCCACTTCTACAGAGTTTGTTTTCTGCTGCGTGTAACCTCAGCTCTTAGGAGCAGAAGCTGTTTTCTCGACCAAACCAAACCCAAACAAGGAGCACAGCAAACTTGAGAGAAGTTTGGTAGTTTGTTGTGGTTTGGTGTGCCCCCCCTCCATCATTATGTTGTTCCTAATCGGAGGAGACAGGGAGAGAGTTAAAATGCAGGAACCAATCGCTTGGACGGTGATGTAATGCTGGAACTGCAGGGTTGTTAAGTAATGTGAGAGGAAGGGGGTCAGGGTTGCAAAGCATTTACCTGCTGTCAAGGGGCTTTAAGTTTATTATCAATTGCAGTGACTGTAACTGGCTTCAGACTGCACTCTCTAATTATTCACAGACTCCCCTTTTTTATCTTTTATTATTAAAACTATATTACGGTATTTTAAAAAATGTGATATTATCACAGCTGCGAATTATTTTCCACCGGGGTTTTTTGATATTTTTTAAATGGCTTGAAACTGGATGTCTCTTTCACAAAAAGCCCGGAGAGAGCAAAAAGAAAAGAGAAAGGCAAAAAGGGGTGGTTCTTCGAGCGTGGCTGGCGAATTTGAAACTGTTTGAAGAAAGCAGTTCAGCCTCTGCCTAGCAGAGCGAGTAAAAGCTTCTACTGTTGGAAATCCGCTGTAGAAAATAAAGCGTTTAAGGGAGGCAGTGTGCAGAGCTCATCCCAGCGAGCCTCGGCGTTTCATCCCTAGCACTTGTCAGCAGTATTCCGATCCTTAGCTCACCCCGGGCTCGTGGCTGTCTTGCCTTAGCCGGGACCGCGGAGGTCCCGACCCTGCACAGCACATCCCCTCCTGTCACGGTTCTGCTCTCTAGAACTGCCGGGGTCTCGGGGCGCCTGCCTACATGGATTTCCTTTGCAGGACAGAGCACTGTGCTTGTCTCATTAAGTCTGTCAGTCTCCCTAAAGATCTTTTCGTCTTTCTTCCACATAGCTAACTGTCTCTAGGTCTGGTGTGGAGGGAGAAAAGGTAGCTCTTCCCGGAGTTCACTGTGAGTACATTGAGTTTAGGGTGGGCCACAGCGTTTAGCACTAAGCCCGTGCTCGGGCATTGGTTGTGTTTAGATGTGGGATGAATGTGAGCTATCAGGTGTGTGCTGATGTCCTGAGGATACCCGTTCTGCTCGGAGGAGCTCTGCATCAGGTTTCTGTGTCAAGAGCTGTCTGCTCTTAAGGTACAACTCTCAGAAGCGCCTCTTTCAAAGGAAATTTTTGTCTCTCAGGGAATTGCAGTGAACTACAGATTTGCTTGGTTAACTAAAGATTAAACATGCTTTTAAGAGTTTAGTGATTTTTTTTTTTTTCCCCCACAACCTGTATTGGGGACTGACTGAGCAAAATAACAGTGTTGTTCTACAGTTGGTGGCAAAACCTCCTGCTCTCTTCCTGAGCAAGACAAGACCCTGTGGCCAGCTTCTGCCTTCCCTTCCCTCTGGTAGCCCTCTGCAAAGCTGTCTTATGTCTACCTGTTATGTTCCTGCACCTTATTCACAGGTTTTCCCTAAGTGCCCTGATTTTCAAGCTCCTCAGTCAACTGCTCAAACACGAACAATTGCTCGTGGGCCAAACTTTTATCATTTGAGAGCCCAATGTAAGGCCGCACCCGGCGCTGGCCCACGTTGCAGTGCAGATACACCATATGGACTGGATTGCGCAGTGCTCTGTTGAGGAGGTGTGGGTTGAGGAGGGAGCTGTGCTGCTGCAGGAGTTCCCGTAGGATTTCTGACTCATACTTTCTCCTAGAAATGTTGGGAAGTGCAGCTCCATGGACCATCAGAATAAAGCATAGTAGATTCTTTCCTTTGCCTGCCCGCTTTAGATGCTGGGATGGACTTGTCTTCACTCTTTCCCTTCCTGCCTTTTCTGGCTGGAGGCTTTGTTCAGGAAAAGTCCGTCAGTGTTGTCCTAGGATAGTGTCTAGCCATGCTGCCAAGATGCTGGGCAGAGGATAACAGGCTGTCACACTCCATCTTTCCTCTGCAGAAATGCATCCCTGCTATTTCTTTTATAAAAACACGTGTAAAATACGCTGTGCAGCGTGGCCTGAAAGTCTTTGGGTATCGGATTGCATTCCACAGGGGATCAGAGTCTCACTTGTCTGGTACCAGCTATTAACATGTCACCTGTCTGGAAGGGCAGCAAAAGAGAACATCTTGGTGCTCTAGACAGTGTGGGCTGACTGATGACCCTGCTGTGTACTCAAACTTTCACAAATTATCCACCCTGCTGATTCACGCTCAGTGAAGTTAGGTAGAGGGTGTAAAGATGTAAATCCTTCTTGCCTTTCAGAAGTGCACTGCAACTCTTAAGTTGCAATTTACTGCTGCCACTTCACTGATTTCAACGCAGCACCACAGGAAAAACAGTTGTAAAGGCTTCTTTCAAAAAGCTGCAGTTGTGAATTCCGTATGCATACACACGCAGGGGTGTGTGTGTATGTATGTATGTATATTGGTTGTTGAAGCAACAAAACATATAATTAATGAAATAAAACTGTCTAGGTGAGAGTCATACAGCTCTGCTTGTGCTTGACAGGTGCTTTTGAAATGCACATTCTTTCTGGACAACAAAGAAAGGAAAGTACCTGCCCATTTGGATTCCTCTGCTCCTAGTTGCTGGGACCCAATGCGCTGGTTTGCCAGTGGACTTGCAGTTTCATGGTCAGAGGTCAACATCTCTGACAGTCAAGTTCCACACGTTTGAAGCTGGGTCTTTTGGCAAGAGGATTTTCTTATTGAAGGATGATATCTTTAGGGACCTAATTTTTAAACAGCAGCCAAGAGAAATGTTAACAGTGCTCTGAAAATGAGCATCAGAAGATATATTCAGAAGCACATGTAACCTGTCAAACAAACCAGAGGCCAAACACACCAGAGCTTGGGAGTGATGTTTGCACTGGAGAGCCAACTGTGCGTGGTCGGCCTGTGAAGAAAGGCAATCTGCTCCGAGCAGAGCCCGGCTGGACGAGTCCCAGTAAATTTTCCCCATCAAGATCCCAAGTAACATTTCCGTCTGCATTGCTGAGTGTGTGCATTGGCAGAATAGCCACTCCATAAGCTGTGTGATTTTAAGACATAATTTGGTGCTCCTTAGCTGGTCTCTGCATGCACAAAAGAATTGGCTCTGTAGTTGTGGTACAAAGGAAGAGGTAAATATCAGACAGCTTGTTTTTATTTCACTGAAAGTGATCCCTCTGCTCCTGAATTCCTCAGTTTTCCTAGCTCAAACTTGAGATCTTTCCTTTAGCCTTTTTGGAAGACTTGGTTGATGTTTGTGGAGGCCAGTGAAGCTTTCAGAGCTGGTGTCGTCAGTGCTGGGATCAGAGCAGGTCAGGTGTCGGACAGAGGTGGTGGCAGGGCTGGCAGCTCATCGAGTTTTGGACACAGCAGGCAGGAAGACCAAGTTGTTTCCTGCACTTGGGTGGGGGTGCTGGGGCAAAGTGGCCTCCTGTGCCCTACCCCATCTCTCTCTGCTCTCACCTTCCCACCCTTCTTTTGTTCATCCTGCACATGCCTGGGCCGTGTTCAGCCCAAACCGTTGAGATCAGCTTTGCTGAAAATTACAATTCAGATCAAAATGTGAGTTAGGTTCCTCCAGTGTGAAGTGAATGCTGGGTCTTTCTCTGCAGCTACAGATAAACCAGATAGGAAGGTAATTACATCTCATTCCTATCTGACTCCCTTATTTACCATAATCTCTTTTAATCCCTTTGATACTCATCATAATAATGTTAATCTTAATGAACTCATTTGGTATTAATGCGGATGTGATTTGTAAGTTCAGAGCAGGCTTGCCATCCTTGTTTAGCATTCATTAATATCCACTTAACTCCGTTTATGCTCTCTTTCTCCTGCAAATGGACTTGCATATCTTTGTCTTCCACCTAGATGATGTGGCAATTCCCATAGTGGAACTCTCTTTCCACACTCAGGTTTGTATTTCCTTTCTATTCTTCTTCCAGCTTACAAGATCTCAGAGCAAAGAGCTGTTGGAAACACTGCATCCATCTACTAGTGGCTTTCTGTACCCTGTTGTTTAGTCATTTCTTCCACTTTCGACATCAAAATTGAAGGAACCCTTATCGTCTTATTTCTCATTCATGTGGCATTCCTTCTTAGATTGCTTCAGAGATATTACCTTACTATAGCCCTCGTTTTATTGTCTCAGAGGGTGAACAAGTAAGAGACACAACCCCAAGTCTTGGCAAAGAGACAAATTATTTGTTGCTTACTACCATACTCTCCCCAAATGCTCTGTTTATGGGTGGGGTACCTTGCCCAAACAGTTTCCAGTGTGACCAGCCAATTTTAGTGAGTGAGGACTACATGTGGATGTTGAGCCTGATCCAAATCTTATTGCAGTGAATGGGAGAGCTGAGTTGATGGTCTCGGGGTAAAATCTGTGGAACTATCCTCTTTTCAGTCCTCTGAGCACCCACGTATTTTTCAACATCTCTAGCTTTGGAACGTGCCCTCTTGAAAAACTACTTGTTCAGTCACAGTGATTCCAGAGACTGATGAACCTTGGATCTCTATTAATGTGTGATTTCCTCTCTACGTGGGTGCTTGTGTTTGTTTTTAAACGTGGCATGGAATTTCTGTGTTGTGGTGCTTGCTCCCTCTCGACTTCCTCCAAACACGTTTTTAAAGCCTTGATTGTCAAATAGCATGAATTATTTTTCAGTCCCAGTGACACACATTTTGCTTTTTAGGTCTTTTGAATCCTGACAGAGCCAGGAAAGTATCATTTACTTAACAGAACACTGTTTATTCCATCCTCTCTTCCATTCTTTATTTTATGGCCTGATGTTTCCTTGTAGCATCAACTTCCAGTGTTAAAATGAGTATCTCCATTGAAAACATACAACTTTTAATTTACTGAAAGACTTCTGCACACTGTGATAAAACTAGACATTCTCTTGGTAAAAACTACTAACTGAGAGTGAGAATTGTAGTCTCTCAGATCAGCACAAGCTGTATTTCTGTGGTGGTCTTTATTTTAACATCGTATCTTTCATTCAAGAGCATTGCAGGATGTTTGGAAAATTGCAACCATTAGTCAAACATATTAAAGCTCTTTCTTAGTATAAGTACAAGACGTATTCTTGTAAATAACAAGATGGAGAGTTTTACTGCAGGTATCTGCAACTCTTGTGCTGCTCCATGATCATAAAGAATATGGGCAGTGTGCTTCAGATGGTCACTATTTTCTACAGATGATAAATCTGTGCCCATTAGCAGCAGCAAAATACTAACTATAATAATAGAAGTTCATTATCACAAGCTGTGTCAAAAGTAATGGCAGTTGAATGTTTTACCACACTGGAAAAGCCCATCAGCACCAGTAATTTTATATGTCAGATTTAACACGAGCTAGTTTTTTCCGAATGAAGTTTTACAAACCAGAACAGAAAAAATGTACTAGACCAGATTCTTCCTTGACCTCAGTTTAAGGCAACTCAGTATCATGTCAGAAAAGTTCCAGTGCTGTGTTCTTTGTTATCATTTGGTTTCCAGGTCAAAATGAACTTTTCTTTCACTGCAGCTAAGGACATGAGCTCTATTTCTCTTGTATCACAGGACTGCAGGAATTCTCATTGCTCTGAATACTTTTCAGTTTTCTGGTATACTCTGAATAAGTGAATTTCTTTAAAAAACTCATGCAGAAATAAGATTGGCTGAAAAATCAAAATAAACATTAAATTAAGGTTCAGTTTACAGTTTGCCTGAACCACCAGATTCCTTGCCATTGGAATCCCGTGTTGACAAGTATCTCCTGTGGCTGTTTGTATGAAAGAGAGATGTGTTGCACCAAGTGCAGATTGGTACACAGATCTCTGTATGTGTGGATCCATTTGTGTATGTAGGGTGTGTGTGTGAGTGTGTGTGCCTGTCCCCATCTTTGAGCCTTTGAGAAGGCAAAATTAACTTCTGCTACTCCTAAGCAATCACACCAGAAAGAATTTATCACCTGAGTAAGATTTCAAGTTGCATGACTTAAGGTGGTGATGTTGGTATATAAATTTGATTGATGGTTTCTTTCTTTTTGAAATTGACACTCTATTAGCACCCGTCAGCTCTCCCTCACATTTCAAGTTTTTCTTCAAGAATGAGAAATCTAGTTTAGGGCAAAAATTTAAGCAACAGTTAAAGGGGGATGTTGCTGTGTATCACTAAGTGTTCAGTTTGGCTTTTTACTTACTAATCTTGTGCAGTATGGGACTTCTCCCAGCTACTGCAATTCAGTAGATATTCTAATATTTAGTAATTAATGAAGCCATTTTTTAATTTAAACTTTTTTGACAGGACGTTGTAGTGCCTTATAAAAAACCTGCAGTACATACTTCAGGAAAAGTACAAAACCTTACCAGCAACATTTGTAAAAATATGCAAAAATAAGTGAATGTTACAGGAAAAAAAAATGAGTGTAGAGATAGTTGGAGAAGCATGAATTTATAAAGGTCTTCTTAGAAGAGCACAGTGCAGCTGATTGAAAAGTTTCCAGTGAGACTCAGTAATTGTTAAAATTTGGGCTTTTGACAACAATTTTTTTCATGAGAAATTGGGAATTGTTTTTGCGGAGAAATACCGTTTTTGTTATTTAAGAAAGATCTTGAAAAAGAATAAGTTTCTCACTTGCTATACACTGAAAGATGATTAGGCTTTGTACATTTTATTTTCTGTTTTGAAAAAGTTTGATATTCAGTGTCACTTCTAAATGGTTCCGTTACTTAGGATTTGTTTCTGTGGGCAAATGCCCAGAAAGTGTGAAGAGTAGCAAATGATAAAACAGGCAGTAATACTCTGGCTTCTGCACGTGTTACATTCCAGAGTTTTAAACTCTGGTCTCACCTGGTCTTGCCCAGGACAAGTTCTTGACTGAAAGCACAGCCAGCTGCAACTATAATATCTCCTTCTTTTTCCCCCTTAATAGACAGTTCTTTATCTCAGGGAGACTTGTTTTAAAGGTGCAATGCTCCAATAACAGGATGTTTTGGAGTGCAGATTGGACTGAGCTGGATGTAGGAAGGGTCTGTTTCCCTGTGTAGCACTGAGCACAGGAGCACTGAATTTCAGCAGCACATCTGCACTGCCATGTGTCTGTTGTGCAGAGGAATTATCAAACAGGACAAACAGTAGATATAGGAATTAACTGATTGGCTCAGGGTCAGGTATTTGGGTTTGCCCAAACAATCCCTAGAGGACTTAGAAAGATCTCTGTTATGAGGGGAATACAAAATTTCTGCACTCAACCAAAGTCTGGGGCGGTTTTGGGTGAAATCTGCTTGGACTGTTGAATAACTCCAAGCAAAGGGGCACCCCAAAACTGCACAAGTGTTCTTGTGCGAGTCTGCAGTGACTTACTGGAAGGTGGGTCAGCTGTACGGAGGACAGATGGCATTACGGACATCTTCCCTAGGCTGAAGGGAGAGAGTAGCCAGAGGAGCAGAGAGCAGGGGAACTTGGTTTATTTAGCCTGAAGAGATGGCTACCAGGGGATCTGATTGCAATCTTTGGCTACTTACAGGGTAGTTACAGAGGAGACAGGGTCTGCCCCACTTCGCAGCATGAAGACAGAAGACAACAGGAGCAAGTTTCAGTGAGAGAAAGTTCATGAGACCTAAAGAAAGAAAGGTTCCAGCAGGTGAGCTGTGGCAAGGCACAGCAACTGGCTGGAGTCAGTCTCTGCTACTGTAGATTTTCACACTTTGTCTAAAAAAGGGCCCCCAGCAGCCTGCTCTGATACTGCATTTAGTCCTGGTTGGAGCAGGAGGCTGGACAAGGTGACCCTCTGAGGTGCCTTCTGACTGAAACTATTCTCTGGACCTGCGCTTGGCAATGATGGCAGCACGGGCTGTCTGTACAGGGGGTGGAAGCAGGAAGAATTTTGATGAGCAAAAAGCAATAAGAAAAGCAAAAGCTGAGATAAGAACATAATGTCATCTTAAGCATATCCTGTCCTGCTTGTGTCCACCTTGACTTGAGAAATAACGAATATATGCACTTCACATAACACTAAATGTGGACTCTGAATTTTTCTGTGCTTCAGGGTGCTTCCTTTCCTAACTTTCCCATCACGCTGTAAGTGATGGGCACTCAAATTTTAGTAGATGCCTGATAAACATTCAAAGATAAAACAGTACTCATGAAAACCAGCCATTTTTTGGCTGAAATTTGAGCCAAAATACAGCCAAATATGTTTTCAGTTTATAAACAGATAAACAGATCTTGTTCCCTCCTCGACTAAGCATCTGAAATTTTTGCTTATAATCAAGAATTGCAAGAGAATTCTGAAATCCTGTGCGGAAATCCATCTCTGATTTCCAAACTAGGCAGCTCTTTAAAAGTACCCTTCCCCCCCAGCTTTTTTTTTATTATTATTTTTACAAAAAATAAGGGAATTAAACCATAGCAAATAAAACTTTGGAACCCCCCATGGCAATTTTCAGCATATTTTGCAAAACTAGGAGACAAGCTTTGTCCATAACCGTGTGAGGGATCCCTTTGCTAATATCCCTGTAAGCTCAAATGTATGTTTTACAGGAACTTAGCTAGCAAAAGCTGTTCCCACTGTAAAAGTAATGGCACATTAATGCCTTTTTGCAGTGAACTCCCTGTATACCTTATCCTGCGTTCATGTTTGTCCATTAACTAATGACTATCCAATATGCTGTCACTACTATCCCATGTAAAATCATGCATGCTCAGTTATTTTATTATTGCAAAATTAGTAATTTATTATCGAGTAGAACATAAAGACTGAGGATCAGTCCCTGTATATGACTCTTCACTGACAAAAGCTTCTGGAGTGACGCTGACTCAATCTTACATTTGTCTTGAGCTCAGAGAAGGACGTTGCTCATATTTATGAAGTTTCTAAAAGTGCAGTCTTAGAGTGTACAGCCTTGTTCTCACCACGCCACTGGCACCTTCTGTATTGTCATGCATTCACCTTGTTTGCAAACTCCTTTCTTGTGATCAAGGCAAGCTTTGTCCTTTTAAAGTGCTGTGCCTGACGCTTCGGTAAATGTCAAAGATGATTTTGCACCGCTGTTGGATGCAGAGCAAATCACGGAATCTGGATGTGTGGTAAAAACTTCCTGGCTGGAAGAGCTAATCCCCTTGGAAAACAAAACAAAAAGTCCCACACTTTCCTGTAGAATATCGTATTTTCCCTTGAAAACAGCATTCCTACCCAGTTAATTTATTACTGAATCTAATCTGTCTTTAAGATAGCTTTGAAATACCGGTGTTAGTTCTGTTTTTCATTAATACATTGATATTGATGTTCAGGTTTCTAACTAGCTGTTAAAATCAATTAGGAAAAATCTAGGAAAGAAGACATAAAAGAGAGGAATGAGTTGGAATATCGGGTTGTTTTTAATAGAGCAGGAAATGAAGAAAAAACTGGCAGATTTAAGGTTTCTTTTGTGTCATTGGTGTGCTTCAGGCAGGTGAGCTGTAACGGTAACCAGTTTTATGTGAATAACAAGCTTGTTGACTTAGTGGCTGAAATTAAAAATAGTAATTTAGGTTAGGTCAATATGATTTAATTTCTTAATTATTCTGTGCAAATAAAGAAAAAAGATATTCTCAGGTTTTCAAGACAACTACATTTTTAAAACGACTAGGTAAATTTCCAGGTTAATATGGCATTTCAAACTGGAACATTTAGAAATGCTAAAAATTTCTGCTTTTCCAAATATTCTATTCTTCTCCACTTCCAAGACTTATTAAGTACAATTTGTTAGTGAATTTAATAATTTTGGTCAACCTGAAAGTGGTGCTCTAGCTTTTGAGCTTGGCTGCAATTTTCTGCATAAATCACAGCAGTTACAGTGCAAGTGAATTCACTGTGATAGAGTATATTTAATTTGCACATGTTCTATAGATAATTGAAGTCTCTATCCTCATATAACTTCAGGGGTTTGAATTGATACCAGGAGCCTCTAGAAAAAGCTTTCTGTCATTTTTAACACAAGCACAGCACCGTTCTCATGATGAAAAGGGGGTTGGTGCAGAAAAGGCTTTTGCAACTTAATTTTTTCCAGTATATCTTTGTTCTTGCCCAGTGTGGGTTTCAGGGCCAGCAATGCGTTGTGCTATACTTTCGTCATCTCTTCCCTCGGTAAAACTAGCTACAAGTTAGTGTGGCTGAAGAAATCTTGCAAGGTCTGTAAAACTGAGGAATATTAAAGGAGGGCATGTAAATTCATGTAGCTAGATGATTGCAGGATTGGAGACTAAAATGTCCTTAGAAGACGATTGAAAAAAACTTGTTTTTTCACCAGTGACAGTGACAGATTAAAAATAACTCTCCACTTTTAACAGCATTTCCAATCTTTCAAGACCTCTGGGAAAGAGCTGCTTTTTGTGGAAGCCTAGTGACCTAGAGAGTTAAATAGAGAGTTAAATCTTCTCTTAGGTGCCTTTCTTCCCTGGAGTTTCAGTGACTTGGTTTTTTTGTGTGTCTGGGGTTTTGATGATTTGAAATACCAAAGGGACCTGGAAGGGTTTTCACTTTCACATAGTCCTAAGGACTGGTGGTCAGTAGGGCAGGTGTGACTGGATGCCCACAACGAGCATTGCATTTGAAAATTGTGTTTTTGTTCCAATGGGGTATTCCTCAATTATTTTTTCTTCTTCAGGTAAGAGTCGGAAGTTAATGAGGAAGCCCATAAAACTCCATTTTAAGATTGCATTCTTTAAGTCATAAAATGAAGGTCCTTTGGGTGAGACAAAATGTACTAAATATTAAACACATCATTCAGAATGACTTTTTTTATTTAATGGTCTTTTTTCTCAGAAAAGAGCACAAATGAAAAATATGTAATCCTACGTCTAAGAGGAAATCTATCAAAACCTGCCAAGTTTTCAGGGTTTTTGTTTTTGGTGAATAGCAAAGTTTGGCTGTGAAATACTTTCAGTTGGTATACTTTTTTATCCCATAATGCGGAGCTCTCATTTTGTTATTTCTCTTTGCGCTGATCCTTGATATGTTACTTTAAAAAAAAGTCTGAGCAGTTAAACCATATGTTTATATCATAGCTCCTAATGTCAAAATTTTAATTGATTTTCCCATATTCAGGGTTAGGAGGGGGCTGTATCATGTTCCACTACGTCATAAAAACAAAAATATTTAAAATATGTTTCAAATAAAATGAAGGGGGAGAAGAAAAAATGCTTAACTTAGAAAAGATGTGGGATTCATTAACAAAGGAAAATACTGGCCACGGACCAACGGCAAGCCAAATGTTTTGCCAGCAGTTTGCAGTTCGCAGTCATCATTGCATGTCACTCTGCCTGCTGCACCAGCCCCTCCAACCATATAGGCCTTCCTTTTAAAGAGAAACCTGTCTGGTTTGAGTTGAATAAATTAATTTGGGTTTACTTAGTTTAAAAACAAAAATATAGAGGGCCCAATTTTATTTCATTATGCCCGTGGGTAAAGCAGTCCGAGGTAATTACAACCACAGTGCTGGTTGCTCTATCTTAATTAAAGAGGGTTTTTTTGCACAGAGGTTTTTGCACAACATAATAAAATAGTTTGTGGTCTGGCTAGCCTCAGTATCACAAGAGCGTACTCACTTGAGAAATTGTCCAGCTTTTCCAAAAGCTGAGGCCCTTCCATTGGAGAGGAAGCATGGAGCTGCTCAGCAGAGCACAGGTAGTTTACAGTAAGGGCACCATCGTAAATCATGCAGCAAACAACCTTTCATACGGTCTCGTACACTAAGTGGCAGCCTTGTCAGCAGCAATGAATCTGGACTTCAGTAGGTCTTTAAGCAATAATGTGCTCTGCAATGTGCAACACTGGTTACACACCTGTGACCAAACCTCTTACTTTTCCAAACTTCCCTGGTAGTTTTCCAAACAACCCGGGTTTNGCGGGGGGGCAGGGGCAGGGGTGTGTGTGTGTCCTTTGCAAATAAATATGACTTATTGCTAAGAAATAATTTTAAAGAAAAGGCATCAAAGACATTTAAATAATGTACTTGGCATGCTAATTAAAAAATCTCTGAACTCAAATCCCAACAAGCACGGCTGAGATGGCCTGTTATTAGAAAAGTCAAAGGAGGAATGTTTGCTGGTTGAATAAATCAAGTAGCGTTGTAAAAACACTGTCTCAGGGATGATTAAGGGTAAGTGATTTTCATTACTAAGTTAAGTTCTCCTTTCTCTTGTGGTGCTCTTTATATCACATCAAGCTTAGCTATTTACTTATGCTGCTTTAAAAAGCCCCAGCCCCTCACTTACTTAAATCATGACCCAGTGCATCAATTCAGAAAGACAGCAACCCAAGCTAGCGTGACTTAATGCTCAGGAACCTGACACAGGTCCTTCCTTTATGTGCTCTCCCTCATACCGTTGGTAAAACTGACTTAAGTTTTGCAAATACCAGTGGACCAGACCCCAGGGTGACTCAAGTCAGTAAAATTTCATTGCTTTCAACAAGTTCTCCTCCGTACCTGATGCTAGTGGTTTCCTTCAAGTGGCACAACTTTCCCTTTCCTTAGAACCGAATACTCCGGTATTTAGGGCCACCCATTGTCCTGAGCCAGATCACAGTTGAGCTCCCTTGCACACTGGCAAGGGCATGGTTCACAAATATTTATGAAACTAGCAGGAAGGGTCTCAAGGTTGGCATAAGGAACACGAAAAGGGCCCTGGATGCCTTGCTCAGTGAGTGACCGGCAGTGGATTTTGTTTCTTTCTGTTGGAGACATGGATTCTCCTATGGACGGACAAGTGAGAGTAGCTTCAACTACTTGAATTGGCACAGTTTCACCTGAGCTTGCATTTATGGAGAAGGAAATGCCAATGGGATGTGCATTGTAGCCCAAGGCAGGACTCTAGCCAAGGGGAGAGCAGCCCTCAGCTGCATTTGGGCTGCTCTGAAGCACCGCTAGCAGCAGCTGCCTGCAGGACAAGGAGAGATGGAACATGTGGTGTTTGACAATGCTGAAGTATCTTCCAGCCTCCTCAGGCATGGCTCAGGTCCTTGGCAACACTGGCTACGTAGGTCTGGGAGTGTGGTTTTAGACAGCTGGGCTTCCTAGAGGTCTTCAAGCCTAGAATTAAGCATGTGTGGGGAGAATTAGCCTAGAGGTGGACCAGAGAGACTTCCATCCCCTGCTCTTAAGTCCAGAACATGAAAATACTGGCTTACTTTCCACTCCGTGTGGCAAGGCTGAAGCAACAACATCCAAATATGCTTCTAGGATGCAGCTGCCAAAGAAACGTTTCACAACGAACACGGAGGGGCATCCCTGTGGCAGCCTCAGCTGAGGTGCTAATGATTTCATAACCTGTTCCTTTATTATGCAAGCTATAATACCTGCTGAGACTGTTCAGCACGGGATTGCCTGCTGCCAGGGCAGGAGCCAGGGTGCAATGTGGATTGATAATGGGTTTGCGTGTGGAACAGATCTGTACTGTGTGCTCTACATACATGGCTTTGAAACTGCAAGAAAACATGCACTTTCTATTTCCATTTGCATTAGAGGCTTCTTCTGAATATTTGAAATAGACATTTATTGTGACCATAACCCTACTACAAATGAAAATCAGATCCTAAGTCCCTTGTGAAAAAGAAGCTCATTATAATGTGTGGAGATGTCAAAAATGATACTAAATGACATTTAACTTTAAATCCCAAGCACTGTGTTTATCCATAACTTAGGGTTAAATCTACACTGGAAATAAGACCAGGAGCTAAGCAAGGTTTACAGGGGTGGGGGATGTCCCAGTAGATGTATAGCCACAAGCTAAAGAACAAACAGCTGGTTGTATGTGTCTGCCAAATACAAAGTGTCTTGCATATATACTGCTGCGTTTTCTTTTCTCAAGTCACAGATTACCTTTGCTACATATCCTACATGGACTGGGTCAGATTTATACGAGGTGCAATGTTGATTCAGATGGTTTGTTGCTATAGAGAGAGATAAAGGCAGATTTCTGGTCTAAAGGTACACATATTCCTAAATGATCAGTTTCTCATCAAATTTTATGTATGAGCCATTTTAAGGACTTGTTATCTGGTAGGCTAATAAAAGGTCTAAATCCATTCTTCACAAAATATAGAGACCAGGGGAAAATAAAATACAAACATGCTGACCTGCAATCTGACTTTGCCACTATTCTTTATGCTCATCATATTTGCCTTTCCCATTAAAAAAAAAAGCAATAGAACAACAGCAGAAAATGTGGAGCGGAGTGAGTAAGCCATGGCTTCCGACCCCTGGAAATCAGCCATACTCACTGCTGTGCAAATTCCTGCTGCTCTCTGAGCTGAGATCATACTGTTGGAGATGGCAAGTGTATAGAGCACAGATCTGTATCTTTCTTCCATTGCTAAATATTAACAGTAAAAAATAAATGCAGGTGATGCAACAGGCTTTGACTGGGTCTATTTATGTGACTGCTGAGATATTTTAACCGGATCAGTAAAATGTCTGGCTGCCTGTGACCAAATCAAATAGATCTGATGTTAGTGTAAACTAATTTCCACTTTGCTGTTTAGGTAAAGTTAGCATTTTTTAACATGTTCACCTGCAGTGTATTGATGGGTCTCAGGGTACATGGGACAAACACTTATTTTATAGGAGACATCTGGAAAAGGACACATCTCCTTTCCATTATTCACCTTCTGCTCTGTCCCCTCCCTAAGCTGAGAGTCCTTTTCCTCTGTCCTCCCAACAGCTCCACGCAGTTAAAAAGAAAGAAAAAAAAAAGTTACAAAACCAACAAATGTTGCTTGACTGTCAGCATGCACTGACTGTCAGGCCACCAGGACAAACAAATTACATTGTCAGAGGCCTTCCACTGGCAGCTCCAGCCTGCCCGTTCCCACAGTTTAAATCTGGAAACTCTTGATGAAAACACTGCAGTTGATTCTGATGGCTATAGTGGCACTTCACTGAAAAGTGGTACTTTGGAGTTGGGTTTTGCAGCATTGGGAGTTGAAACAATGCTTGTGTTTCTGGGAGGGCTATTTTCAGTCCTGCATGTCTATAAAAGGCTCAGGCCATGTCTAGATCAGTGGAATTACTTCAGCTGTGCAAATGCAGCAAGAGAGGTCCTTCTAGCCTCGTCAGCCTGGCCCTTTTAAACTATTTTATGGAAAGATTATTTCCTCCTTGCTGAATTGTTATGTTAAAAAACATGGGGTGCAGTATCTTAAAGTTATCCAGTACCCTCAGAGTTTCTGAATTCACCTGATCCAGTTTTTGTCTCTGCTGATCATAATGCTGCTCTTCTGCTTCCCCTGGCATGGCAGCTTTTTAGTTAAAGCCCTGTGTCAGTAGCAGTTCTCAAAGGCAAAAAAGTGGAGGAAAAAAGAAACAGTTCAAACCATGACCATTCATGGAGTATGCATGAACACTTATGGTTCATGTAAAGGCATTAAATAAATAATTAGCAGTGTGTTAGTTCATACTGCAGACTCTTGGAAGCTGGCAGGATGACCTGAACTTTTTTACATGACTCTCTATTGACCATTAAGCCCTTTACTCTAAACTGGTGCAGAGGATGTTATTTTAATCTTCAACACAAAGTTCTGGTTTGGGAGAATGTTTCCTCTTTAAGACAGCATGTCTTTCAAGACAAAGATAAGATAAAATAAGAAAACCTCCAAACAACAAACAAAAAAACCACATCTGTGAAACAGTAAACCAAACACATTAGCACAAATTGGAAGGTAAAGATGTAAAATAACCTTTTTTTTTTCTTAGTATGATGTAGCATATCATTAGTAGGAATTAGGTCAGTATTCAGGGTATAGTTTAGGAAAACATCTTCACAGGGGTCATACATTTTTACGGGTCTCATTCTGTTCTAAATGACTGTATTAGCGGTATTCCTGGGAACTTCAATGGCAAGAGCATCATGCCCACAAGAATATCTGCCACCTCTCCTTGTCTTTCTCAGCTTAACAGTGTGTGCTGCACAAGGCAAATAGGATGAACACAATAGCGGTGGTTTGCAGATCAGCATAGGCTTCAGTGATGGTATCAAGAAGAGCAAGGGCAGAATTTGGCCAGTGCTTTCAGGAGAAATTTTGTGAATATTATGGTGATCCCTCTGCTTCACTTCATAAGCTAATCACCACCAGGGGTCAGGAGAATTTACTTGGTAGCACTCCACAGATGTCAAGGTGGAAGATGGGGATTTTTGTTTTCTTTTGAGGCATAAGACACAGATCAGTGTCAAGGCTTGTTTTACAACTAGATGTAGTGCACATTATATACTGTCTGTTTATGGAGTGTGTGTGCGTGTGTGTGTGTGTATGAGTGAGATTCCCAGTTGGTTTAAATCCATTGTCTTTGGCAAAGCTGTGTGCTGTACACCATTGAGAATTGGCTCTCTTGCTGTTGATGTATCCGTTCTGTTCTTATTTTTTTTCTCAAATGATTGTGTTAACTGGGCTACAGCTCATGAGGTCTCTTTTTTTTCAGGTTTATATTTCCTCAGCAATAATCTGGTCATAAATAAGCACATTTTTAAGATTACCAGATAGACTAATGTGGAAAGCTTTTTAGGAGAAAAGTTATGAATATGATTTTTGAATACTGATTGTCTCATTTAAAAGAACAGTTCAAAAGAGAACATCAAATTCCTGGTTAAAAAAACCAACTTAGAGATACTTACCTTTTCATCTTTTATTCCGTTTCCACTTGCTCCTATTTAGAACATTTCATAACAGTAAGTATCTTTTCTGCTTTAAGCTAGAGAGTAAAAAAAAAGAAGGTGCTTTGGTGTTTGACATTACTGGTCACTTAGACTTGCTGCTTTTTATCACATGCATTGGCTGGTTTGTATGCATACTTTTAAACCAAGATTTAAGATTTACATGTTATCTGGAATTTGATCTATAACTTGAAAGGCTACTGTAGTCACAATAAGAATGAAAATAACCCTGAACTGTTGAAAATTCAGCTTGGAGCACCCGAAGTGGTAATGACTGCAATAGTAGTTTTGTCGATATTTATAAATCAATGCAAACCAGAAACTGGATGTTTTAATTTACTACAGTTTCACTGTAACTGATACCCTCAAGTTTAGAGCTTTAAGCTTTGTGAAGTGCAATGTTATTGCAGGGCATGCATCCAATTTTTAAAACATTATATAGATTGGAGACAGATGAGCTTTTCAGAATTATTTTAGGCCTATTTTGATTGAATGCCTGAGATGCATTTTCCAGTGGAAATTAATTGCATTGATGTGAAAACAAATGAACCCCAACCTCAAAATTAGCTGCAGGTTCCTGCCTGAACCAGTACTTAAAAGAGAGGGAGTGGGCAGAGATAGTGACTGGGAATTATGATGACAATGTGCACTTTGTTGGTAGAATAAAATAACCTTTCTTCAGTGCCTGCTCTTTTTTGCTGTCTCTCTTAGCATGCATGCATGCGTAGAGAGGGAAATTTTCCCATGTATCTGTGGTTGCACATGAGTGGACAATGGCTTTTACCAGCTATCACTGCTTCCCCTTGTGTGCTGCTGGAAACCTTTGCTGAACTGTGTCAGCAGCTAAGTGCCAGCAAAATCTCCGACAGCCACTACCTGTAGTGCTTCTGTTGTTGTCACGGGGTGTTTCTGGAGCACACATTTCCTGGGGATGGTGCTGGGCGAATTTATTAGTGAATAGCAGCTAACAGGATTTCCACCCTTCAGTGAAATTTGCCATAGCTATGTAAAAACTGTGTTTGGGATTCCTGTTTCTTTGACTGATGCTCTCAATCAGTGGATATCTCCCAGTGAGAGGTATGCAGAGAAGGCAGTGTGAACCCTTTAAATAACAAGAGCAAACAACACTGGCTCAGAGCTGATCTCTGTTGAAGTACAGCTGCAGCAGTTCTCCATGACTTTGTTCTGCGTGCCTTGAGATTCACCTCTTCCCTGTGCTTTTCATCATTTGTACTAATATAGCTGTCAGCTGGGATTTCTAGCATGTTTAAGAGATGAAGCGTGTGCAAAGGTTCCTCCCAAGAAATGGCATATATTCATTTTGATCTTCATGAAAGTTTGAAGGGAATCAGTGAAGTGGGTTGGGGGTGGGAAGAGGGTCACTGAAGACACATAGCTATTTGGCAGCATTAAAATATTTTTACACCTGGAGATGACTTGCTGAACAGATAATTGAGAGTACACCTTCATGTATGTGCTCCTCTCCCTCCTCCCCCACTGCCACCCACAGAAACAACCAGCACCTTTGAGACACTGAGCATATTTGGGGCTGTGACCATGGTGGGCCGTGCTAACTTTCCTCTGAGCTGTGGAGAGAGGTCAGCACCACAGAAACAATGTGCTGATGGCAGAAGTGCTTGGGAAGCAATGAGCCTTAAAAAGCACAGAGTTTCTCTGTGGTATTCTTGTTAAAGGATAGGATTAAGAGCTGGATTTTGGTCTGCCGCTGATGTCATATATCATCGGAGAGTTTTTCAAGCTTCTAATTTTAAATTTTGCCTATTGCCTGTTTTATTTAGGAAATAATGAATAATTACCTTATATAATGCCTTTCTTAAATATTTCTACAGTATGTTTTACTTTTACAGTATTTTTAGTGTCGAGTGTAGAATTTAAATCGCAGTAAATAAACAATCTCACATGTATATACACCTACATATTGTCTTCATTAGTGACTGTGCTCTGCTAACCAGAGCAAACTCTACTTTCCATAGTGCATACAGAAGACTTGTGTCTTGTCAGCATGAGACAGACTGAATCTGCCAGTGGCAGATGCTGGAGTGGTTTTCTCTCATTTAGGCTGTTTTCTTTAGTCAGTCTATTTTCTAGCAAAGCTGTGATCAAATCCCTGCTCCATGCCCAGCCATAGCATTGCGGCTCCGAGTGCTGTGAGAGGTATTGCCACATGGCCTTGAGACTCAGCAATGCTTGGAGCCACTGTCTTTGTACAAGCTCTAGACTGATGAAAATGAATGAGAAACCGATGGTTACAGTTTTATTAATTTATTAATATGGAGCTGAAGAAAGGCAAAGATTCAGATTAATTGCCTTTTTAATTAATATTATTTTATATTTGAATTACTGGAAGCTTCTTTTTGGGTCTACTCTGTCTTTTTGTTGACTGCCCACAGCAGCTGGTTTTCTGTGAGGGCCTGGGTTAGGTACCTGAACTGAATTAGCAATGATCACAAACTGGCCTGCAATTTAAAGCCTTCACTTAAGTAGCAATCTTGATTAATTAATGCAGGACCCTTTTCCCAACCTCTTTGTGCGTAGCAACCTTTCCGCTCTAACTTTTACAGCGTTGGATGTGGGGGCCCAGGGGGGAAATGCTGAGGAAGAAAAAGTCAAGAGAGGTAAAGCCACCCAAAGTATGAGTCTAGCAGTCCTGTCTGCCTGCAGGCACATGAAGACATCAGCAAGTACATCTTTCTTAGACACCCAGGCAGGCAAACATCTCTGAAACACGGGGGCATGAAACTGCTGCCGCAGCATCCATCATCCTGTGAGGGACAGTGAAAACATGTGCTGTCATCTTTGACATTTTAATTGAAAAGAAAGCTTACACAGATTTCGACCTTAAGCAGTATGTTTATACAAGTGTATACAGAGAAATAATCTGTCAGTTCAGTGCAGGCTCATTGCTATAGGAGTTGGTTTAGTAACTGAACAATCCAACATTAGCTCACACACCTTGCCTTGTTCCATGCCTCAATAATTTTTAGTAGAAATACTTTGCCTAGAGGCATGCAGTTATTAAAAAAGAGGCTCAGCTTGCTTAAAGTCTGGAATTATTAGCTCATGGTAACAAGCCTGCACTGGAGAAACTGTTGGTTCTTTGTTTTCATAACTTTCCTGTAATTCACCATCTTATTTTCAGAGACAAACTTCTGCATTGTTTGGGAAGTTAAAAAAAAAAAAAAAAGAAAAAAGAAAAAGAAAAATAAATCACTTCAAAAAGATTTTTTTTTCATTTTTATTATAAAGAGGGTTTACAAAGCTCTTTTATCTCAGTATTTCTATTAAATTGCACTGGTCCAAATAATAAGGGTAAATAAAAAGACAATTTTGAGAAATTTGTTTTACCTCATTTCCAGTATAGGAATCAGTTGGTAGGGAGTGCTCAGTGAGAGCTCTCCAAAGACCCTCTCAGCCCTTTAAGAGTAAAACAGGATTTTTCTTCATCCTTTTTGCAACCTACTACCCCTTTCAGATGCAAAGTTGTGAAGGTCAAATACAATCCATTTGCACTGCTATAACGTGTGTGTGAAAGGAGTCACTCGAGCGAATGAGGGCTCTAGCACCTTTAGATAGCCCAGACCTGGCAGGTCACTTTATCTGGATGCTGGGGGTAGGTTTCTTTCCAGCTCTTTAACCTGTTGATATTTTCCCTCAATGAGCCTCCGATTTTCAAATTTTCTTGATTTTGCTTGCCAGGCTGTAATCTTAAACCCCGATTTTAAAAAGAATGGCCATGTTAAAAAGTGTTTGTGTAAGCTTTATTGCTGTTATTATTCCTGGTTTTAAGTCAGCTGCTGTTTGATGCATCTGTGTATTATAGCTACCTATTTTTTCAATGAAAAATGACACACTTTCATTTGTGGGGCTGCAAAATCATTTGTTTTCCTGAAGAACTAAGCTTGGTTCTGTCTGAGCTGAGAGACTGCAATGGCAGTGGAATCAGTTTGACATCGTTGCTTGCTTTTATGAGCAAATCATATTTATGCTGCAGTTTTTTGGGTTTATCCCACTTCTTTTTTTCTTCTTTTAGTACAAGAATGTGTTTTTATATGGGCTAGTTCTTTATAATCCCTTGAACCTGCCTTTTCCAGTGTTTCCCTGTTTTGCTTTAACTATGCCATTATCCTTCACATATCATTTGTGAGTTCCAGCTGTGTGCATAACACTGTGCAGAACATAAACTTCTCTGAGGAGGTTATAGTCTAAGAAACCATTCTAGCTTTTCTTATTTTTCTTGTAATGGGTCAGGCAATAAGACCCAGTGAAATATTTAGAGGGAAAGAAAGATTGAAACCAGCAGTTTCTAAGACCCGTAAGAGCCAAAAGGCAAATGTTAATGGGTTTTGTGAGGCTTTCAAGACCTGCTGGTCCTTGTACTTGTGCTGAATTTGCAGAGGTTCCTTAAACATGTGTTCAGGAAATATAGGTGGCATTAGCACAATTGGAGTTTCTAAAGGCAAGATTTATCATTGACTAAACCTTTAAATAGACTTTGGCCCACTAAATACATGATGGGGCTGCTGATTTTTAGGGCTTTTCTCCTACAAGCTCAGGTGAAAAGTACAGAATTCCTAACAAATTTTGAAGGCATATTTCCACAGGATGATAGTATTTTACTGTATATATAGATCCATTATCTGTCTGGGGTTTTGTTTTGTTTTTTGTTTTGTTTTGTTTTACTTTTTCTTTCCCTTCATTTACGTCTTCTGTCCAAGTGTATTAGAACAAGTGATCAAGAATGCATTTCTGATGGAATTGCTTTGTTTCCAAATGAACAGCTTCTCCTCAAGTGGCATCAAGGGATATGTGAATTGAGAAATAACATCTCTTTAGTTGCTTTTGACTTTGTTCCGTATCATTTCATATCTGTATGCTGCATCTTGCTCCTTTTGTGATGCTTGTTGCTGAATTCCTTCTTCCTCTGTGCCAGTGTATAGCTTGTTATCTTAATTGTGCCAGCTCTTCTGAGACACTTACATGGGCTTTCCCTTCACTTCTGAATCAAGCTTCTTGTCTTTAAGACTTTTCACAGCTTAGCCTTATCTTATCTCAGTCCTCCAGTTTCTCATTACAGTGTCAAGCATCACTTTCACTTTGCCAGTGTCTTTACCATCAGCTGGTTTCTCTTTCCCAGGCAGAAATCTCTTTTTGTGCAACACTGGGAAAATACCTAAAGGTAGCACATATATGAAGATACATGCACACTCCATTTAAAAATCTCCATAGAAAGCATAGCTTTGTCTGGATGCTTCCCAAATCTTCTAAGTTATGAGCCACAATTTTCCCTCTCCAGAGTGTTGCCCTTCCTGTGTCTCAATCTTAGTTACTCCCTTCCTCTTGCAAACTTCCTCAGTCCTGTCATTTCTGAGCATACCAGTTTAAAAAACATACAAAGAAACGAAAAAGCAACCAGAGTAGTGCCTCTAAATTGTCTCCAATTCTTCAGAATATTTATTTGCTTGTGTGTTCTATCTCCATCTTCTACTTTTCATCTGGTTTGTGTCTCTAGAATGTAAACACACTCTGTATGAATTGTCTCTTATCTGTGTTTGTACAGTGCCAGGCTCAATGGGGTCCCGGTCCCAACTGGGACCTTTGGGCACCACCACAGTATAAATGTCTGCTACTGATAATAATAATCTACCCACATCATGCAGATGTCTGAATTATCTGAGAAATACAAACAAGGATCTTTACTAGGTTGGCAGGGAGCCATGAATTCTAGGTGCCAGTTTTCTTTTCCCCTGAATATGGTTTGGCTCCCTGAAAAACCTGGTGACACAAACCTCCCACTTCTTGGAAAGCTTGGCTCTCTGGTGGTGAAGTGATTAAAACATTGTTAAATATGGGATGCAGCAGGTCAGGTGAGGTCCCTTGCAACTATGCGAGGTATTCCAAGTACTGGTCTGATGCTTTGTTGTTGCTTTCCCTTGTGTTTATTTTTTCTTTCCTCCTCTGAATGACAAATGGATAAATTGAAACTAGACAGAACTGCCCTATTTTGAGGGTGGGAAATAATGGATCACAAATAAGGAAAGCTCTAATTAGATTGATAGGCTTAAATAATGGCAGCGTGGATCAAAAACCAGCAGACCAGCAGTAAATGAGGCAGCCCCAGCAGTCAGAACACATTTCTCAGATTAAAACATCCCCTCCATGTCTTTGCCTCTGATTGAATTGTTCAAATATTGAAGGCCCAGGACAGCACTTGGGCCAGGTACTCTGGCTGCAGTAGCTGCTGTAAAAGAGCTTGCAGCTGGTCTGTGGAACCACATGCTCCGGGGAACTTACTTTCTGCAATGAAAAGTTTAATTGTGACAGTACCTGGTTGTCAGTGAGACTTCCAGAGGGCAGACTGCAGCCAGCTGTGCTTATTCTCAGTATGGCAGGCTACTTGGGGGCTTCAGCATGAAAGCCACCCAAACCACATGCACATACTGACATCCCTTGAAAAGATCCAGGCTGCTGGCATGCAGTGATTGCTCCTCATTACATTGATCATAACGATATCATTGCTGCCTTATTCACCTGTCTCCCTATTGCTTCCACTCACTCTCCCTCATTTTTTCCTTGATCTCCAAGCTTTTTGGGGCAGGACTTCACCTCACCGCAAATTTTAAACCAAGGCTTCTAGGCATTGTTGTAATAAATATGTAGATACATACATGTTTATACATATATATAAAAATGATGAAAGTCTGATCAAGTGTGTTGTGTAACTGCAGGGTGGTACAGAAATCCCTCAGCCAGTGCTGACCCAACATGGCAAATTGCCACAGCACAACCAGCCACCTGTGGGCTGCTCTGGTGTGAGCTGGCTGGGTCTGAAGGCTATGGAAAGTCAAGGGACGGGTTCCTTTACTCCACTGCAACTCAGTATACTTCTGGCTAAACTTTTTCCACACCAGAGCTCGCTGAAGTGGAACAAATGGGGTTGTGATGTAGGTATTCTTGATGACCTTGCACGAATGCTACGAGCAGGGGAGTAAGGAGCAGGAGAGAGGTCATGGTAAGACCCACTGACCCAGAGTGCTTTACCGTAATAGAAAACATTCTGCAGTGATACTTTAAATAGCATCAGTCCTTTTGCACATAGCCCCACATGATCTAGGTCAGTAGGAACCTACTCTCATGAGACCTCAGTAGCAAATTGTCATCTGCCCAAATTATCCTTGAAGACTTCAAGTTAAGGGAAGCCTTGTCTTTTAATAGATGGATGTAGTGTTTAGTCACCAGGCCATCAGTTGCATCATATCAGATGGAGTATTTGGAATTAATCGGGGAGGCACATACTGTAGTATATATCATAGATATTTGACTGCTTTAGAGAGTTATCTTTAATCATTGGGTAGAGTCACATGATGGAACATGATCGAGTCACCACGGCTTAGCAGGGTACCACCCATCTGTTTAAATGTTAATAAGGGTGACTCATGGTGTTAGCACGACCATGCAGAGGAAGAAGAGCCAATGTGGTCAGTTAGAGCAGCTTGGCTGACACGTGGTGTTTTACTAAGCCACCGTAACGCTGACTACCCAGGCCATGCACGCCCAGAGAGACAGTGTGCAAATGCTGACCGAGACCCCGCCATGTCCAACAGCAGGCTTCCACTGGAACACAATGAAAATTCTTAAATTTTGGAAAAACCCCACAGATAGCCAGATTTTTAGTGAGGTTGAGCACCTGCCAGTTCTCTATCTTATCTGTCCTTTATTTGTGGGCTGTTTGCCCAACAGCCCTATTTATTTAGCAACACAGGTGCCAAGGAATGAAAATCTCTCAGTCATCTATATTGACTGACAGACTGCAGGCAGTACCTCCTTAGCATTTACAAAGAGAGGAGCAGATTCAATATGTCCAACATTAAAAATAACAATTATAAACTCTCGCTGACTTTCTTTGCTGCCAGACAGAAAGCAACAAAAAAAGAGATTGTGTTGTCCTTGGAAGAAATGTCTCAGACAAATTGAGTATCTCAGCCTGTACAGTTCTGTGCCATACGCATTCCCTGAGCTCTGTGAGAGTGAGTGTGCAGGAGCACGTGCTAAATCCATGACCTGTGTTCCGTGTAGGAGCAATGGCAGTATCCATGGGTACTGGCCAATGTCAGTTTCCCTGATACGGGAGGGGGGAATCCAATGTGTCTTAGGTAGCACTTTTATCGATAGCAGGAGCACTGCAGGCTTTTCAACAGAGGCTCAACCTTGAAGTGCAAGGCTTCTCTGACTGCTCTGCACCTCTTTTAATAAACAGACTTGGGAACAGAGTAGCAAGAGTGTAGCAAGAAAACCCACCTGAAGTACTGAAGGTTTTTTTCCCTCTAGCTAAGTGTAAAGCATGTACTCCCTCCTAAAATGAAGCAGCGTTAAAGGTAAAACTCGGGACAGCAAGGAAGATTCTTCGCCATTTTAATAAATACCAATAATTCCCCTTTGCCCAAGCCCCATATTCCCAAACTCATTAAAGCAATTTCGGAAATTTTTTTGGCTCTGGAACATATAAGCAAAATCCAAACCATGCAGTCCCTTGAGAATCACTTGCACAAATTGTGTAGGTCAGGCCAAAGTAAGTTTCTGTCAAACAGCCTAACACCTAAGCTAATTATGAAACTGGTGAATTGTACAAAGGGTCTGTATGTGGGGCACTCTCAGAATGAATAAAGGTGGGGGGGGTCCCTTGTCACAGTACTTGTTTTATTTTGACCCCACTGAAAACTCAAGCGCTATTTTTATTGAACGCGTGGCTCTGGCCAGCGCTGTTCCCATAGATTCTGCCTAAGCTGGTGGTCTCAAGAGAGCTGCAGAGTGGGTGCACACCTCAGTCTCATTCCAGGCCAGGGAGGAGAGTGCACCAGTGCTTTCTCCTTTGCTTCCCACTCCTCCCACCTGCTGTCTGGGAGGAAACCCCATGTGCATCCCCAGCAGGGGCTGCAGGACACTCTGTTCTGCCCCTCAAATGCCCCAGCATGGGGGTCCCAGCCCTGCTGTCTGGCACATGGACTTTAAAGCATGAGGTAGAGAAGACCTGTTCGAGTTTGCTGTCTGCTGCTCTGCAGGGCAGTAGTTCTGATGAGGATGGGCCGGTGGGAAGTGGACCCTGCTTGTGGGCATCACCACAGCCTCTAGAAACCAAACTAGGATCTCGTCCTCACACTCAACCTGATATCTCCTCACTTTTTTCTTTTTAAAAGAGCACTGAATCTGCTTTTCATGCTGTTTTGATCCTGTCCTATTGATTTGTCAGTCCTCATGAGTGAATGAGTGCTGGTACACGGAGCATCCTGAGTTTAAGTGGACAGTAGAATGGGTTAGGGTCTGTGTACTTTGAGTATATTTTCTGAGCTCATTTTTCCTGCACTGCATCCATTCCACTTACACCACCTCCACAGCTCCCGAGGCTTAGGCATGTACTGAGCTGACTGTAGAGCTGCATATCCCAGAAATGCTCCCTTACAGAACTTACTGCACTCTCTCACAGGATTACACCACACATTTGGATAATGTTGTCTTGAGTTTTTTTAAGGTGATATGAAGATGTAAGTACATCATATTCCTCCATCAGCAGATAACCAGGGAGACAGAGGAAGAACTCCTTGTCTGTATCTGAGATACATTTGTTGTTATTTTTGGGTTTCTTTCTTCCGCTTCTGAATAAGTACTGTATGTGTCTGGGAGGATTTTTAAAACATCCTTCAAAACACAGGCTTTTTCTCTCCGCGGAGAACCAAGACAAAAGGATGGGTTCAGTTGTGTGCAGCTGCTAAAAGAGGGCAGCTGAGGGCAGAAGGGTGGGAGGAGCAGAGTGTCTGAGTATGAAGGAATTGTCAGGGCAAGGATTTTGAGGTGGCATTTGTTGGGATAGAAATGTTTCTGTGGAAACAGGGTTGAAGGGATGAGTGTGGAAGGACTGCAAGTCCAAGGATGGGAAATACTGGGGAGTTTTAAAGGAGAGGGGTTTAGGTGGTTTGAAGTCGTGGCAAAAGAGATGGGGGCTTGTATGTCAGAAGTAGGTGGTTTTGCCGTCAGACAGGCACCTAAAGTTTGGGACCTTGGATGTGATGTCCTCCATACTGGATGTCTGTGAATCCCATTGCTCACAGCCTTTGGGCTTTTTGCGTGTTGTCAGATAACTGGAGGTGACAGCTAAAGGTAGAGAAGGGGTGTATGTATTCATGGTTGCCAGTAGCACTTGCATTTAGAGGGGCAAAAAGTTATCACCCATCATTTGGTGTGACATAGATCAGGCCAAGTGTGATAATCTTCCCCTTGCTCCTCTAGGGTTATGACTCTGCTTCCCTGACCAGGTCAGCCCAGTTTTGAGGCTTTTATGGCTAGCTGTGGATTCATCAGTGAAGCAAAGGATGATTCTGCCGAGGCTGAAAATCAACCATGATGTTTAGAGGCTCTAAATGTCTTAGACTTCTTCCATGCTCCCCCCTGCAGAGGCTCTTCAACCTCCCAGATTATACACCCTCTTCTCCAGTCTTTCTCATAACTTTTGGGGGCAATGTTCCTTCCCAATAAACAGTCTAAACCATGTGCTATACGGAAGAGCATCTTGTTCTCTGAGAATTTAACATACCTACTTGTACTGTCAACGTTTGTTGAGGCACTCTATGTGAAAACTTTATTTTCTAGCTTTTTGAAAAAGTAACAAGTTACACTCACCCCAAACTTCAAACAACTCACACTTTCTTCAAAACTAAAAGAAACCCCAAAACAACGAAAACCTGATAATATAACTCCCAAAACCAGATTCTTAAAGGCTTTTTTCAAAGTGTAGTCCCAGCATTGCTTAATCCATTAATTTTATGATTCTTCTTTGTGAGTGGGCCTGCTTTCTCCCATGCACAGTTTTCCCTGTGCTGTACTTAAAAAAATTCTTCTAAATCTTTTGAACCCCTTTTGCCAAAATAATTCACTCTGCTTTTCTACAGTCCATACATTTTGCTTCCATAAACTGCTTAATCTGAATGTAATTTTCCTAATTTAATTTCTACTTTTTTTTCCCCGTTTTTTGTGTCCTGGTGGTGTGCTAAGTGGTAAAATTAGTAATCTTGCTTTGGAACAAAGGCTTGGTAGAGTTTCACAGGAAAGATTATCAAGAGTGATTTGAAATACTCTTTTTAGAGTAGCTTATTTACAGGTGAAAAAATTTTGAAATTAAATTAAGAGCGGTTAATTTTCTGTCATAGTCTGAGAAGCTGTCATCCAGATATTTTTGTTCCTGAGGGCTAAATTTACAGCAGTGCACTAATGGGAGAAGGTTTTTCCTGCTTTGTCTGTAGAAAATCTTTTTTGTACCATCTTTTGCTAGCCACTATATGATGCAGAGGTGCTCAGACTGAGACCAGCTGATACATTTACATTCATGTTATATCAGATGAACTATACTGGTGCTTCAACTGATAAAGAGAAGAAGGAAGGCGATTCGTCGTCTTCTTAAAAACTTTATGTTCCACTGATTTATGCAGGAAAGGACAAATCTTGGATTGGTTTATCTGCATCTGCTTGTCTGGAGCTGCCTGTGCTTACCAATGGCTGGCAGGGTAAGGCTTGTTTTGGTCTCCACAGCCCATGACAGCTTTTTCTTTTCTCTTCTTCTAGGCCTGTCCCAGGTTCTCTGTCTTCACTACTGCACCTACACAACCGACAAAGACAGCCTATGCCTGCCTCTATGCCCGGCACCCTGCCCAACCCTACCATGCCAGGATCTTCTGCTGTGCTCATGCCTGTAAGTCTTCTGGTTTGGCTTTTTAGCCGGGAGGAAAGCTGTGTTGTGTTCGATTCAGTCTAAGCAGAGGTGAAAGTCTGCTGGATTTTCTGAAAAGCCAGTGTAATAAGTTAAGGAAGCTGGACCTGCTATGGTGCTTCATCTTACACAAGAGTATTTCTGATGAAGTTAATGGCATGCTAATTAGTGTGAGAGTGATTAGGAGCAGTTTACATGAGACTACGATTTGTGGTTCTCATACTTGGCCATGTAGGTGAGATCAGTATGTCTGTGCTGGAACAGAAAGATTTTTCTGAATTCAGAAAAAAACTGGAAAAGCAATGTGCATAAGTTATGTCAGTGATCTCTAAGTGATCCTCTTGTGTGGGAGATAACCAGTTAACAAGAAAGAAATGTGACTTACTTTTCTGGCCTGTTAACTTGCAGTTATTTAGGACTAGGTAACAATTACTGCTCATCTTTCATCATTTCTGGAAGGATGGGAATATTTCCCACCTTATGGAAGCCAAAGGGCTTCTTTAAAATTGTAACTTCAGATCTTAAATGATTTTAACCTTTTCAGCAGAAGATGTTTGGGCAGGTTAGGGGTGGAGAAAAGTAAGGATGACGTGGGGAAGAGGGGATGGAGAAAGAAGTTCTTGCTTCATTTCACTGTGCTCAGTTTGCAAGACAAACCTGAGAGCAATTGGCCATGGGAGGGAGAAAAGCACTGCTTGTTCTGGCTTTGCTGGATCAAGGGGAACACTCCAGAAGGATACAAAGAGTCAGCTTTGGCTGCTATTTGAGCAGTCATGAATAAGTTATTAATTATTAACTTGTCAATAAGGCTCTCCTGGAATATCGATCAGTAAGTTTAACAAAAAAAACATAAGACATGTCACTGTGGGAAGTTTTTTTCTGGCATGATTCCCAAGGAACCTGAAATGCAACAAACATCCAGCAACAGTGTAAGTTCAGTGGCTTCAGCCTGCTGCTGGGGAGCCCTTTGGGCAGCTTTACTTACGGAGGAGTAGGTGTGCTCTGGCTGCAGGCCCTGGAGAGATGAGCACGGAGGCGAGACAGACCCTGTCAGTGCTGGCTGCCCCTCCTGCCCCACAGCACTCCTGGAAGGGCTGCAGGGGAAATGGCAGTGGGAGCTGCTCCTACCCCATGGAGAGGGGATAAGGGGGCCTTGGGAGCTTTTCCCTGCCAGCAGGCAGTGGGATATTCACATTTCCCCAAAGCCAAGCACCCATTCTTGCAGGCATCATGGAGGGTGGGAGACAACACCTCACCACAGGGTACAAAATACAGCTCTCCTGCTTGGATTGCTCAGAAGGACCCAGAAATGTCTTTTTTGTAGGAGCCAAAGATTTAGGGGACTGGCTCAAAGCAAGGTGGGATGCTCAGCTCTGGCTGGAAGCAGCACCATAACCCTGCTTACCACCCCTGACAAGGCCTAGCAGTGTACAGGGCTTGTCTCTTTTTGGGGAATACCCTCTAGGAAATGATTTTATGGAGGACTTACTGCCATTAGGTTTTGTTTGTATCACTCCCTCCCAGCCTAGTGAGATTAGCTTGCAGAAGGGGCTCTGAACAGCCAGAAGTTTTGCTTTGCTTTTTGCTATCTCAGCAGTGCATGAAAGCTTCCCTTACAAGACATATGGAAAACTCTTCCCAGCTGAGCAGTCTGAGTGAAGGAAAAACAGCCAGCTTGTTTTCCATATGCTTGAGATTGTAGATTTTTATTTATGCTTTTAACAAGCTAAGCTGGGCTGCACTGGGAGGGGAAGCTACAATTTTATACAGTGATGCTTTTAAAACCACTTAACTCTGAGTGTTGTTATACTGAAAGGGAGAAAATCACTACAAAAAAGCACAAACCTGGGTGGCTGCTAGATTTGTTTATTAAAGAACCCCTTTCTTTATAATTGGCTGTGAGTTTTCAGGGCCGGTTCTAATGAAACACACACCTACATGCATACACATATGCAATTCATGACACAGATTGTTATTTTCCCAGTCATGACTTGAAGAAATAAAGCTGAGTCCATTTAAATAGAAACTGAGAGTAAATTCTTGCAAATGTCTCCAGATGTTTTCAAACCTGTTTTTTTCTTCTTTTAAAAGATGGAGCGACAAATGTCAATGAACTCCAACATCATGGGGATGCAGGGGCCGAACCTCAATAATCCATGTGCTTCACCTCAAGTTCCCCCAATGCATTCAGAAGCCAAAATGGTAAAAAAATAATTTTTAAACATTACTCTATTTTCTTATATTGCTTATCCAGACAGTGGGGGGGATGTAGCCAGACACTGCTTACTTCATTCTTAGTCATACGTTGTACTCTTTTTTAATATGCTGCAGTAAATTGCCTTTGTGTCTATGAACTTTCAAGATGTTCCTAGCCCTAACTGATCTCTCGGTGGGAGGGAACTGAAGGGTGAGCTATCTGATCCGTACTGGGCTAAGGGTTTTTGGTGCAGATTAGTAGAATTTAATGGTCTGGCTGTTTCTCTAATGGTGTCTGTGCTCCACAACCTGATCTAAAGAAAATTGTCAGTTAATAAAGAGTGCAGTATAAAGTGTGTGGTGTGAAGGGAGTGTGCATAGTCTTTGTTTTTTCCAGATAGGAGCATGGTGTGTCAGAGAAGCATACCAAACAATATATATGTATAGAACTGGGATATTTTCTTTTACTGGAATGCAACAAAGGTGTTCCCATCAAAAAGAAGTGTCAGAATTCGGACAAATGTAGTTTATTTCTACAAGTCAAAAGTCATAACAAAAAATCACAATTGTTTTTTAAAGTTGTTCTGCGTCTTAAAAGGTCAAGGCTTCTCAGGCATATGTACTGATATAGGATTAATGTAGGTAAACTAAACTACAGGTGGATATTTTTTAGTTTTCACCAGCTTCATAGGCACTCTTGTGGAGGTATTTGGCACTAACATCCTTGGAATCAAGTTATCAGTGTAGAAATGCTTTGGCTTTTTAAGTTTCAGAACTGCCATTTGCTGCTGTCTAATGGAAATATGAGGACAGAAGTTTTTAGTTTTAACTCTGTAGGGTTTTTCTCCTCTCAAGATACCTCATCATAGTGGAAAACAGGAGTAACTTAATTGAACTTCTTTCAGTGGCATCTTGCCAAGGTAAAATTGTCAGAAGTGAGAGAATGAAATCAAGCCGACAAAGATTAAGCAACCACATGTTTTATATATTTCTACTTTGCATGACTGGTACAGCTTTTAAAGTTGTTGTCATCTATCCTGAGGCAAAGAAAAATATCTACTTGTCTATAGGTATGGTGCATACAGGAGACTCTGGGTTAGGAGCAACAACATTCATCTTATTCTACCTCTGTTTTCCTAGGTTGGGTAGGTCATGCCTCCGCCTCACTGTTGGTCTGGGTTAGGCTGTTAACCCAACCTCTGTTAACACTCTGTCTCAAACCACACTCCGTAAACATGCAGCCAGTTGGCCAGAAGAAGAACGATAGCCAAAAAATGCTGGCTCCCCCAGCCAAGGAAAACCTGTGGTCGAGAGTTCTCTCTGCTGTACCACACAGTGACGGTGACATGCCAAATGGCAACAGCATCTGCAGCAGAGCTTGTTAAAAACTTTTTGGAATAGGCAAGTGTTTTTTCAATGCAAGTGTAGCTGAGCCAAGCCAAATACTCCTTGGCTGCATAAATCCAAAACTGGCATCTGTTTTGGGGACTAAAGATTCTGTAGTTTACTCTCTCCCCACACCCCCTGCCTCTTTTTTACTGGTAGTGTGAGGCTACTTAAGAACAAGATTAAATTATTGGTGCATATGGTGAGAATTCTGTGCTTTAATAACTGAAACTGTACATTAATATAAATTACCTTTTAATATGGGTGAGCAGGTTTTGTCCCTAAATCTAACATATGAAGGCATTTTAATGTATGAAGAAATTGCTATCAGTTCCAAAATACGGTGTAGTGAACAAGCAGAGAGCCTTTGCTTCTCAGGGCCTTTCTGCCACCCTTCCAAGGGTAGAAAAAATCTGCACACATTAACTCTTAAGAGGTATAATTCAGAGCTCCAGGACTTTTCCTCTTTTCAAATGGAGGTTTGGTGCTTTTAAAGTATCTTATATTTCTATATTCTAATTTTATGCTTTGTTTCTGTATGAGCACACATGTAATGTAAAAAGCCTCTTCATTTAGCCACTGCTTTGAGGAATATGAATCTATTAACAATACTCTGCATGAATACAAAGTAGAAAAAATGTAGGCAATATTCAGAGCAAAATTATTTCTTACATGTAAGTTCATGGATTTTAAATCAGAATCATCTGTATTACAGGGATGTTTGTTCATATTATTAACTTTTTCACTTTTCTTCATGGTTAAAGCATGAGACTTCACAGACTCTGGTGACTTCTTAAAAAAAGTTAAAAGTCAGGGTGCTTAGTACCTTATCAGACTGTGTCCTGCATTAGGAAGGAATTCCAGATTTCCCTGGATTCTGCTAATGCTATTACTGCTGGTGCACTCAGCATTACTTAGGTTCTTTTCGGCTGGCCCCACCCTGAGAAGAATGTATGTGTCAAACACCAGACAGAGTCATCTAAGATGCTTGTAGCTTGTGACTGAAGTAGCTGGAGAAGTCCAGGGGACTTTGGGCCTGATTCATCAGGTGCCCGAATCCATGGGAGTATCAACACTTTTGGGAGGCCTATATGAAAGAATGTGGGACAGGCTACTCTAAATGTAAGCCCCAGATGTGAGACCAAATCCTTCTGGCCTCGTGGCGATATGTGCCTGAACAATGCAAGCACAGTTTGGCATGCAGCAGTCATAACACCACTTGGTGACACACGTGACTTAATTTGCCTCTGTAAAATGCATATGAATAAATAATACCAGTATGGATGCTCTGTGATGCCAGGTTTTTTAAAGAAAGCAGATGGCAAAAGATTCACACCCTTGATTGGTTCATAATTTGTTTATGGTGGGAAATGGAAGCCAGTCTGATAAATATTGTCTGATATACAAGTACATCGACACACACATATAGAATATATGTGGCATTAATGTAATGTTTCTGTAATAAGCAATACGTATTTTAATCACCTTGTATCACCTGGCATTTATGGAAAGCCACACTCTGCCACCCAAGATGCTCTCTTCCTGGTTTAATTTTTTTTCAGGAGAACGTTCCATCAAGTATTAAGGTATTGTAGATGACATCCCAGAACTGATTTAATTTATCACAGCAATCTCAGTTTCCCTCACGGTATGCCTCTCAATTAGGTTATCACCTAATGCTTTAAAACTGTCCTAGTAAATGAATGAGTGAACATCTAAATCAATACTGCTTTCTTCTTAGAGTCACAGCTGAGTGGATAAAACTCTTATGCTGCCCACCAAAAACACACATTGATTTTATATTAAAATATATTGCATTGGAAAGAGCAGGATACATATAGCTGTTAAGTGTACATGGTAAAAATATGCAGAGTAACACGTGTAGCATATTAACATGTGGCTGAAAGTATTATGAAATTGGACCTGTTGGCGGTGCCTTTGCCTTAATATACTGCCTACATACAGTTTGGTTTTGCAGTTTCAGAGTATTGGAGGTTTTAGAACTCGGAAGTGCAATACCGTGTGGATTACTGAAGTGGAAGATAAATAGTGTGCACTGAAGCACTGGAAGCCTGTGTGACAGCAGGTCTTTTCGATGGAGCTGGTGCCTTTCTATCTGAATTTTGCAAGGCATTGATCTTTACCTGTAGAAATTTATGGCCTCTGAAAGGAGTTATAAAAAGCATGCTGGCAATGAAAGAACTGAACTTAAAAATACAGTTCTCTATTTAATCTATTAATTTTTTCTTTTACAATTTCTGCCTGCCACTTGCTAGATACGTAGTTTTATAAAATTTAAATAAAATATTATATGTGTAGCTTGGCTGTGCCTGTAATCCTGACAGAACATGTATTGTTCTTTAGAAAAGAAATTATTTCTGTATCAGAAGTGCATAGGACTGAGGGCTGTTGTTTTTGCCTTGTAAGCATTAGTAGGTTGAACAGCAAAAAAAAAAATAAAAATTTGAAAGTGTCTGTCAGATGAAAGACTGAAAACATAACCAGAAAAGAAAAGTAATAAATTGGTAGAGTGCATGTTCCTAATTATAATAGTAAAATAACTGAACCTCCTAATTTACTTAAGAATGCTGGACAGCTTTGGCAGAGGAGGAGGAGAGAAGTGAAAGAAATTACAGTGAGCCAGTTGTCATCAGCACTACTTTTTATTCAACTTAATTAGAGGTAAGGGGCCAGATCCTACTGGTGGCTGTGTAAATCCCAGTTGAAGCATCACGCCAGCCCAGAGGAAAGGCCAGGCTGTCTGCAGAGACCTGGGTGCATTTCGTATGGCTCTAAGACGGGCACGTCTTGCTATCTCCAGGAGCACAACATATCAGCCAAACGGGAAAGGCTCAGCCACAGAGGTGGAGGGCTTCCATCGGATGCAGATTATGGTCTGAGTTTGGATGGAGTCTTCTGCTGCTCCTTGTTTTACAAATAATGTGTAAAATAACGTGTTCCTGTGCCCTGAGCTGTGATGGTGCAACTGGTGCAAGGTGAGAAGCAGCTGGAGTGAGCTCTTACCCTGGCCCCGCTTCGGTGCTCGGCTCAGCCATTGCAGCAGCCCTTGGATGCGGAAGCAAAGAGTGCTGCCCAAACAGCAGTGTCTGGGACAGCTGGAGGCCTTGGGAAGGACATACCTCTGGATTCCAGCTCCGAGCCCAGGTTTGCAAGGTTTCCATACTGATTTCAGGCGAGGGGCTGACATAGGCAGTCCAGGCAGGATCAGAGCCACTGAAGCTCCAGGTTTAGACACTTCACACTTTGTGACTGAAGATACTTTGTTGAACAAAATAAGTGGTTTGAAGTGTACGTTTTCCTAACAAGCTAGCTGGGAATGGAATCACTTTAGTAGAACAGCACATATTGCTTCAGGGCCAGAAGGCTTTTCTTTGCATGGATTCTGGACTACTGAGCAGAAAGAAAAATGTTGCATCTCTACAGAGCTTTCAACAGCAATTGCTCATCTTGTAATTCACAATAAAGCAATGAATGCAGCATAAGAGAAAAAAAAACTGTGCAAAACAAAGTCTTCCAAATAAAAAATAGAGTTGTGATGAAATTTCCTGTATCAGTAACTGAGAAGTGTTTTCACAGAAGGAACTGTTGTATGGTTAAAACCCATGGTGCTTCTGCAACTGTTGACAAAACTCACTATTCTGAAATTGTATCTCCTGTTACATTTCTGCTTATGTTTTAAAGTCCCCAAAGCCAAACTTTCAGTGTGCTCCTGCTCTGTGCTTTAAAACCTTTCCCGGGAAGTAGCTTTGCCTGCAGACAGTGTGCCTTGCCGTGGATTAAGGTATTATCGTGATGGGTGAAGATAATCATATTCTGGTTTGTTTACTGAAACAGGACCTTGTACCCGTCATGCCTAAATTCTGGATAATGTACTAGACTGGGTAGGAACTAATTCTTCTTAAGCTGTCAGTGGCTAAGTAAGTTCACTGGGGAAGCAAGGCAGTTCAGTTACTCAGAGCTGCTGTGAATATGTGCCGAATATCTGATCTTGCTTCTCCCGAGTGCATAAGAATTGCGTTGCTTCTTGCAGGCACAAGTTGTAACAATTCCTTGCATTTTTCTTTCTTTGTGTCACTTTATCCTGCGGTGATCTTATCAGCATTATTTCCCTAGAAGAACTTGGATTTTTATTATTTTGTTTGCCTTGATTCAGCTGGGTGTTAAAGTGACCTCGCTTTCTCCCCCACCCACCAGCCCTCACCCTTTCTCCCTGTTTCTCCACCACCCTCCTTCCTTAGAGGATTTATCGTCTTTGTAGATTTGTTTCTCCTTCTCCTTTTCTCCCCAGTGTCCACCCTGATTTTGTAACCATAGCAAAAACTGAAACACAATCCTAATATTTGCTTGCTGTAGCTATCATCTAGCCCAAGAGATGAACTATTGGCTTTTGTGTGTCATAAAGTTTTGAAACTTAAGTCCGATACATCCATATGTGTGAGGGTAATTTATTTGGTGCCCAACTGTCCCTTACAGAAAAGGTTTTGTTTCTGTAAAATTGTGTGTCAGTGGGCGCTGGTGCAAGTAAAAGCAAGCCCTTATGGTAGTGAAGCCAGGGAAGGAAACCGTAAAAATAAAAACATGGTTGTGTTACAGGGAAGTTCTGCTTCATGTAGATATATTTCAGTCTCTTACTTGGAATATGTACAGCTTTCATTTTCCAAGAATTTTTGCAAGATCCACAAATAATGGAAATTGTTTTGCACTTCAGGCTGTTGCACATTAAGCCCAGCATTTGATTGAGATATACTAGTGCATTTGATTGGGATATGCTAGACAAGTGATGGGCTTTGGGGTGGAGGAGATGGTTTTACACACTTTACCAGTCCCATATTTTAACCACCGAGGACACAAGAGGTGGAAGAAAAATTCCCATGGCAATAAATCTCTTCTTTATGGACAGGCTTAAAAAGCATTTTCTAAAAACTATGCAGTAGCTAATGAAGCAGTTTATTAATTATGATAGTCTTCCTGTGAGATAAATAATTTCAGACTGTTGAACTGAGACAGAAAATTGAAGTGACTCACTAGAGGCCACACAATTTGTCAGTGGAAGAGCTGAAACAAGCACGGAAGAATTTCTGGCTGCCGATTCCAGAAAACACAATTTCTGTCTGAGAAAAAATTATGTCTATTTTTTTTTTCAAGTTAATATTAATGTTGGTAATATCAATATAATTGTTGAAATACACTGCTTTTTCACAGCTACTGAAAGAATGGGAAGACTGAACTCCTTGAGCTTACAGGGGGTGCAGGCTCAAATTTAGGATTCAAATCTGAATGAAGGTGGCACTTTGTGTTTGGATTTAATGCCCCTGAAATTTCCTGAACTTTACTGATGAGATTTTGGCTCAGAATGACAAAAATTAACTGATCTTCTGAGACTTCTGTCATCTGAGATGATGGAAGCCTTGTGAGATCAGCTTCCCTGGCATCGTGGCTTTCACTGAAATCTCAGGAGAGCGCTTACTTTCACATACTGTCAACCATATCCAAACCAGGACTAACGAATACCCCTGCAGAGCTCCTTCTAAGATCACAGACATATTTGAAACTCTGCTACAAGCTGTGTGCAGTCCGAGGGAGTGTTCACAGCATTTATTTTTTCTTCTGTCAGATACGGCCGGTGACACTTCTCAGTGCTGGGAAGGCTATATCCTGTCTTCCAGATGTTCATTAGTGCAACTCCTCATTTATGTTCAGAGGAGGTAATTTAAAAACTGGGACAGGCTGGGTCTCCCACCCTGGAAACACTTACGCAGCAAGCAATGCTCAGCTCTGGTTTTTACTAGCGAATTGCTGGCCAGTAAAATTTATCTCAGATTTTAGTGTGTAAAATGCTGTGCATAATCTTCCCAAACGTGCTCTGCAGTCAGACTGCATGGGATGTAGCATAGATAGTTGTGTCCCCTGCACTCTGTATCCCCTTTATTCTATGACTGCTGCATAGCCCACTTTTTGGGATGCCCCCCAGGGGACCTGAGCTGCCTTCACTCCGTTTGTTGCTCGTGTGCTGAGGACTGACTCTGGCAACGTGGGCACATCCAAGTTACTCTGCTTTAGATAGTTTCCTTTGTTTTAAAGAACTTACGTTACAAAGAAGACAGGGAATTACTGGACATAGCTAGAATATTGCAGAGGCAGGGGGACTTTGACCATCTGAAGGTGAACTAGCACGAAGATTTGACTAAAAAACTGTCAGTTTTTTTAGGAATAGAATTCAATTTATGCAAAACCTTCCTCTTCTAGTCATGGATGTGCTTTTTTCCCTCCCATTTTTATATTAAAGTCACACTGAAACCAACTCATTTTCATATTGAAATATGTTCCACAAATCTTAATTTAAGATACTATCAGATTCTTCTTTTAGTAACAATATCAGTGGGGAAGTACTTTAATTAGGATTGTTACCTTCATTATATATATTTTCATTCATGAAAGCTTGGTTTTAAAATTATCTTATTAAAAAAAAGAAAACTTTTGTAAAATAGAAAACAGCTGACAGGATTCCTGCAGTTTTGTTGTTCAGTCTACTGGAAATGATTTAAAACCAAACATTCACCTTTTCACTGCAACTCCATTTTAGTTTTCCAAAATGAGTGTTCAGAAAGAAGACAAGCCCCATGAGCAACTTAAAATAGAATTTAATAATCCTCTACCTTTAAAATATCAGAGTCAAGATTTTTGGTATAGTCAAAGGTTAGTTTTCAAATTTAGCCCTGATCCTCAGCTGTAAATTTGTATAAGTTGACTTCAAATTAATTTTGTGGTTTTGCATCAGCTGAGGACTTAGTTTATACTTCTGAATCTCAAAACTTCCTTTAGGTGAGATTTGGCCCTTCCAGAATTTGATACTGCCAGGTAAGCATTTTGTTTATTTTGGTTTTAACGTTATTTTATTTAGAATCCATACTCTGTATTTTACAGAATATTCTACAGACTACCTACAATCTGACTACAGAGCATATTTGGGAAGATTATTCATAGCATTTTATACACTAAATATTTAGTACATATTTGCCTCTTATTCTTGCACACTGGTATTTTGACAACTGCTCCAGAATCTTATATGAACTTTATCTGACTTCGTTTTTCAACCCTGCTTCCTGTAGGTGTTCATTACATAATATTTAAAGATGCATTATTTTCTCTAATCCCCAAAATAATATCAGAAGATTTTTATGATTGATTCATCATACCAAACAATCACCAGCAGTTTTGTGACAGGTATTGGTATCTGTCCCCAGTGATTCATAATGAAAAAATTGCCAGATATTTCTTTGAAAGTGATGGATGATTCATGTTGTTATATTTAGGTCATATTATTCTGGAATGTTTAAATTAGACTAAAAGCCTCCTCTGAATATACACGTGCAAACATAGAGTACATTTTTAGTTTCCCATCTGGAAATACATATAAAGTCCAGGACTGTTTGCAAGTCACGAGAAATATTGTTATATTTTTATTTTGGTATTTCAGTTCACACTCATACTAATATGAAAAGTTTAGTAATGGCATATCGTCAATACTGCCCTCAAATGCTGAGGTTACACATGAAGTCCAATGGGATCTAGCAAATGTTTAAACTTCTATTAAAGCCCAAAGCCCAAAATAGACTTTACTAGACCTGTACAAATTATTTTAAATTATGTAAATATTTTTAATATGTCTGGCTTCTGACAGAACACCACTATACACTGAAGTATGACATTCTCCTTACTGTGCCAACATTTTGCTTTTTTTTCTTTTCTTCCCAAAATACCTAGCATCATTACTGGATTTGACTAGAGTCTGCTTTATGTGCTGCTTGTGGTTCAGGAGAAATATATGTAAAGAGGATGGACTGTGTTCCCCGACTGTTAACAGAGGCTCTTTAGCATGAGGTTAAGCGTGAACTTTGTTTTGGCTGCCAACAAAGCAGCCAGGAGATACCCAGGATAAGGGTGGGGGAAGTCCCGATCTGCTTTCCATCGCATGGACGTGTGCAGCTGCTCTGCAGGCTGGTGTTGGTGTGCAGTGTGTGACTATGTCAGAGAGAAAACTATTTATTTGGAGGTTTGTAACAGATACCGCTCTAACTTCATCTTCTAGGAATTCTATTAAATTAAAAAATCCTGTCAAAGCATTAATATATGGATGTGTACAAAATTGGGGTTTTTGAGTACTTAATTTAAACTAGAGGCAGTGGTAGGAGCTAACAGCCTGAAGAGCCCTAGGTTTATTGGTCAGATGTTTGGATGTGTGCACGTTTGTGCACATGTCCATTTTTCTTTCCTGTGGTTACAGTTGGTCCTTTTTCCTCCTCCATTCCATGCAATTTTACTGTGCAAGCATAATCTTATCTAGGCCTATTTGGCTAACTTTGTCCATCTATTTATTTGCGTATTACCTTATCTTCTGTTTAGAAACCACTTTTCCTGAAATACTTTAGAATGCCGAAGAAAAATAAATGTCTGCAAATCCATGTGTGTTATCCAAAGAACACTTACTAACACTTAGGGTGACTACCATTTGCACAAAGAAAAAGCAGTTTGTTCGGCTACATGAATTTGTGGAGGCTTGTCAGTCTTCTAAATCATGTTAGTGGTGGATTAGTTTGATTGGAAGCTTGATCCAAGCAATGTTTGAATTAGTTGCATACCGAGTTCCCAGAGGTAATCTAGAGTTTATGTGAAAAAAGGTATATAACCGCATCAGTATTGAAAATTAAAATAGGAATGAATTGCCCTTGGTGAAATTTGTGGTTACTGGGATTGTTCAAGGATACCAAAATCCTTCATTTAAGTAAGAAATAAGAAAATAAGGTAGCTTAATCTCATTTTCAGGATTTTAGAAAGTAAAACTTCCTTTTCTACCGCACTTAAAATTCAAGATGTGTTTATGCTAGTCTTAGTAAAACTGGTATATGTGACTCATGATGCTAGTTTAACACTGCCCACAAAAATCCAAATAACATAGCTATGACTTGTAGTACCCATCCAGTATGTGCTTTCCTCCTCTAGGAGTGAAGGAGGAAACCTATCCCTAGGGCTCCTGGTCACCACAGCCTGGGGGATGACCAGCTGGATCAAGTAGCCCTAAACTTCCTCCCATCTTTGGTTTGTTCCCTCCATAGCGAAAAGATCATGAACGTTCATTTCTCTGGAGCATGTAACATCTCTCTGCAGGGACTTTTCAGGTCTGAAGCAAAAGTGAAGCTCTCTTGAATTGCAGGTGAGAAGGACATGATGAGCAACCAGGATTAAGTCCTGGATGTCTTTAAACAGATTCTAAATTCTGTTGAAAAAAATCTGCTGTAGATTCTGTTGAGCCCCCTGCCAGTTACAGGACAGGATAAATCACGATGTGTGCGTAGTTGGGAAACGGAATTTGCCTAACATCGTGAGGTGCCTCCTGTCACCCTCCATCCTTTGTTTCTCAGTGGGGTGTTACATCACCAGTGATGGACCATATCCACACTGATGGTGACAACACTGTGCCAGGAGCCTCCCTGCAGAGGCCAAGGAAAAAGGGAAGGAGAGGAGCCCAACAGGCTCTATCCAGGTTTCAGGTACTTCCAGTGCTGATACTGGGCCACCATACCCAGTGAGGGGAGACAGACCACAGTCCTGGTGCTCGTGAGGTGAAGGCACATATGTATCATCTCTGCAGGTAGTAAAGCAGGACCCCTCCCCCCACAGTGTTTGTAAAAGACTGCGAGAGCCCCGTTTTCACCAGCAGACATCTCCTGACCCTTCCCAAGCCTTGGTGTAGGGTAGGCAGGGGCTGGTGTTGGGCTTTGCTTTGCAGGACAGCCAGCAGTGCATCCGTGTCTCTGTGGCTGCTCATCTTCTTTGGCAGAGAAAGCCACCCAGGACACACCCCCAGGCCCCTCTCCTCTAGTTTTACACACGCAGTAGGTAATGTTAGCATGGTGTCAGTGAACACTCTACCTGTCCACTTGAATCTCCGTGGAGCATTTGATGTATCTCCCATAATAAATAATGTACTTTGTGGAGCAATAACAATAGCTGAGATTCTTGAGACAATAAGGGTCACGTTACCAGAAGTACCAAAAAGGCTGATTAAAATTAAATCGTAGCAGACAACAGTTGTGTTACAAAGGAAGGCTCGATTACAGCCAAATCACTTTCTTTGCTAACCTCTGACTTATTTATTTCTCCTGCATGCTGCAGTCTGCATACTCTTTCTGATTGTAATGAGCATTAATTGATTAGCTGGATCTATGAAGAGCTTGAGCACTCATAAGTACTATCCCAGTGGGTACACAACTAAATAGTTTATGAGGTAATTAGTATTTTAATGCCTTTTCTAATGAGCCTTTTCAGTAATGAAATCTCATGAGAACATTATTGGTTCATATGTATTTCTTCAGACAAAACAAAAGGTAAGCTAATGCTATTAAGAGATTTTAAAGCTAGTTTATAAAATGGTTTTCAGTAACTTATTTTGGAATGCTTGCCTTGGTTCATTTTGCTTTATTAAGAAAAAAAAGCCATCTTAGTTTTTCCCACTGCTCTGCCTCTTGCACTGCTCTCTTTTGACAGAATTCTTACACTATACTGCAATTTCAAATAATTGGGATAATTTCTGAGGCTGCTACCCGATCTCCTAAGCTCAGCTGTAAGTAAATAATACCATACTGTCTGAGCGTGTTGTTTCAGATGTGTTCTCATCCTGGAAAAAAAAACAACTCTGTGCCTGGCTGCACAGTGCCTTGGATTTATGACTCTGTCAAGTTTGAGAGAACGACCAACCTCTACAAAGATTTCCAATGTCAAGCTGAGCTCTATTCTGGAGGCTTGAAAGCAGCACAAAACTTGCAACCGTACAGACAGTCTTCAGCTTTGTTGCACGTACTCCATTTTACCTATGTTTAATCCATAGTGGAAAGGACAAGGCCTTTGCCTTGAATTTTACTTTTCTGGTACCTAAAAGAAGATAGCTGAAGATGGCTTTTCTGGGAAGAGTTTTTTCAGTGTGTGAATGTCACATTTTATCATTGGCCACAGAGATTTTTGTTCTCTGGAGATCACAAGGTCTCAGTAGCTTTTATGTTTTTATCTCTTAGGGCTCACTTCTTCTAGCTGGGAAGTACACTCTTATTCTGAGTGGGACTTCAACTGCACTTTAACAGCAGATAGAAATGTGGGGAAACAGCCTGAACCAAACAATGAAGCATCTGTGTTTTGGAAACCTGTTTCATAAATTAGTTTTACATCAATGAAGCATCTGTGTTTTGGAAACCTGCTTCATAAATTAGTTTTACATAATCTAGGTGATGTATGCCTTGAAATGCTTTAGAAACGTCATTTAAAGTTAGATGTGTACAAATCCTGTTTAATACTTGAAGCTGTAGGAGTAAAACTGTCAGAAATTCCCCTATACAGATCTCATTATGTAATGTAAGATGTAATGAGTCTAATTTATCCTTAGGGTGTCTTTAATGGTGTCAGCACCGTTTTTGCAAAGGATGGATTTGGCCTAGGGACATCACCACCATAAAACCTCTCTTCCACTGGCATTTCTCTCTCTGTCTCCAAAGCTTTACTGAGACATGTCACTGTGATATATTAGTAGCCTAGTACTTTTTGATGACTCTAAGTTATTAGTACTGTGGGTGTTGTTTTCTTCAAATGAATATGAAAAGCTCCATTTTCACTTAGGACAACCCTGAAAGCCCCCTGTAAAACACAGAGAAATGGCATCCTTTGGCTTCATGTGTGTGACCTTGCTTGCAGTACCATGCATTAGCAACATTTATGAGATGGAGAACGCCCAACACTGACCACTTCTTTCCACATTGCCTGCCATCTCCACACCCTTTTGCAACTCAAGACCCAACAGCACAGGCGAGGTTGACGCCTCCTGTGTCAGCTCCTAAGAGTGCCTGCAAAATGTCAGGCTCTCAGTGCTCACCCATGGTGTGGTGAAGCCCTACTGTCGAGGCACAGCCCAGCATACTTGTAGGATGGAAGCTGAACAGCCTCATCTGTTCCCTTGGCTAAGATGAGCTTCTTGTGTCCATGTTAATGGTTTGTTCAAAATGCAGAGATTTTAAATTAAATCAGATTTGCCTGCCTTGCCTTCTGAGGAGAGCCAGCCCCCCAGCTGCTCTGGGACCCTCTGCCAGGTCTGCAACCCAAGAGGCTGTGACCACACCAGTGCCCAGAGAAGCAAGTTCAAGAGAGAAGGTGCACATCAGGTTACTAGCGCAAGAGCAGAGGAAAAGTATCCTCAGAGAAATATTTTGGTTTCCATTCTGGAAACTTCAGAGGGTGTTTCTGCTCTATATTCAGAAGCTTCCTTAGGGGACAAATGATCCCTCATCTGTCTGAGGGAAGGAGCTCCTAACTGCCTGTCCTTTCATGGCCTTTGGATTTTGCTGAACACTAATGGAGCACCGTAAGAATTAAATTGGGGTGATGGGGAGACCAGTTGCCAGATGTTGCTTTTGATTTGGTAATATTTCTTTTAAACTTGAAACGGGCTACAGTTGTTTTCCTTACTTTTTCAGAGACTCTCTCTATTTGTTTGTGCTTCCTGAGTCATCACCTGTCTTTGCCAAGACTTTATTATATCTAACAAAAGGTATATTATTGATGCACTGTGGCATGCACAAAGCCTTTCTATGAACTCCACTAGACATGTGTTCCTTCCAGATTCATTTTGCTTCCTGTCTCTGCTCCTGAGCAAGTCCCTGCTCCAGGCTCTGCTCTGACAGTGTGTAAATGCTCAGCAGGCTTTGACACCTCATCCGCTTAAAAGCACAGCGTTCTCAGCTTTTGATGCATTTAGATCAGTCCTCTTACCTTTCTATAATAACACGTATGTATATACATGTAGGCACTGAAGAAATGTCTCTGTTAGAAATATTTGGAAAGAGCAAAAGGCACTTAAAAGAGAAGTTTGCCACTCTCCTTCTTTCTTCTCCTTGTGTATACCATGAGATCATGATTAATGGCTTTGGTGATGTTTGGAGGGCAGAAATCACTTGTATGTTCCATGCAGGAAGACCTCTGAATCGGCAGGGCCAGGGGAATTGGCAGCTCTGGGGCTGGAAGGACCCGTGATGTCATCTCATGTGGCCACAGGGGATGCAGCTATTACTTCTTTAGGCGTTACTCTTGGGTAGTACTAAGGTGTGTGGGTTTTTTTGGCCTTGCAGATGCATTAATTCTGCCCTGAGCAATGGAAAGGTTCCCCACCCTCAGGGGAGGCTGTTTAGGACGGAGTGGGTCTTACTGTGCAGGACAGGGGGCTGTTGGGGGTGTGCATGCAGGACAATCAGAGGACTCTAGACTTTGCAGATACACTTCTGGTGATGCAAACTGAGTTCAAAGGAATGGGAACCTCTAAATGAAGTGTACTTGAAACAAAGCTACTATGAGATGGAGAAATATACACAGCAGAGAAATAGGATATCTTGACACTTATTCATGGCTTTCCTGGGATGTCTTGGACTGTACAAACTCACTGATACTGTGTTAGTGAAACCCTAGATTCCCTGAGGCCATAGTTGTTACTGAAATTTAACTTCTGCTTTGAAGAAAGAAAAGAAAAAGTAAATTTATTACAGTAGTGTAACTCCTGTCAATCCCACACATAAAGGAATTATGAAAAACATATAACTTAAGAAATTATGGACAAACGCATAATTTCTTAAAAATTTCCTTCCACATAACATGCATTTTCAGGATTTATATTTTCTGTATAGAAGGAGGAGTGGAGTTGAATGCCTTTTTTCAGCCTTTTTTTTCAGTAAAAGAAGATGCTATTGAAGACATGTTGGGTAGTCTGTCTGGTGTCATTGAGGAGCTCTGCAAGATATGCTATCTCTGTTTTGCTTTTAAGCTAAATGAATACATTCAGAAGACATGGATAGTGTAAGCATCGTATTCTCAGGATGTCTTATTTCCTTACAATCTACTAAACTTTAATTCAGAATAATTGTGTTTTGTATTTACAGTTCAATTTAGATAATGTTTACTGGTGTTTACATATTGTGCCTGGCTAATAGATGGCAGATATAGAATGAAATTAAAATACAGGGAACCCAGACAATAAACATCCCAGTTCACAGTTAGACTGTGAGTCTTTGTGCTTCTTCATAGTGTGATTTCAGAATCTAATTAAGCAGATGCTCAAGTAGCTTGGGGATGCAAGCCTTAAATTGCTCTATTAAATTACTTCTTCCTATCAGCACGAGCTTAAGTGTCAAGGATAAATTTACAATAAGGAACAAATATTTAGGATGAGAAGAATGACATCAATTAAACCACCTCAAAAAGCCAGAAATAAACTGATAGCTAACAACATAAAATGCAAACCAGAAATGTGGGAAAGTACAGTACATTATACAACAGGATTGCTTATTGTGAAGAAGATAGAGCAAAAGATATGCCTAAATGCCTGAATTGTTTTCTGGGAATATGGTGCTATTTTGCATGCAGGTGTTATTTACATTACTGAGTAGGTTCATTTCCTTTCCCGCCTGTCAGTCACCTCCGAATCAAAAAATTGTCCCAGTGCATTTGGGAGGACAAGAAACAGCTAGTAGCAAATAATTTAAACTAAGTAGGAGGAATATCCTAGTTTATGTGTAAATAAAGTAAAAATCAGGGATGCCTTACATTGTTACGCCTCTTTATGAATATCACTGCTTTATTTCATTAATGGTGTTATTCCTCAGCAAAGAAAAAAAGATTTCTGAATTTGTAAATGAAGCTGAAACCATGGGGTTCGCAGTATGAGGGCCACCCTGAGTACAATGTCTGCATTAATCTTTGCTCCTTGCACAGAAGGCTGGAGCTGCCTGCCAGAGCTAATGAATGGATTCTGACTCTGCCACGTTAGGCTATTACCAAATACAAAGGCTGGTCACAAATTATAGTTTGTCTGATGGCTTCAGATATAAGCATTAGAAAAACATTTGTTCAACAGTAATAATTAGTCAGCGATAGAGGCAAGTTCTACAGATTGCTTTGGAGCGCTGAGGCAAATGCGACTTTCTGTGGGAAAAAGCTTGTTGCCTGTCTAGTGATTCATAAAAAGCATAAAAAGGCACTGTAGTTGCATCTCTTCTAAAGGTGAGACCAAACCACAGCATTTCTGCAAAACCCTAATAACCTCAGTCTTTACTGCAAACATTGCAGTGTTTTAAGAGCACTACTTTTCCCCAATGTAACAACAAAAAAATCTTATTGGAGAGTTGCTCGTGGCTTGGATTAGGGTCATGCTTGCACAGATACAGTGCTTCACTGAGTGGATTCTTTTTAGCTTAAACCTTAACAGTTAAATTAGAAGAAAACTCACAACTGGCTCAGAGGAGCTCAGCAAATCACCAGGCAGCCCGGGCTGCTGAGATGCTTTCGTTCTTTAGCAATGAACTCATACCTTGGGCTTTTGTATTCTCGGGGAGAAGCAGCCATAGTTCAGAGAACTGCTAGAAACAGGATGGTTAAATGAAGCCCAACAGTAAGCAGTTCGTGTTACTGAGGCATGTCATTGAAACTTGGCACAAGCGCTAGGTCGGAGCTTGTGCTGTGGAATGGCTTTAAGTGCTTGTCATCCCACAGATACCGCTGCAAATGTTCTGTATTGTCTCTCCTTTCCTGCGCTGTCTGGGAGAGTGAGTACCAGAATAAGTCTATGCGTTTTCATTTGTTTGAGTTTTCTGTGCTTTGGTTTCAGTAGCGTGGCTATCAGATGAATGAGGTTGAATCCGTGCCAGGAGAGATGCAAAACAGCCCATTACTTCATTGTGTGGTTGATTTGCTTGTTTGTTTTTAAAGTTTGCATGTACTGGTGAATGCGAGGGGATGATAGCATCTAATAATTGTAGTGCTGGCAGGAGCAATGCAAGTTTACCCACACAGCCTGCCAAGGTACCTCTAGTCTGGCTTGCAGCACCTTTTTTTTTTTCTCCAATGGTTGTCCTGCTGCCGTAGCACAGACCCAGAGAGCAGCTTTAAAGTATTCACAACTGGCGTATGCAGGGAGACCACCAAATTAATTTTCCTTTTTCATGTGATTAGTTTTTGACTGCTGTGTTGCCATATCTTGTGCCAAGGTATTTAACAGGGGGTTCCTGCTGTGAGAGTCCTCATTTCCACTTGTCCGCTGATGCAACTAAAGGGAAATTATTCCCTTCCCAAGATGATCGTTCTGCGAAAGATTTTGAGAGGGATCTGCCAAGAGCAGAAAGTATGAATAGATTAACAAATGCTGGTAATCCCTGCGTTGCAGAAGGATGGACTTGATCTCTGTATATTTGCAGGCTTGTGTCAACAGTCCAGAGAAATGTAAGATTGTCCTGAAGAGCTGGTAATAATTTCAGTGCATATAATTTGCCTCAGTTCTGTCATTCTAGAGTTCTGAGCATGAATTACAGGTGTCACGATGAGGGCTTCCTCTGGTCCTCATATCCTCTTGACATGGACTCAAGCATGGTAAGGACTTCACTGAGTGACTTCTGTGATTTAGAGCAACAGGGCATGGCTGGTCACTAAATGATCGATTTTTTTAAGCATTTCTTTACCAATGCTAATTAAAATGTATGTAATTTCTTCATTATTTCATTAGTTAAGATAAATCTCCAGATTATTTTCTGTTTACTGGGTTGCTAAGGGTACCTGATACATCAATATGTGTAGAAGTGTTCAATGACACTGCCAGGTTTTTTGAAAGATAGTTTTACATGCTTCAGAAGTAGACTCCAATTGGCTAAGGAATTGGCCAAAGACTAAAAATGTGACATCATTCTTGGCAAGTCAAAGAGATATTTTTGTTAACAGACGCTATATAAAAAGTGCACTGTACTACTTCTAAGCAAAAATCTGTGTGTAAGAAAAATGAAATATCTTCTAGTCAAGAATCATTTTTCAAAGAAATGCAATTTATTGACTAGTCCTGTGTATGAGTCTGTTAATGCAATGTATTTGTTCTTCTATATCCTTTTTCTCTTTAGATACAATTAATGTGTATGACCTGAATACTTTAAAATCAATACCATTATTTAGCAGATAAATGTAATTATTCCTTATTAATTCTCCCATCAATTCCATGTTTGTGTAATAGACATACTGCAATTGTCTTCTTGAGTCCAGTCACATATTTCAACTTCCAACAATCATGTTTTAACTTAATTCCAATGACTGATTAAAACCATGTGTATTCAAGTTTAGATAGATGTGCTTACTACGGGATTGTTAGACCTGCAGAAAATATGTTTTTAATAATCCATTAGTATTTAATTAGCATGCAATAACTGTCTTATTAAATCTAAATTAAAACCTTATTTGAAGCATGTAATTGAAAGTGCCACTGGGTAAAATCTAATCTGTCAGGGATGAATTTACATTGAATAACAGTGCTAAAATTTTCTTTTCTGCAGTTTTTAGGGTCTTCCAAACATTTGCTTAGTCATCACAGTGGAATCTTGCAACAATCCGTTTTCTGCAAGTGCAGCATTTAAAATGTGTTTTGGGTCAGAGCAGTCATCTTTTGAGAGTTCATCTCAATTTGAAAGATGATTCTTTGGGTGGAAGATGAAGAATTCTTAAACCTTTACCAGATGCCAAAATGTGCACGAATGTTTCCCACTAGCCAGTGAATAAGGAGAGATGGTTTGCAACACACACCCCATGCTTAGGTGTCCTTCAGCATACCCTGCAAATATGAAAAGAAAAGAGCGTTTTGTGACTCTACCTCTTTATAATAGAAAAGTTATTATCATCCTGTGTTGCTGTGTATGAGGGGTCATGCAACACAGCTGGTGAGAGCAAATTACGGCAAAATTAGACTGTTGTGACACTGTTCTGGGATAAGGGGGATCCATAATCCATCCAGAAATGTGAATTCATGAATGCTAGTGGTGGATTTGCTTCGGCAGGACAGCTGAAGGAGTCTGTGTAAACTATCAACCCAAATTGCTAGTGAAATTCTAAACATCGTCGGGTTGAGATTAATAGCTGTTAGAGTCCCTGTAAAGATGAGTTTAAGTAACTGGCTAGCAAATTTATAACAAAAGTCTCCTCTCAGATCTGCTTTGCAGGATCCAAGTTTGTTGTTTCCTTTTCTCGTGGTAACCCTGTCCATCCTTGACAGTAAGTGGGAAAACTGCAAATGCAGGAAAGGCAAGACAGAAGAGCAGTGATTTAGCAGGTGAATCGCGGGAGATAGTTTTCCCAGGGTACTTTGTATTGGTGCTTACCCTTTGTCAACCTCAGTCTTCACTGGATGCTAAGGGAAGATTCCATGGACATCAAGGTCCCATTTGGGAGCGAACCATTATCTTGTTGTATCATTATTATTACCTTGATCCGGGCAATGTCCTCGTGAACCTGAGACAGTTAACCAGATTGGGATTTGGCAGTAAAGGATGGGGTAATTCCAGATGCTGATGGGGCCATCTAAGGATCCAAGACTGTGGTTAGGGAGGGAATAAAAGATTACCAAGGATGGAGAGCATGGAGAAGTAGCAAAATATTTTGCTGATTCCGTAGACAGTGTTGGCCAGCAACGCCTAGAGTGTTGACAGACCTCAGTTCCTGAGTTGTGGTGGACAGTTCTGTCCCTTCTCAAACTGCTCACAGGACAGAAATTCATCTCTGTTTTTTATTAACAAGCTGGGGAGGTTGAAGACCCAAAAAAAACATCAAAGAAGGATGTAAACCAAGGAAACTTTCAAAGGAGAAGGAAGAAACTTGAAAACAATCTCATCTACGGACAGAAACTTGGCCTTTGAAAGAGGACAGGAATTTGCAAAGACATGTACAGTACAACAAGTGAGGTGAAGAGAAAGGCATCAGGGCTCTTTCGAAGAGGGCCAAAGAAAATTATGTATCCAGTGAGGGGAACAACCTCCAGAATTACCCAAGTCAAATTAAATGGTTCCTTTTACTTGTAATATGTTTATGCTCAGGCTATACATGAATAGCTGTCGTGGTGAATGCACTCCGCCTGTAAATCGTGATCTGTTTATTTGAACTTAGACTCTAAGTGTTACTGGACACCCATGCAAAGCTGGAGTACTCTTATTCTGGAGCAGTGAAAAGTGTCACAATTTCTGTAAATAGCTCTATTTTGCTGCAATTTACTCCCACTATCTGTGTTGTGTGATTGCTTATACATAGCAGCATGTGATAGAAACTCTTTTGTTATGAAGAGATACAGCCCAAGGAAAGCTCATGAAAACCCATGGGCAGCAGAATTCAGTCAGACCACCTAAGCCCTGTAACCATCCAAGTACACAAAGCATAGTCAATACAAATGATTGTACTCCATGGAGTTGTTCAGAATCAGCACTGAGATGTTGACATGGCAGGGAGGTAGCTAAGGCTGAGAACCACTGAGCAAATAGGGTGCAAAATGATTTAATTGCACATCTTCATTTGAAATTGGTGGAATGTTAGATCTAGCTGTGGAAACTATCTGGGGTTTATTTACATAGTCCAGTTTGAGGCACCTGTCTAAATCAGGAGCCAAAGTTCCTAACAGGGTTAATAGATCACTTAGGTTAAGGGCTAATTACAGCCTAATGTGGGGTTCTCTGAATGGCTGTCTGGTGGCACCAGTGGACTGGGGGCAGCTGAGGCTCCCCAGCCAGGGGGCTGTTTCAGCTGGTGTAAGTAAGCACTCAGACCCTGAGCTTCAGAAAGTTCGACAGTGGAGTAATACTAAATTAATTCTAAATGAATTCTATACTTTTCATGACTATCTGCATGGTTAAAAACTGTGCAAGTCACAGAGAGAAAGACATTAACCACTGAGTGAAATGGCATGTATGTTGCTAGCAGCATGGAGTTAGGGTTTCAGCAAGGAGTAAGTAGTACCTATAGAGCTGTGTTGACTTCAGCAACACCAGTTTACACCTGCTGAGAATCAGACTCAGGGCTGTTTTATAAAAATCAGTCTTCTATCTACTCTTGGTGCATGTTTGCATGTTTGCAATTTTTGCTATTTCCCTCCCTTGCTAATATTTTTAAGCAAAAGAAGCTGTTGTGCCATCACTTAGGACAAGGATATTAACAAGGTTATTAGAGAAATTATTACATGTGGTTCATTGTCTTGTTTTTCAATGTTGGCCTGTAAAATCAGGATTACTAAAAAACACAAAAGTCTCTTGCAGATTGCAAAAAGTAGAAGCATTTGACTTTCATTTCTAATCAAACAGGCTAAATATTCATGTTTATGTGCCTAAATGAAACTTTTGTATGCAGTCTTCCACCCCATCTGCATGAATAGTGGCATTGTAACAGGGTGAGGTCACTGCAGAAGGGAAAGTGAGGTAAGAACACAGCTGAATCTACAGCCTCTGTGCTGCATGGTGCACCAGCTTGTGCTTAAAGGAATACAGTGCTTTTGCCCAAGCCAGAGTCGCTGCAGGCACTGCCTGCAGAGCTGAATGCCTCTCGCAGGGCTCGAGATGCATTCCTGGCTCTGCTCTATGGTCTGATGCACAGTGTAAGTTTCCTCTGCTTTTACAAACTGCTCTTCAGAGACCTCTTTACACATCTAATATAAGTGAAAATCCATATGGTTTATTTTAAAGCCTTCATTAAAAAAAAAAAATAAACAGTTATCAGGCCTCATTCTGCTTTGACTTATGTGGCGTAAATCCTGAGCAGTCCCTTTGTAATATTCACTGATGTTCAGGATTTATGCCAGCATCAGGGGGAACAGCATTTGGCCCATCAAAGGGCTTTCCCCCTCTCATTCTTTTCAAAAGAAGTGACTCAACTTTATAAAGACTGATGGCTTCCTATTGGCATCACCTCTGTCCCTAGTGGGAATTCTCATTATAGAGAGAATGGCATAACTCAGTGTGCGCATCTGAGAACTGGGCAGTGGAAGGGTGACTGACATAGTAAAGCAGTGTTTGAAGGAGTGTGAGATTTGCTAAATCTGTGTGTCAGTTCATATTTTACCTATTCCTTGCATTAACTTAAAAGGCCATATAAACAGGTTGCCAAGGGTACACTGGCAAATCGCCGTTCCTCGCCCACCATCATAATTAGAATTCTGAGAACTTGGAAAATCCTGTCTGGTGAGCAAGCCCTTCTTGCCCTTTTTCCACAAGGTTCTCCAAGCTCACAAACCTGGGTAGACTTGGAGCAGCTGCTGCTTCAAAAGAGACTGTCCATCCTAGTCTCACCACCTAGCACGGGAGCCAAAGGGGCTCTGTTTTCATCCCACGCTACCTCTTGCTGCTTCAGCTTCCCAGTGTAGCTCTGTGAATTCCCAGCAAATTTGAAGTAGAAATACCCCCTTGATCACCTTTGCTGCATCATGCAGCAATGAACCCACTTGTCCTCCCAACCCAGATTTACTGGAGCAGCCTGTTTCTATCTCACCTATCAAACTCTTCCCTCAGTCAGCTGCTGATAACCTTGGGATCAGACTGATGTGCTGTCAGATGTTTCAGAAGCAGGACACTCAGTACTATGTTCCTGCTGCAGCAGGCTCAGTTCTGATCAAGCCACCTCCAGGGGTCATTAACCAATTCTGGCTCATTTTCTACTTTTTTTCCCCCCTCACATCGTGGGCAGTGGGTTGAGCGACGAGTGTTAACAAGGTAAAATTGTAAAAGTTTTAGAAAGGTTTTTCAGCTCATTTGGTACCCTCATCTTTGTGCAGCACAGGAAAAACAGGTAGGAGCTGGTGAGGCAGTCTGTGAAGCTTGGAGAGTCTTTTTTCTGTGAAACTAGCCTTTTTTGGTTACCTGAGCCAAGACCTTGTTGACCCTAGGTTGCCAAGCAGGACTCTGTGTGTGTGTGTGTGTGTGTGTGTGTGTGTGTGTGTCCTCTCCATAGAAAATGTAGCTCAGAGGCTCTTTTATCTTTGCTCCATGAATTCCCCAAACACCAAAATAATTTGTTTTTCCTGCCCCTACAACATCCAACTTACTCATGAGCGCTGGAGCTGAAAATGGCATCTGTCCCTGGTCAGTCCTGGTCTAAAATCTTCTCTTTCCTTCAGCCTCTCTGATGCATTTGGGATTGTGGCAGCCCAACAAGAGAGAGGGAGAGAGAGAGAGGTACAAGCCTGAGTGATAGGGAGAGTGATGGTGGGATGTAAAATGACATACAAGTAGGGGAATAAGTGAAGCAGAAACTTAAAAAAACATAATTGTATAAAAACCCTGCAAAAGGAAAAGGGTGTCCAGAGAACTGTGGGCAAAAAACAAGTATCTGGGTCGCATTTCAAATAGCCACATTCAGTCTATGGAAGCTAGACGTGCACCACAAGCTGCTTTTAATTAGGAAAGCACAGAAAATGCGACACAAAAGAGTAAATGCTTGTGCTTCTTTCCAGTTCTGTCCTTTGGTGTAACTTGCATCTGACTCTATTATGGCAAAGGAAACATTATGGGGCGGAAGCAAGAGGAACTTGCAGGGCTGCCGGAAGGAGCAGGCTGTCTGCTTCCCTTCCCTCTCTTTCCTCCTCCTCCTGCCTTTGGCCACCTGTTAGCATCCCCTCACCCCCCCATAATCCTCACTCCTGCCAAAACCTCCCTTTATCTTAATGTGCATTTTAAAGCCTGGTCTTGTTATGCTTTAATTATATTTTCTGGTGGCTGTTGCTTCTTTCCCAAATGTCTGTGGCCTGTTTTTGTCAGGACAGGAAAGGCTGAGAGTCAGAAAGTGGAGGGGGAGGAATTCGGGCTTGTGCAGCCCGAGCATAAATGAGCCTTTTGCTTCCAGGTCAGTAGTTCAAACGCAGCCTACAGAAGTCAAGCTGGAAAGTGATAGCTGCTTTGGAGCCTGCCTGTAAAGCGTTAGTTGGTGGTCTCATTTGGGTCCAGAGCAGACAGGTGTCCAAATCACTTCTGGCCCTAATTGGCTTCTTTGCTGGCAGCTTCAGAGGCAGGGCCAAAGACTGTGTGGGCACAGAGCCTGCGATACCCTCGCCTGGGTGGTCCTCCTAAGCCGGCATCCAAGCAAGCTGGAAAGGTAGCCAGGGGGGCTCAGGCTGCTGTTGTCTGGCTTGTACATCCTCTGTAAATAAACAGGGATATTCAGCTCTGAGTGCTGTTCCTGCAGCTTTGATTTCACTTTTAAGAAGGTAGTTTTTCTTGTCTTTGCACTAATTTCTTTCTTTTCTTTATTTTACCTTTGAAGTAGTAGCACTTTGAGGAAACTAATGGATTAGAAACGTAGAACTAAATTTACAGAGAGGCAGTTCAGGCAGGGACCCCATTTTGGGGTGGCAGGTGGAGATGGATAAACTGAAGTTACTGGAACAGCCTCAATCCAGGACATTTTAAATTATTTTTGTCTACCAAAGCATCCCAGCCATGATACCTTCCTGTTCTTGGTGTAATCACCCTTGTGCATGTCCAGGATCAGTGAATGTAATTTGGAGCAGAATTATGTTTTTATGGTCCATGATGTTCCTACACCATCTATCTATTTCTACTTATAAATAGTAGCTGCCAAAAAGATTAGGCTCTGTAGGGTTTTTACACTCAGTTCTGAGAGCCTTGGGGAATCTTACTTTAAATATGTGTACTTGCATCCTTTAGCTTCTTCCTTTTTATTTTCTTTGCATTTGTGCAGATCTCTCAAGTCCTGGAAATCGGGTGCATGAGGCTGTATGATGCTGGTCTGTGATGAGGGCAGGCATGCTGCTGTCCTCCAAACACACTGATGATGGGGTGGTAGAGGCTATTAGGCTGTTGCTGAGGATTGTGATGTCTTTTAGTGCTGCCTGGTTGCTGCATAACCTTCCTGTCACTCTCTTGCTGCAACACCCTGCATGGTCAGGTAGCTGCAGGAGGTAAGATTTCAGACCATGAGAGAGGCAGTGGTGTCCAGATGAAATTCCCTGAGACCCTGGTGGCCCCAGACAATGGAGCAGGAAATGAGGCTGAAAGTTTTGAGTCACTTGGGAACTAGCAAGTCCCTGTGCTCACCAAGCAAAGCAGGGTCAGTTCCCCTGGCCCTGATGTACAGGTCTCTTAGCCCATGTCCAGGCAGTCAGGATAAACTAAATAATCCCAGTGGCCTCCTGGTCCTCCACTCATCTCAGGGGTGCTTGGAGAACTCTCACCTTGTTCTGCCCATGTGCCCTACAGTTTTGTCTGCCACAGCTTCCAGGGCTCTGCTAGGGACAGGGTTGAGCAGCCTGTGGGAAGAGTCACGTAGGAGTGTTACAGAAATGGGGAGCACTAGGAAACATCACACATGATACACTCAGCTTTGTCTGCTGTTGCAAATCATATTCCCAAAGCGAATGTAAATTGTCACTGTTCGATTGACTTCAGCATTCTTTCATCCACTCACTCCAGGTGCGGTTCTACCCCATAATCTTTAAAACAGTAAAAATAAATTCAAAAAATGTTCCCCACCTTTGCTCTGCTTTTTGAAGTTCTTAAGCCAAATGCTGCCTGGGCCTCACCGAGTATGGCTGCTGCTTGTAGATTGTTTAACTCTTGCAGTGGTGCTGTCATTGCAGGATGCTGTAAAATTCGCTTTTTGTCTTAGTCCAGGTTATTGTTGATAATTGTACATTTTCATCTACAAGTGCCAAACTCCTGCTTTAAAAAAGAAAAAACCACCCAACCATATGCTAAATTCCTAGCTGTGTAGTAAAGATTGATTACATGTGTTTATGTGTAATTTAAAAATGGTTCATTCAGGAAGTGTATGGTCTTTTAAAGGCAAGTTTAAAATCTTCAATTTTACGTAAGTTTATTTACATTAGGGAAACGGGCCTGGAGTACTAAGCAAATCCCCATGATATATAAGGTTCAGCCTGAGAATTCTCTGAACTGTTTTATATATTTTTATGCTATCAATATGCTCTTTCATGGCTACTAATTAGTTTTGTTGGTTGACTTACAGAAAAGCACATATAAAATAAGGAGTATGTAATTCCATAGCACTAATAGTATTAATGAAAAGCACAAAGTCTGGAGGCAATTGTAAAAACACTACTTCAACCAAAAAATAATTCTCATTTGAATTAGCATGATTAATTGCATAGATTTTCCTTGTCACAGCACACTGAAATTGAAATAGTGAGGATGTTCCAAAGCTTTCAGTGTATAATTCTAATGTATGTTAGAAAAAAAGTATATACACATTGTGTACACATGCATAAAATAAAGCTATAAATAAATGAGAAAGACTAAACTTCAGTTCTACTTTTAGCTGATTGTTTTAAGTTGAAACAGTATTAGATTTAATTGTAGAGGAAAGTAAATGTGACTGTAAGTTGGCATTGGTAGCTCCTGTGTCATGCAGAGGGGTATTTGGATCCCACAGCTTCTGCACTACGTGCCTAATTGCTTTACACGCTGGATGCACTCATGCAGGCTGCAGCTATTTTGCCTGGAGGGGTGAAGAGGAATCACCCTGTTTGTTTCTTCTGCATACTATCTGTGATATCTGCTTACTAAATATACTGACTCTGTAAATGTCACACCATTTGCTGTTTCTGAACGTGAGCTGATGGAGTGCTGGCCAGGGCACACAGAGGATGGTGTCATTGCTCCTGTGAGCAGCACCAGAGTGTGAATTGTTCTCTGCAGCACCGTGCATCCTCACAGCGTTCCTGCCGTGCCCAGGTTCCCCGAGGCCTGCGGTGTGCCCTGGGTGTTTATCATGTGGAAAAAAAGGAAATCCTGCCAATCCACACCACTAATGCAAGTTTGTCAAATGACATCAGCAGCAGAGGAGAATTTAGTTTCTAACCACATGCAAATAGGTCCCAGACTGCTGGTTATGCCATGATGTCAGCTCTGATTTCTCATCCATTATTTGAAGGGCTTCAATGTGTAACTGCCATATATGTTCCCTCTCCTTTTCCTTTCTTCCGATGCAGAACTTCTGGGTTTGTTTTGACTTTATTTGTGGAGAATGTGTTTTGAACAATGACCATACTTCCTCAGGAGAAGTTTATTTCAAGGATGATTTCCTACTCAAGCCTTCCTTGTCTTTGTTATCATTTTGCATTATTGTGAGCTGTTAATTACTAGAACAATGCAGATATTTTCCCAAGGGATTCAACTAAGTGTTGGTAATAGTTCCAATGTTCTTTGTCATGAATTGGCATTAACTTTGTTAATAAAAGCTACTGTATGATTTTGGCCACGTGAAGCATGTCAGCCTGCCTGCAGGTATGCCAAGACACAGCAGCAAATCAGGTCATGTCATGCAGGTTAACGTCAGGTTAGATTTTTCGGCACGTAGGACTGCTTGAAATGGCATGGGCCTCCAGACTGTGTAATTTGGGGTACTGGGAGATGGAACTTGTTGCTGCTGGGTCTAAGGGTTGAAGCCAGCTGAGCTATGAAAAGTGTGTCTCTTGTCACCAGGCATTTGCTGTCTTGTTCAGCCTGGATGGAACTCCTCCTGTAAGCAGTGATCACTTCCTGGGGATAATCAACCCTGAGGCACAGGATGGTTTGTCCTCTGCAGAAATAATCTAGATATGTGTTCTAGACTACTGAGCCCTTGTTGAGCTCTCCCTAAGAGGCAGGTCACCGCCATTTGAAAACTAGTTCCTTTTTTTCTGGTGTCTTTCCCAGATACAGAAGGAGGGCATTGGCACCTTCTGGGCATGGGCTACATCCCTCTGCCTGCCACTCCATAGACCTCTGCCCTAAGAGGACACTGGATTAGTTGCTCTTTCAGTGAAGAAACATGAAGGACTTGGGAGTACTTCGTGACTTTTGGATTTAGCCTGGATAAGTTATTTAGAGAAGAGAGCTTAGAAAAGGTGGAAAGCAGGGAAACTTACGCAGATGTCACAAGCAGTTTAATTTGGTTTTCAACCAGAGGTCTTTGGGTCACTGAACTTCACACAGTTCTGCACACATCAGTTCAAACTGTTCCCTTATAAGGCATTCTGTAAATACTATTTCCAACACAAGGGAGCTTAAGTCTATTTGCAAAGCTACTGAATAAATACACAATACCAGAATAGAAATCAAATTACGGGGGCTGATGTCTTTCTAACGATGCTTAGTGCAAGTAATGGGGGTAGTGCAGGCAAGTGAGAGAGCCTCCCCAATCACAGATGTAATTAATTAATGTCGACATTGCCAAAAAAAGGAAAGTATTCTGACAACAGCTATTTGGAGCAATTATGAATTGTTGTCTCTTACAGCCCCAAAAGGCAAAAGCAGGAATGTAACTACAACACATTGCCCTTTTTTCCCTACTTTTTCTTTTTGCTCAAGTCTTGGAGCTCACATATTGAGTAACTGGGAGAGATGCCAAAAACATTCCCTTTACAAGTGATTTTAAACTATGCATGAGGTGTGTTTTTTCCTTTTGTTTCATGGAAACATCTCTGGTTTTGGCAAAAGTTTTAAGTTAGGAAAGTTGGTCTGTGATTCTGCATTGCCAAGGTTTCAAGACCAGGCCTAGATGGTCCATAAAACTATTTCCTCTTAAGCAAGAGTTTCACCTTATTAAAAACAGAAACCGTGGCCATCCCATGCCTTTCCCTGATCGCCAACTCTCCCTTCTGGGGATGCACAGATGGTGGGAGGTTCAGCAGCCCTGCATCTGCCCCTTCCTTTTGCTGGAGCTCCGGGATCTCTATGAGGTTAGTGCTGAGCACTGGTTTGAGGGCAGTGGTGGGGTGGTTCAGAGGTACAGAGGGGCGTTCCTGCCTTTGGGACCCCACTGGTGTTTTTGGGGATACTTAGGGAGGTCTTGAAGCTGTGGGCGTCTCCTGTATCTGCTGTCATGCGGTCATGATGGGGACCCTGCCAAGAGCTGCATGCTTTTGGGGAGGGAGCTGCTAAAAGAGCTGACGGGGGACAAATCCGTCATGGCCCTTCCCTTCAAATCTGCTCAGGCAGGAGCATTCATGCCTCAGGCCTCCCCTGGGGGAGGAGATTCAAGGGAGAATCAAACAAGGGAGGCAAAAGTCTGCAAGTAACGGGGCGTCATCCGAGCGGGGCTTGGCCTCTGGCTCCAGTTGGCAGGTCTCTGAAATCGTATTCTGAGAACTGACTGCAAGCCCTGGCTGGACCATCGCTTGCTCCTCACTGCCTGACAGACAGACGGTAGTGCCCTGACTCACAACCAGCTCATAGAGCTCACTGGCAGCCAGGACCCACCTCGCTGCCCCCACACAGCTCCATGGAGGTGTGGGTTTATGAAATGGTAAAGCTGCTTGGGTTGAGCCATTCCTCATTAGGGCAGTCAGTGCTGTATGACCCAAGTCTCTGCTGGGGGCTGGATCTCTGCTCTTCTCAATCCCAAATTCCTTATCTGTTTACATACTCACCCATCTTTCTTTTCCCCAAACATTTTTGCAGATTTATAAGTAATTACCAGAGCTGAGTAGACCTCTGCAGATTATTGCTTCAACGAATTCAACGTAAACAATACGCACGAGTAAAAGAAAAGGGCTTGGCTTATATAAGAGCCAGAATTGTAAATGAGGCATTTGCATGTTTGTTTCACAAACTGCTTATGGTAGAGATACAGATAGAGGCTTATCGAGGACAATGCAGTTAACCCAGGAAGATAATTCAATTTAAGAATTACTCTTGTGTCTGTTTCAGAATTACCTGGGAGAGCTTGTTGGGCACTTTAATTGAAAGCAGTCTTCTCATGGGTATTTATTCTGATCTTGACAGATTGACCCGGTAGCACATGGGATATAGGTCGAGGTTGCTGAGTGCATTGGTGTCTTGTATTTGAACTTCTCTGGTATATGGTACTCAATTACACCCCTGCCAGCATAGGAAGAGACAAAATTTGGTCTCACCCTGGTTTTGCATGCTTGCAGCCTTGCTGCAGTTCTTCTGGGTTTGTTCTACCCTACATAAAATTCAGATCGTGTTTGTGATATGGACTGAGGCGAAAATATCACTGCTTGCTTTATTTTGAGGAGGAGGAGAGAGGCTGAAGCATATCAGACTCGATATGGACTGAAACCCAGTGATGTTTTTCCTCTCTAATTTATATGAAAGAAATAATTAAAAAAAACCAACCTGTTATCTCTTTTCTTTTTTTTAAAAGTGATGTTTCCCTTATCTTTTAGTTTGTCAACTGCTGGACAAATGTTGATACTTACAAGAGTAGACAAAACTAATCAGACTTGACAATGACGTAGGAGGATTGTACAGATCTATGTGCTTGTGAATGCAGGCAAGTTACAGCTGACCAAACCAGCTGCCAGGTCCTCCTCCTTAAAACTCTCACTGCTGTAGACCTGGACATACCTCCTGAATTGCTGCTTTTCAAGTGCTGATGTCCCAAGCATGACGGGATGAAACAAATGTCAGAAATTCAGTGGGATTAGTCACTATGCAAGGAAGTGCTTGTCCCTTGCATAGGCTATAAAGGGTGTTTAGGTGACAGGGTTGAACAAATTTTCTTGTTGTGGAAGTAAAGTAAGATAAATACTTTTTAAATGGGTTTACTGCTGAATGAAAAGGTCCAAACTGGTACATTTTACATCTATGCAACCTGATTGGTAATACTGAAGATGTCTATGCAGGTGATGCTTCCTGTTGGAGTCTGTTTTACATTGCACATTCATTTCCATTGAAGTCCCAGGTATTTCATCTGTCTGTAGGTTCAGAGTGGATGCTGCACGTTCATATAAAAACTCATACCAGTTTTTTGTTTGTCTGTACATGCACGTGAAAGCAGGCGAGTGTACATCCTGAAGAGTCACTGTCGCTGTTGAAAGTCTTAGCAGTACTTCTGTTATTACTTCTCAGCACCTAAGAAGGGCCATGTAAAAAAAAAAATGCAAAGACATTTTAAAAGTAATATGTTTCACGTGTTATTTCATGTCATCCATTCCCATGAAGGTTGGAAGTGAAATTGAAGCTGATGTCAGTGGGAACAAAGTTAAGTTTATTATGTGGAGTTCGGACCCAGATTTCACTTCCTGTTAATACGAAAAGCAGTTTGAAGTAGCAGATTATAAAGTCTTTACCTACCATATTACCTGCTATTTTCTCTGATACTTTTGTCGTTCGTAAAAAAAATCTTTCGAACTTTACCTTAGAGTAATTGGAGACTGGAGATCTATAATGCTCCTGCTATTTCCACATTTCAGTTGTCACCTAGGAATTTATATCTATACTTAGGATAATGAGATTTAGTAGGGTCATTTACACTCTGAGTATTCTATAAATCACCATTACCCACGTGTGTATCATGTGGCTCTTACCTTTCCTATCACAGATAAATATTTTATACAGTCTGTTGCTATTCATATTCTCTTTATAAAATTCAGCATATACTACCCATTTAGACCATGACAACAACAGGAGATAATGTGAGGTCCAGTATTAGTCACTGGAGTGCTGTTTGGAATTGTTAAATCAAAAAAGAACTGAAAGCACAGGTTGCCTTTCAGTGCTCTATTTATTGTTTGCAGATGTTAAAAAGGCTCTTTCTGTACTACAAGCAATGGTTGTAATCACTTGCTATCACTAGAGACAGTTAAAGCAATTATGTTGTCAAATTACATTTTAAAAATCAAAACAATCCAGTAAACTGCAGAATATGTGATCATTCCCAGAATATCTTTGATAAATATCCATTGCAACACACTTCATTATGTTATTCCTTTAAAATTCCTCTTTCTTCTTTAAATATAAATAATGAAAATCTCTCTTTTCCTACCTAAATGAATTCAGAAAGTCCCTTTTAGGCTCTTTACCGCATCTTCTATAGCTCTGGTCTTAGTAAAGCAAGTGAGTAAACACATCAATTTCATTTTCTGTTTTTGTCCCTCTTGGCCTGGGCTCTAATTTCTAGCTGAGTTGTACTTTACTACTATTTTCCCAGACACTGTGGCACAAAGGAGTGCTAATTTTTACTGGGGCGATGTAGACTCACACAGGCAAACACATTTGCTAGCAGAGGGGATGAGAAAGCACTGCCTCTCGAGTCCTGTTCTGCTATCTTCTCTGATTTGAGCAAACTTTATCACTTCCTTCATGCTCCCAACTCTAGACAAAAGGATGGACTTAGGAGAACCAGGCTGCACCAGGGGCAGTGGGGGCAGCACAATTCACCAGAGCAACTGACCACAGCAGCTAGGTCTGACCTTGTGTCCTGGACCTGTTTAACATCCCTGCATGTCTTACTTACCCACCTGCATCCCCTGCATTCCCCTTACCCACCCCCAGAACCTGCAAAACCCAGCTTGGGCTGAGGAAGGAGCGCCATCCTTCACTCTGTGTGTTTAGATATTTGCTGGTGATCAGTGCTGGTTTGAGCCAGCTCTTACTTGGCCATCTAGTTTGCAAAGAAATAGAGAGAACTGGGAGAAAAGACATGCACTGACAGACATTCCAGGGATCTGAAACTCCTGATTGCACTGCGTTTTGACAATAGTCCTATTAAATGTGAATCATTCTATGTATTATTCTTATTACTCATTCACCTCATATAACAGGCTTGATCCAAGCACTGCTAAAGTCTTTCCACTGCCTTTACTGGGCGTGGGATCACATCCTCAATGCCACATTAGCTGGGTGCTTTCTTGTCCAGTTGTAAAGCTTTGGTTTCACACAGCCTGGAACAAAATACAGAAAACACATCCTTAATATTAGCTGAGGCCTTTTGGCCTTCTTTAGCTTCGCTCTTTTGACCAGTGCAGTAGATTGATATTACTGATAACAAAGAAATGTATCCACATAATGATCCAATTGTTTAAGTACAAGTTGTGGCAGAGGAAGTTTAGATTAGATATTTGGAAAATTTCATCATGGAAAGGGTTGTAAAGCATTGGAACAGACTGGTGGAGTCACCATCCCTGGAAGTGTTCAGAAGACGTGTGGATATGGCCCTTGAGGACATGGTTTACTGGTGAACACAGTGGTGCTGCTATGCTGATGGTTGGACGTAATGATATGAAAGGTCTTTTCCAACTCTGAGGCTTCTAGGATTCTGTTATAAAGTACAGAAATTACCCCAATGGCATTCAGAAAGGAAATGGGTGCTTTGGGTCTTTACTGTGTCCTGCTTGCTTTGACCTGTGTAGTCAAAAGTCAAAAAAGGCTCTGGGTGAACTCTCTCTGACTTTGAAACTGGCGTATTGGAATAAGTCTACTGAACCTACCTATTTGGAAATACTCAAAAATAGTTGTTAGGATGAAATGGTGCAAGTCTTCACACAGTAAAATTATCACACCCAGGAATTAAACTGTATAAATGAAAATTGATGTACGCTTTAGCAATATCTCTCTGAGACATCTCTGCCTGTAATATCTTTCCCTGGATAGGTCTCTTTCTTTTTACAAAATTGGGCCAATGAGTTGTGCCCATTAAATGCTAAATTTACTAGCTGGTGTTTGCTGAATCTGGCCCTTATTAAATATCCAGACAAGCTTGTTGTAGTTTATTTTGTAGGACGTCTGGTTAGAACATTAAATACAACAAGGAAAAATAAACTTAAATGTAAAATGGTTCAACCCCTGCCCTACTGGGAATTTTTTTCCTTGATTGGAGAGAATCAGAAACAGGTCACTGTTTCCAAGTGAATTATCCCAAATTTAAAAATTGGATCAAATAATTTTTCCAAGGGTAAATCTTACCAAGAAATGCTAATTTTTTAAACGTTTTTTCTTTGTGGTTCTGGTTCATGGGATTAGATTAGTTTCTACTAAAATGGGAAGATTTTGCTAGAACCAACAACACTTCCCAGTAAAAGATTTTTTAAATAACCTTGCAGCACCATTCAGTTGAAGTTCTGTTTCAATTAATTTTTTGCTCATTATGATTAAAGTTTTTCTTCTCACTGAGATTCTAGCTGTAATTCTTTTTAAAAGATAAATGAAAACTGCAGCCTCTAAAAAAGATACTGCATGTGAGAGTGTGCCAGCCCATGACAGACTGTGCATCTGCCACTGAAAAAAAACCAAAAAAGTTGTTTCTTTAAGTCTTTTTTTGCTTTTTCTCATGGTCTGTTGTCCTCAGCAAATTTTTAACTTATCATCAGAGTAAGCAGTGTTAGCAATGAACTTCTTTATTTCTTAAGCAGTCTAGCAGAAATTTCCACATTAATTTGAATTACTCAAAGATTTTAACAATCTGAGAATCTGTAAAAGTCAGTATTTTCTCGTTACTATACACCAACAGTGATAATATCATTGTAATCCCCAAATTTAGCATTTCTCTGTGTTAGACTGAAGGGGAATGGATTGTCTAAGGCATATTAAATAGGAAGTTTATTGACAGTAGGTCTGTAACCCCTGTAGTCAAATTTTTTGAGAATTCCTCAGGAATGAGTAGTTACTATGAACATAATATGCACTAGTACACTCAGCAAGCTGTGATGTTTTCACTAATGAGGCTTTGGTACCTTGTGTATTAAGATTTGCAACATCCCAACAAAAAAGCTGTCAGAGCAGTTGCAGGGAAGGGTTGCCTGCTCTGTCACCCTCTTTCCTTCCCAGTTTGGATTCTGATCCTTGGGACATGTTTTCTTTTGGTTGGTTTGAAGTGGCAGGTTTTGTTAACTTACTGTTTCCTCCAGTCCTGATTAAACATCATCTGTCAGGCCATCATCCTGCCAGGCTGTTCACATCTTCCCCTTCCAAATCTTCCTGATATTTTTAATGCTTTGCTTACAGTTGCAAATACTTTCACATGATGTTGATCAAATTGGGTGAAACATAGCTGTTCTTTAGTTTTGATTAGGAAAACCCCCCAAAATTAAAGACTCCTTTCTATCCAAAAGTGGGCTCCTGAATCACGCTTTGCTGAAAATGAAATGTTTCCCACTTTGATGGAAATGAAAAGCGGTGCAGTGGTAACAGTGCCAGGCTTTTCCACATATCCCCTCTGCACCACCAGGACCAAAGTAGCATCCTTAGTTGGTCACCATGTGGCTCTCTTGGTAAAGCTCAGATTTGTTAGTGCTTCAGCTCAGAAGTTGCTGGAGAAGGTAGGCTGGGTATGCAGATGTGTAGTAATGTAATTATTATGTATCAGTATTGTCATAGTGCCTGAAGAGCCCAATATATTGTTCGGAGAATCTGTGGGCGGATGCTGAAGTAATAGGAAATTACAGTGACTGTGGGTGGTAGAACAGAAACCCAGAGGTAAAAATACCATAAAATGGGAGATATTAATACTGAGAGTATGAACCAGGAACACAGACCTTTCCTAGAGCATCCCCTGAATGTTTCTGTAAAGCAGAGTTCCTTCACATCTTTAAAACTGGGGCTGCATCTCGCTGTTACAAACAAACTCCACAGATAATGTTGCATCCCACTGCTGTTTAGACATTGGGCAGGAAAGGCAGGGTGTGATAGATGAGCTATGCAGCACTTATTGTAAACTGAATATTACTTTGTGAAATCATAATTTTGCTGCTCTAATTACAACCATGTTAATTAGACACTAACACAAATAGGGCAGACTCCCAGCTAGAGCCCTGCCTTTAGACAGTGACCTCCCAGCTGCACAGCAACATGTGCATGAGTTTCCACACATTTCACAGACCACGTTCTGCTGTTTTGTAGACAACACTGCACCAGGACATACTGGGTTTTACCCTACAGGCATTTGGCATTTACTTTTTACACTTGGGTAAAATGCAGTCTTCATTGCTCAGGTGGTGGGATGTTGCACTTTACGTGGGTCCAAATGACTACATGAGATGCAAAGAGAGTTGGATGTGTTGTATTTCATGTCAAAGCCTTTAGTAAGCTTGAATGACTTTTTATACTAAATCGCTTTGAGGTACAAAGTTGTAGCTTCTCAGAGAGAGAATCAAATCCTCTCAATAAATTCAAACAGAAAAGGGGGATGTGTGTTTTAGATTTGCAGTCATAATTTTAAGGAGGTAGGATATGAACCAGATTAGATTTTTCCCTGGATGTCCCTTTTTATGCAACCATTCTAGGTAAATTCTTATGGCCCTTCAGTTACTACAAGTGACCCAAGCTTCTGTTTGAAAGAAGAAAGGAGAAAGTGCTTTCCACCAGTGAATTTCTGCCACCCCTCAGCTACTGCGCAATGCTGGGTGACTGTTTTTTGTAAAAAGAGAAAGCAGCGTGCCAGCTGGATGTCTTCCTGCGGTAGCTAGGTTTTCCTTGGAGGTTTCCCATCTCTATACTAACTAGGCTTGACTATGCTTGGCTTATTAGCTTTTGCAAACATCCTTGCCAAGGTGGGATGACTGTAGGCAAAATGAGTGCAGCAGGGAGACAGAGGCAAATAAGTAGGAGTGATCAAAGTCTAGAGGTTTGCTGGCAGACGCGCCTCCTTCCTACGCGCTGCAGCCAGTGGGTCCAGTGCTTTCCCCTTCTCCTAGGGATGAATCAACACATCCAAGCAAGCTGTGCCAAAGCAGGGGTGGGTGGGAGACAGCCCTAGGACTCTACGACAGCTGTTGTTTTGCCAATACGTTCAGTAGGAAATTCGGAACAAAACTTGCCTTTTGGACCATGAATCTCATTAAAGTTCACCAATGACTGGGAAAGAGCAGACTTAAAAGGTTTGCTGGGTTGTTTTTGGTTTAACGCTGTTACAATAGAAGACACTATGTAGATGTTATAAAAGGCTGTCTTTAAAGTTTGGTGAAGGTGTCTGCTGCCAGTTGTAGTGAGACGCTAGAGGTGGTAAAAAAGTTAATTTGCCAGCAAGAAACATTTATTACTGCATGGCAGAAAGTGCTTCCTGTTGAAATGACAGATTTGGCAGAGCTGTTAAAGCCAATTCCCTTTAGTTTCTTCATCAGGGTTTTACAAGAAATCAGTGGTTGGTGCCAGTAGATGTAGAGTAGCGTTGATACTTTCTTAGAGTTTCTTTACTCTTGTTCTCCGCTTCTAAATTCAGTAAAAATATGTGCACGTATTTTTACATAGAAGTATGTAATATGTATTTTACATGCATATAAAAATGCATACATGTATTTTTAAGTCTTTTCTTTTGTGGCAAAGACCTTAAAAACCAAAGTTACCCCGAAAGATAGAAGGAAACCTTTAGCTGGCGCTGCTTGTAATGTTATAGTGCCAACTGCCAGTTTGTTGGGCAGTTAGTGTTTGATTTATACTTTCACATATGGGTTTGAGTGGGTGGGTCACAGCCTTTTGGTGCCTTATTTTCCACATTTTGTAACTTTGGTTAATGATTTCACTCACAGCAGTCCCTGTGTCCAACAGCCGAGTCCTACCCTTGATGGGCGGCATGTTTGTAACTCTTCAAGCACTGAGCTCCTCCAGAGTGTTAGATCCCCGCCTTCTCCCCCCCCCGGTTCCAGTAATGGCTTTTCCTTGCTAGGCTGGAGGAGGAGGAGATCCTGTGCCAACTCTTTGAGCTCTCACTCAGCTGCTGCCTTCACAACTATAAACGTTACCAAGCGCCCCCGTTGTTTTCATTCTCCATCCGCATACTCTATACTCGCTTGGAAGTGAACCTTATGGAAATTCTGGGTTTGTGAAGAACCTCGCAGATATTTCCACTTGAAATGCCATGGTAGCAATAACACACTGTGCTTGCAGTTTGCTGTCCACCTAGTGACCTTGAACTGCTTTGCAGCAGCTGCAGAGCGAGATGCTGAGGTGGTGGCAGCTGTGCCCAAGGACCTGTGAGGGCCTGAACAGGGGTGCACAGGAGGGTTTTACAAGGGGAAAAATGAGAGTAAGTACAATGAAAAAGACACACACAATGTGCACAAATGTGGTCCAGCATGAAGGGAAAGACTCACTTCAACTACTGTCAGACACATATGCAGCAATTCACCTCTGCCATCTGTGTATGCAATCACTGACAACACAAATTCAACAAAACGTTCTCCTTCACCATCCTAAATGCCACTATCATCATTTGGAATCTCATATCCTAGCTCACTGTCCTTCTAACACTAATGCAAAGCCACATCAGAGCAACGTGCAAGGTGACCTGCAAAATGTGTATAAACTCTGTGTCACACCACTAGTATGAACAGTGGAATTTCTGGGATGCTTGCTGGCACTTTGTGCTGAGCTTGTGTCAATCATCTGTATTGAAGAACCATAACCTAGCTGGAAAAGTTGGCTTTGGTGGCAGTGATGCACCAAGGGGCATGCATAATTCTGTTCAGTTTGCCACACCTCTTGCATATAGTCTATAGAATTCAGAGTAATGCACACAGGCATAGCTTTTGTGAAGTAAGCACAATCATGCTCAAACTGTGTGTACTTTGTAAAGCCTCTTACCCAGATTGCTCATGTTATCTAGTTCATTCCTTGGGGGGACGGGGTTTGTTAGGTTTGGGTTGTTTGGGTTTTTTTCAGGATATTGCTTTAGCACAGTATTTTGAGGAAGAAATTGAAACAGAGGAAGATAAAAGGTGTTCTGCGGTTTCTTTTTAATTGGAGACTGGAGGCAAAGTGCCTCCAGATAATTTCTCAGAGAAAAGTCATTGTCTTCTCCCACTCTTGCCATTAATCTCTAAAATTATTGCACAATTTGTGTTTAATGTGCTAAGATTTCTTAATATGTTAAGACAATGTGGAAAGAAAAATTTGAACAGGAGGGAGCATGTTTCTTTGAATGCATAATTTTTAAATCTTTGTCTGAAGTCTTCATCTGTCTTGCCAGGCCTTTTGCAGTTAAAAACATCATCAAACTCAGTACGATTAAAAATACGTATTTTTATAATGGCAATTCATCAAAAGAACTGGAAATTGCTACAAATACTGAGAGTGATGGTCATTCAGATTTTGCTGAGGCGCAGGTTGCTTGTGCTGTTGCTGTGTTAACCATCACTGAAAATGGGGATTCCCAACATATGGCTCGTGTGATATTTCCATTTCCAGAGTTTTTTATGTGTTACGAAGGACAATAGTGAATGTCAATGTATTCTAACACAACATGGGCTTAAATGTAGTAACATGCCTAAAAGTATTGCAGTACATGTATGATTTGCTGTGCTACACAATAGCCATCATATTGTTTTCGCAAGCAAAAATTTGGGTTCCCTCAGTCTAAAGTTCTATTTCTATAATTTAGTGTGAGGTTGCATTAGTGAAGCCTTTTTTAGTCAAACAGAATCAACAGGCCTAAGTCTGAAGTATGCTCTGAATCCATGGAGTCCTCATACAAGCTTTTTTGGATGGTTTGACCCTCATGTTAGTGTGCAATAGCTCACTTGGATAGTCTCAGTGAGGAGTCCGAGATTTCCAGAAGGAGGGCTACCAGCAAGCTGGTATTTTCCATTCTAATTCTGCTGTCACAGCACAACCAGTCATGTTTTTAGTCAGCACATCACTTTGAAGTTTAGTAAGTCAGTGCAGGTATCTTTGTTGACAATATGATGTTGAGCATTGATCAGAAACACCGGCTATTTGAACATGAACCATGGCATTATTTACAAAAACAGTTACTCCGGATTTTCCCCCTCCCCCAGATCACTCTCACTCCATGGATTGTTCTACATCCAGCCCAGAAGGACATATTTACAAGACTTGTTATTCTGACTCACTGAGTTGAACAGTATTACACAACTATTTTTCTGTCAGGCATGGGATAATATTGCCAAAACCTCTCTGTGGCTTTTCCTGTGCATTTGCTGGTTTTGGTGGATGTTCTACTACTCAGCAAGGTGGGAAGTATTGAATGGGTATCAAAACAGCCCCTGCTGCTGCAGAGGGTTACTCAAGCAACACTGTATAATATAGATGCTCAGTAATCAACTTGGGGCATTGCGACAGTTTGAGTTGTTTTTGTTAATAGAGATCAAATTATGGGTGTAACTAGCTGGCAGTCTTCAAACAGACTTTTGCAAGCTGTTTACTCAGCTGTCCCACGGCAACAACTGCATATGTGAAGTGAATTCTTCCAGTATCTCTGCTGTGGTATATTTAATTCATCCTATTTTGCCACAGTGTGAGAGAAACAAATCTTGAAGAAAGTAGGACTCGTGTCAGATGCTGCACTGCAGACAGGCTGTGAAACTGGCTGTGCAGTTTGACATCGTGGGTGAAGATTTTGTTACTTCAAAGCATACTCTTACTTGTTTTCCAGTCATTTAAACCCCCAGAATCAAAAAGAGGAAGAGACCAAAGAAAAATAAATCACAGTATATCTAGTATAGATGAGTTCTATTTTTAAATCAACATGGCTAATAATAATAATAATAATACCTTCTGGAAGCAGCTACTGAGATTTGTCTAATTCTAGTTTAAATTAGTATATGTCTAGTTTTAAGTGGACATTATTTGGTCCACCCAAGCATTTATCAGTTTATGAAACACTTGTAAAATAAATCATTATTTCCTTTTGTGGGGAAATCCTGTTAGATGCATATTGCTCTCAATCGCATCACTTCTTACTTAAAACGTAGTGATTTTAAGGTCAGAAAAACACATTCATTTGTGCCTCCATGGTTTTCAGTCAGAAGAAGATAATCGAAAAAATATCCTTTTCAAAGTACGGGCTTTGAAGACTGGTGAAATTATATAGGACCCTCCTTAAAAAAAAATGAAAATACTAAATGAGTGAGGTTGTCCCTTAATCTTACGAAAATATTTCAGACTGCTGCTGTAACAGGAAAAATTGCTGATAAAATTGATGGGAAAGAATTGGGAAAAATTTAAAACAACTTGCAGGCAGTTTTAACTGCTGCTTAATCCCATTACATTTTCCCTTCCACCTCAAATGTAATGAGAAATAAAATAGCAATAGTTCTTCAAGCAGCAGCAACAGAAAAGGGCTTGTGATAAGAAATAATACTGTGGTCTAACTCAGAACTGTGCAGGGCCAAACTATCTGTAATACTGAAATACAGAGCAAACATGAAGCCCTGCTTGCTGTCCTGTGAAGCTCTTTGCAAATGTGACTTGACGGATGTTATGGTCTGAGGCATTTCTGGAGCAGGGAGGGAGGAGAGCAGAGGGAGAAGAGAGAAGGTGAGGCATTTGTAAGGAGTAAGGCCAATCGATCACTTCTGTCAGCTGCACAGAAAATTAACTACTTTACAATTCACTGGTGTATATAATATGTCATATTCCTCAGCTCTAGATTAAAAAGGTGTAGCAGTGCCACAGTTAGGGCCGAGACTAGCTCACTGTCTTGGGCTGGTGATCAAGTTCATTTGAGCATGTGGAGCTGGTTTTGAATTTTTTTTAAAAATAATTCAGAAAAATTTTAGTGGGCTGCTTTCAACATTTTTTTTTAAACTTGGTAATGTCTAGACTGATTTCTTACATTGCACAACACACTGAGCATCCTTTTCGCTGAAAAATGTTCCTTATGATTCATAGGTCCTGGACACCCGGGTCCCTTTGGACCTGGAGTACTCCAGCTATAGATTTTCATTGTCATAAAGGTGATAAAACGTGTAAACCTAAACAAAAATATCTGTGGCTGCCTTCTGAGAACTCAAACACAACCAGATGCGGTGTTAGCCGTCAGCGCTGGCATGGACTCGGATGGACTGACGTGTCCTGGTTCTCAGATGACATGGAGCAGTGTATAGCTGCCCTGCAGCCACCACCCAGCTGGCAGGGGAGGGCAGGGGAAGGGGGCTGCCCACCTGCCCACCTGCCTGCCTGCCTGCTGCATTTGGTCTGCCAGCACTGGCCATGCAGAAAAAAAATCAAATAAGCAGCAAAAGATATGGCCTCCTTGCTTAGCTTTACTTTTTTTTGTGAACAATTAACAATTTATGAATTGCTTTTTGACCACTGAATGGTTGTTTATAAACCAGGGAGAGATGAGAGACAAACAGAATGAGACAAAAAAAAAATATTTCAAATAGCCAGCCACTCAAATTCAGAATCACTGTCCTGCCAGGTGATGACTGCTTCAGACTATCTCTTTGAAGGTGTATTGGTTTGCTGTACTGGCCAGTGAAGGAGTGAATTTATTAGCTGCTGAGTGAGCAGGGGTACCTCATGTGGAAAAGATAAGCTGTGAATCAGAGGGAAAAGTTGTGAGAGAGAACTTTTCTGTCCCGTATAAAAAGCTCCTTATCAAGTCCATCTTGGTCAGAGTTTTGGGGAAGCACAAATGCTGAGCTAAGAATGAAAGGATGTCAGAGAAGAGGAATTAGTTACTAAATTGTAGAGCAAAGTACATCCCTACATACACCCCCGTGTTTATACCTACAACCCTATGTACATGATCTCTCTGAATAATTACATCTGACACATTACATGAAAAGAATTATACATTCACAGATTTGTTAGATGAGTTGTATCATTGGATTTTTGTTTGCATGGTATTGACTGCCCAAAGCAGCCACCTAGTTAAAGCTAAAATATATATATATACAATTCTTCTGTTGTCTGTTCCTAGTTGTAAGTTACTGCCTCTAGTAAGGCCCAAGAAGATTGACCCGTTTCGCATCCTGGAGCCTTGCAATGCCATTGGCAGGAAAGAGTGAAAAGGAGCAGTACTGTTGCCTATTTGTAAGACAGTCTGCTTTGGACTGTGGTTCTGCTCTGCCACTAAGGGTTTCTCTGATATTGAAGCAATCTCAGAGTTTCAGTTCAGTGATCTGTAAAGTGGGTGTCCCACCACATCTAGTGACACTGCCTTCATCTTCAAAGCAGTGTGAGGTGCGGCAGCACGGACCTAAGCAGAGAGGCCTGGCAACTTCCAGTTGGGTCCAATGTTTACAAAATGCTTTGGGATTCCTGGAAAGCATGAAGGCTTGTTGTTCACTCACAGCAGATTGTGTCACCAATTCCCAGGCCAGTTGCCTCATAGACCTGAATTAACCAACCCAGCACTTGGATATATAAAATATTTTAAGTAGTGTGAAATTGTGCCTGCTATCAGGCAGGGGAACACTGATACAGCTTCCAGCAGAGCCAGACTCCATGAGTGCTGGCAGGTTCTCTTCTGCCTGCTCCTATCTGAAGATGGCCACCACCTAAGTGGTGGTAATCCACTCCTAAATTAGGTCTTTGCTAGATGGGTCTTTATTTTTCTTTGGCGTCTGCCTGATGTTTGAGTGAGCAATATGATTACATGTGAGTTTATTGAAAACCCAGGCTGCTGCTGTACTAAATAAAACCAATGAAGGCTCAGAATTATATAGGACAGCTTTATATTTAACTTTAATAGTTTAATTTCACATTATGCTGCTACACATACCAGATTTTCTGCAATACGACAGCAAATGCTTGTTTCTCTTCTTTTTCTGCTGTTGGCAATGCAATACCTGTAAACTTCTGGTTTTTTCTTTGGGGTAGTTGCTTATATTTGTGATGGCAAGGAGTAAAACATATTGAAACAGTCATGGTAATAATATTTATAGATTCTGAATGCATATTAAATTAGAAGCAAAGGAGAAGCAGAATTACATTTGTTTTGTAACACTGTGCAGTTAAAGACCAGAACCACTCCTGCCAAAGCATCTGCAAATGCTTTAGCTCATAGCTGAGAATCAGAGCTACATTGCTAAACATGGGTGGATGGTGTAGCACAGCACAAGTGTCACCCATTGAATGAGGAACCCCTCAGAGAATCTGGCGAGAGTAATTAATGAATCCATTTGGAAAAGTCAGTGCCCTTCAATTAGCCTGAATGCAGCAAAGCAGATGGGATCCCATCCTCCAGGGAGAAAATTGAGAGAGATCCTAAGAAATACTGCTTTGGACTGATTTATCTGGGTAATTATAAGCCTCATTTGCACGAAACTGTTCAATATGGCTGCAGTGAGAAAATTAAGAATTTATAAAATGTTGATAGGTGGTCTAAACTATCAGTGGTAGTGGAATCATCTGTCAAGCAGGATCTTGGTTCAGAATATTAAACTAATCATCAGCCAGGAGAAGTAAAAGGCAAACTTGGCTGTGAAACTGAGGGGCGGAGGAGATGTATTTATAGAGAACCTTTTTTTTAGAGGATTCTTTGAGTTTATGTGCAGTGGAAACATTCACTGCCATCCTAATTAGATATGGTGTCCTGCCTTCAAATATCCTGCAAGAGTTCAGAAGGCAGAAGAATAAGTCTAAAGAAACTTAAAGAAAAAAAATTAAAATGCCAATTTTCCATAAACATTTGGTGGTGCAGGAACAAAATGAGAAGAGTAGTGAAAGAGCATTTGAGAGCATGTGTGTCCTAGCCTTATGTCAAAGAGACCCCTCTGTCCTTGTCAGCAGTCTCATTTTTAAGTCAAAGCATTGCAGGACTTCCTTGTATGAACGGGAAGCCGTATGTGCCTTTTATGAAGACACATATAAACTGGAAGCCAGTACACCTACGTTGCAACTGTGTTTATGTGTGACCGAAAAAGAAGTGGGATGGCTTAGAGAAGCGAGAGAAAAATAAACAGTGTTTATGGCAGCACTGGAATCGCATAGAAATGATGGTCTGCAGGTTCTAGGGCTGGGGGATTTTTTTTGGCTATAGGGAAATCACACTTCAGCACTGTGGACTTTCCACATATCTTGTGTTTTCAGAAACACTTCAGCTCAGATAGCTGTAAGCAACATTTTGCACATTTTCTGAATTTGGAAATTCAAAAGTCAGAAGCCTGAGACTTTTTAACAAGTGGCAAAGAAAACTCATAGTCCTAGATAGGCAGAACGAAGAAGAGGCCTCACCACTCTTCCAGTCCTCCTAGCTCAGGGCATTTCTCTGCCNTTTCTTCCTCCTCCACAAATGTCCCTTTCTCAAAGATGGCAAGTGTTGGTGGGTACCTGGGCAGCACACTCCTTGCCCTCTCCTACCCCTTCCAGCAGCCCTGTGCTCTATTAATGTGTTGGTTTGAACACTATTCCCATCACACTCAAAATTCAAAGTGTATTCGACTGTTTTAATTAAGTAAAGAATTCAGTTCTGGGCAGAATGTCAGACATAACCAATGCTTTTAGGGCACGGAACTGGTGGCATCAAAGCTGTGAGGCTTTGGTTGTAAGCCTGCCTTGGACACTCACTGGTGTGCGTAATGTGTGCTGTTAGATTTTTTTATTTTATTTTTTGCTTTTCTTACCTCAGAAGGCCTGAGATAATGCAGTGATGAGTACACCGGCCGGAGCGGTGGGGGCAGGATGTTCCCACTCCGAGTCATCCTCTCAGCCTGACAGCAGGCGGTCTGAGACTGGCACAGTTTGGCCTGTGACTGCACCTTCTTGCCCTCCACTGATAAATAAGTGGGCTAATTGAATTAATAAACAGATAGCTCTTTTCCCTGCCAGCTGGAGCACCATCAAAATGTGTGATAAATTATCTGTCAATGCTTTAACTGCAGGGAGAAAAATGAAAAAAATAGCTGCCTCAACATTTCCTCTCCAAGCCTTCTCCCCCCTTTCCCCTTCCCCTGTCTACCCAAGCACCCGATTTGGTTTACCTCAACCCTCTTTGCCCCTGGTCCTTTGTCCTTTGGCAGAACTCCAAAGAGAAGTACCAGTGAGAGGTTCGCTCATTTGGCCAGGCTGCTAATGGTTGATTAAGGCTGTAGGCAGAGCAGACGCTCCTGAGGCTCACTGGGAAAGAGGAACAGAGGCATATTTTTGGGGAAAGACTGCCTTTGTCTCAGCTGCCAGTGCACAGCCATCTCTTAATTGTGACCTCCTGTGGCTGAGACAGAAGCTGCACATGAAGGGCAAGGAGGGTTGCAATCTAGCAGGAAGGGATGTTGTTTAATATCTTCATCAGTGACACAGACAGAGGGATCGAGTGCACTTTCAAGTTTGCAGATGGCACCAGGCTGAGTGGCATGGTTGAAGCACCTGAGGGATGGGATGCCATGCAGAGGGACTCTGGACTCACTCAAGAAGGGGGCCCATGGGAACCTCGTGAGGTTCAACGAGGCGAAGTGCAAGGTCCTGTGACTGGGTTGGGGCAACTCTCAGTATCAATACAGGCTGGGGGGTGAAGGCATTGAGAGCAGTCCTGCCAAGAAGGACTTGGGGGCACTGGTGAATGAAAAACTGGACTTGACCCAGCAATGTACACTTGCCACAACTGTATCCTGGGCTGCATGCAAAGCAGTGTGGCCAGCAGGTCGAGGGATGGGATTCTGTCCCTCTACTCTACTCTACTCTCATGAGACCCCACCTGGAGCGCTGCATCCAGCTCTGAGTTCGTCAGCACAAGGAAAGACATGGACCTGTTGGAGTCAGCCCAGAGAAAGGCCACAAAGACAATGAGGGGGCTGGAGCACCTGTCCTAAGAAGACAGGCTGAGAGAGATGGGGCTGTTTAGCCTGGAGAAGAGAAGGCTCTGGGCAGACTTCATTGTGGCTTTCCTGTACTTAAAGGGGGCCTACAAGAAAGATCAGGACAAACTTCATAGCAGAGCCTGTTGTGACAGGATAACTAGTAATGGTTTTAAACTAAAGAAGAGTAGATTTAGACCAGACAGAAGGAAGAAAATTTGAAGAAGATTCTTTATTATGAGAATGGTGAAACACCCAGAGAAGTGGTAGATGTCCCTGCTTATTGCAGGGGGCTGGACTAGACAATCTTTGAAGGTCCCTTCCAACACACACAGTTCTACAGTTCTATGATTCTATGAGACAAGGGATCAGGAAGCCTTACATTGACTTGCTGGCATGTCAGACAAAAGGGGGAACTTCATCATAACCTTTAATGTCACAGGTGTAATGTCACAGGGTAATACCTGAGACTTTTTTGTTTTGAAAGCGAGGAAAATGATTAGACAGAAGAGGTCAGTGATTTTCATCATACAGTCAGAATGTCCCTGCCATCACCTCTCAAAGTGGTGTTCCCTTTTGGAAATATCTCTGTTCCTCGATATTCCTAAGTAACAGGAGATGAGAAAGATTTTGCTGCTTCAGACTCTTAAGTTGGATGTAGATAGCTAAACTTTTTATGGCATTACCTTGATTTCCAACAAGCACTTGTGTAAGTGCTTGTGTGCCTTTGCTGGTCTGGTTTCCCATTACCACATCTCCTCTGTAAGTTTCCCAGTAAGCAAGCTGGAAAAGCTTCCCACCCCTTCATTTTCTAAAACAGCGAGAAATGGGAAGTGCTGTGGAGTCTGAGATGGGAATGAGATCACAGTATTATGTTCTTGTTCAGAACATGACATTTTTTTCTGGTGCATATGTCAAATGAATCAGACAATGGTGGTGTCAGGAAGATGTATAATGCTGTCTGCAAGGCAGGGAGAGGAGACAGGAAGATGTGTTAAACAAGATGGTATTTATGCCTTTCTCACTCAGTGGAAGTACACAAGAAATATTTTTAAAAGGAGGGTAGGGTAATAGCAGGAGCAACTGGATCCCTGTTGTGCTTTTCGGAAGACTCATTCGTGCTGTGAAGGACAGCGAGCACAGACAGAGAACTGGTGTGCAGGAGTTATCTCTTCCCAGGATGCTGGAAGCTCCTTCAGGTAGGTGAGGAGGTGTCTGGTTCTAGCATCACTCCATTCCCAGGGTGGTGCTCACCCAGCACATGGTGTTCTACCTCCCTCAGGCTGCAGGTTGCTGCATGGACCCTCCTCCTATCTGTCCCCAGGGAGGCCACCTCTTCCAGGAATTTGGCCTTAGACAGTTATTTATGCCCTCTTTCCACTGGCAGGAGGAACAGGGAAGGGTCCACAATGAAGCAAGGCAGGATACGGTGTACCTGTCACTCGGTGCTGGGAAGGAAATCCTGCTCATGTGACAGCCACTGCAGCTGTGGGTCTAGCCAGGCCCCTGACCTGTGTAAATTTGTCCTGTATCCTGTGGTACATGCCATAGGAAAGCCAAATCCAGCTGAGCAGAAATGACAGGTTGAGTCAATGGCTTACCAAGCAGGCGGCATCCTTCCCTTTCCCGGGGAAGGTGGTTGTTTTGGTTTGCTCTGCCACATTGCTCTGAAAAGCAGTATTGCCAAAGAGTAAACATGCCATGTGCAAGAGAGTGAGCTGCTAATATATTGCATTTTACTAAGTCATTGCTTGTCAACTGAACCAAGGGGAGTGTGTGGGGATGCATTCCTAGCCCTTTCAAACACAAAGCAAAGCCCATTAGTGTAAATCACCAACTCCAGTAAAAAAAGAATAGTTGAAGGCTTCATTCTTTTTCTCTCTTGTTTACTGTAGCTATCCTAAAGTGTATTAAAAAACCTTGTGGCACTGATAGAGTAGCTAGCTGGTATCTGGTAGAGGATTGAGATGTTGCTGTTCCTGAAGCCTCAACTGGCTTTGAAATTCAATGCCTCTGACCCAAGACACCACTGTTTGAAAGCAGCTGATAGTGCAAGGTGGTGAAAAACATGGCAGCAACTTGAGCTGTCTACAAACGAAGGGGGATGGCGTTGCAGGTGAGGAACAAAGGGGGCACGGTGTAGGGCAGCAGCTTGAGGGATGGAGTCAGGGGAACAACATGGGGAAAGCTGGAGGGGCATAAGAGACTTATACGGGGGTGTAATAGGACAGTGCATATCAACACTGATGTGTTCAACGCTGAATAGTCATGATATCCATTCATGTAACTCTCAGCATAAATTATATTTATTTTATAACAGTGAAAATTGACACTAAATGAACCTGTTCACACTTTTTATGGTTTGTATCTGCATACTACATGCTATACCTGAGTGCATGTATTTAAAAAGCCACTAGACATTATGTTTTCATAGCTAGATAATTGAAAGATGTCTGGTGAATTAAAATGCTATTTTCATTCTTTTGGGTTAGATGAAGAAATAAAGCTTAAAAAAAGTGAAATAGCCCATAAGAACATTCTAATTTTATATGTCCCTGTACTGTACTTTATATTCTAGTAATTTCTTCAGAAAAAAAATCCATGAATGCTTTAAAAATGTTTCAGGAATTGCTTACCTTTAGAAATGAAGAAGAAAAATAACTTCACCTGAAACTATGTGGTAATGAGACAATGTCTAATTACCTGCAGTGAATTCTCCAGTCAGGCCAAGGGGCTAATGAACATCAATACTCTTCCACAGAGAGAGCCCTGGGATCTCTAATGGCTGTAAGTGGTCAGGGCTTCAGTTTTACATTTCAGACTCTGGCTGGTATAATCTTGAAACAAAATCTACAGACCAGATCGTGTCCTCTGTGCTGTGTCTGTGTGTGTGTGTGTGTGTGTGTGTGTGTGTGTGTGTGTGTGTGTGTATGCCCTTGAGCACTGCACATCTGGGATGAAATCAAAGGACTTTTAAGCGCACATGTATCCGATTTCTGGCTTGCTAGTAGCCCTTTAAATGTGCTGGGTTTAATCCAGGAAAAACGAGTATTCAAAAATCACACCAGTGAAGGGAAAAAATAAAACCCCAAGTTTTATGTACTTGGATGGCATTTTTCTTTGAATATGAATGACTTAATCAGCCTTAGTGAGAGGTGGGTGATGAAAGTTCAGAAATCTTCTGACAGGAAAGACTTTGAACCTGCCCTTCTTGTGTTCTTGGTGTGTGTTTTATGCTCCTGAGAGGGAAAAGGCAAGTAGGCAATTTGCATTGTCATCAAAAAGCTGAAGTACACATTAAGGGGTCTCACAGCTTCAGAGCAGTATTCTGTAGGGAGAAATTTTTGCAGTGCTAATCCCATCTGATCTCTGAGTACAGATTAAAATACGCAAACCCAGTGTTCCTTGCAGTGTTAGAATGCTCTGATTTGAGGATTTGCTCTATATCTGGCTTGTATAGGAAATTCCCCAACTTCCTCTGAAATCAATTCCCACTTTTCTCATTTAATACAATCATAAATGTTTGTTATGTTCTCAGACAAGATATATATAGATATAGTAATGCAAGCACTGTACAAGCACTTCCCACTTGCATTGTCCTGGAACATGGAAACATGATTTTAGACACTTAGTTAAAGCATTTGCTTGCAGGAGTGAGGAAGACCTGAGCTTCAACCCCTCTGCCAGATACTTTGCTAGAAGTGCTTTATGTCCAATGTGAAAAAAGAATCTGTGGTCCCTCACCTCAGAAATGAGCTTTAAAATGGATCTAAGAGAATAGATCTGGAAAATGGGCAGTACAGACTCAGGTTCCCTTAAGCCCAAGTTTTCATAGTATCTTAGAGAGTGTGATTAACACTGAGTGATTTTACTGCCACCTGTTTTTTCTGTGTTTTCCACAGGTGACAGTGTAGCATGCATGGGAATAGCCCATAGATTAATCTGGAGGACTAAGTAAGCAAAAGACTGACTGAGAACTAGAATGGGTATGTGCCTGCCTATTGATAGCTTGCAACTCAGCGCCACAAAGCTGCTAGCTCACTTTCCTTTGGTGGAATGGGGGATTGATTCAGAAGGATAGAGGTGAGAAAATTAATGAACTAAGATAAGGGCAGTTTAATAGGTAAAGCAAAAGTCACACAGAAGCAAAGCAAAACAAGGAATTAATCCACTTCCATGAGCAGGCAGATGTTCAGCCATCTCCAGGAGAGCAGGGCCCCATCACAAATAATGAGGCTTGGGAAGACAAATGTCATCACTCTGAGCATCCCCCTCTTCCTTCTACTTCCCCTCACTTTATACACTGAGCAGGACATCAGATGGTCTGGAACATCCCTTTGGTCAGTTGGGGTCAGCTGTCCCGGCTGTGTCCCCTCCCAGCTCGCTGTGCACCCCCATCCTGCTGGCTGGGGCAGTACAAGAAGCAGAAAAGGCCTTGACTCTGTGCAAGCCCTGCTCAGAAATAACAAAAATGTTGCAGTGTGTTATCAACACTGTATTCAGCACAAATCCAAAACACAGCCCCATACTGGCTACTATGAAGAAAACTAAGTCTGTCCCAGACAAAACCAGCACACAGGCACAAGTAATTAATCCCCAAGTGTCAGGCATTTTGCTGTCAGAAACTGGCCTCTCCAGGGCTAGGTAGCAGCTAAGTAGCAACTTTTCTTTTGGACTCTGGCACTCAGTGGGGAAATCAGTCAGAAGTTGGTTGTATTTTTTGGATCCTTCCATTGGTATTGTATGTTGAAATTATATGACACCATTTGCCAGTAATAAATCACTTTGCTGTCTTTTGTGTGATTACATAATTAAATATCCCTTGTCATAGATACACATGGAGGGATTGACTTAGACTTGGTGGGAATTAGGGGTTTGATTTTTTGAACTTTACATTTCCTGACTCCTGTGCAAATCAAATCCAGTTGTTTAATACTGATTTGAGAAATGATTCATGCAAGAAATAGTATATGGTGAGAAATATAAACCATACTTTCGGTGTATTTTCTGTCTTGATTATAATTTACTTGTTCATTAAAAATGCGTGTAGAATAGGAACAGAGAACTTAGTCTTTTTCTAATCCTTAAAAAGGTGGTGCATTGCACACGGATATTGGTACTTACCTCTTTTGCAAGGTATTTTGAGATGAGCAGAAGGAAATTGCTGGGTGGAGCTGGGATGTAAACTCACTTATGTTTTCTGCTGTCCCTGGAGCCGTGGCTGTTCTCAATGAAATGCCATCACCAGAAGATGGCAGTTCCGACAGAATACCCTTGGGCCACCCTGGCTTTGACCTGCATTGGATTACTTAAAGCTGGCAGTCATGCGGAGAGTCATCCGTCACAGGGACTGATGTCAGCGGGCAGCAGAGCTGCTCAGAGCTCCTCCGTGCCCCGAGCTCAGGAACACTGAAGCAGCTCTTGCAGCTGACCCGTCCTTGAGCAGCGTGGTGTCTATTAGTTTTATTGCTGCTTTGATTGTTTGCAGTTGATTCTTGCTGCTTTCTGCTGAAGTTTAATTCAGTTTGCATTTGGAAAGACAAGGGAGAAAATTTGTTGTTTTTATTAGAGGCTGAGCTGCATTGAGGGCTGGATGACGATCCATTGTTCGTGTTGTTACAAAAGCCGACTGAGTAGGGAAGAAAGCACAAAAGGAGGGAAAAGTATAATTCAGATTTGCCAAACAGCCTGAGAATAATTAGAAGATTAGCAATTTGGCACTCTTTACTGGCAAGTTGTGAATTAAATGTATCCCACTTTTCTCTTTACATTAGTGTAATGTGTCACTTCAGTTCTGGATTTCATGTCCTTCGCACACATCTTACTCCTCCTTCCGTCAATAGGCAAGACTGTATTTTACTGCACAAGAAATGTAGGAGAAAGCATTTAATGTGGCATCAGAGACTTTCTAATTGCCAGTCTCTGAAATGTGCTCATAAGTATCTGCAGTTCACTTATTGAGTGGAGATGAATCGCTTCCAATTTACTTTTATGAATGCGAGTGGAACATTTACGAAGAGTGGTTTCTGTTATTTACACTGTGAAATGCTTGTCAGCAGCCAGCTGTAAAAGACCTGGGTGACATTTATGTTAAGTTCTCTTGTCGCAGTCATAGTTAAAGGAAAGGATAAAATTCCGTGTGATGCTCTGAGATACGCTGGGTGAAGTTCTGTTCACAGCTTTAGCTGTCACTGGCTTGACTGTATATTCCTTTTGGGTATGATGCTTAGAGTGAAAAGGAAAGCTTGACTGTTGCAGATGAGAAAACAGTGTTAGTGACACTGAAGTCAATGGTATGCTTGCTATGAAGTTTGGCTAAACAAGATCATTACCCTGAGGTTGCTACCGACTTGCAGATGTGTGGCGATGCTTGATGTCTATAATTCTTTCTGATTTCTCTCTAGACTCTTCTGTCCCCTGTGGGGAACTTATTAAACCCTTGTATAATAGGGACTAGAATCACAGTCACTAGTGCAAAAAAATATCTTTGAGATCATATTTCATGTGCCTACAGGGGTCTGATATAATCTCCTGATAAGAATATACCAGACATTAACTAGACACTGCAGCTGGTCTTGTCTCTTTCTAATTTAGTGGGATTTGGGCATGCAGACCAGAAGGCAAGAGAGCTTTTTTTCTGAGTGCAGCAATGCATACTTATTTGGAACAATTCAATCCTATTCAAAACCATCATTCCATGCCTGTCCCAACCTAAAATTCAGGTGGGTGTTATAATAGCTTATTGTTTGATGCAAGCACAGAGCACCTGTAAAATTGAAGATTGTTCTCACTTCTCCATCGAGAATTGAATGGGAGAAAGTTGTATTTTATAGTCATATACAGATTATGGCATATAATGTGTATATCCTGTTTAAAATATAACGTGATATAAATATTATAAATAGTTATTAAATATTATAAGTATTAATATGCATATGAAACCCACAAAATTATTTGCATTTTTAAATATGGGAAAAGCAACCTCCAAATTACAGGTTTGGGGCTTTCTTCTTTTAACAAACTGAAAAAAGTGCTGTCTGTTTTTCAACAACAATTTTTGAGAAAGAAGGGGCAAAAATGAAGGCAACTTTGAAATACATGTTACAATAGAGGAAAATTAGAAAGCAACAAGATCCAGAATAGCAGAAGTGTTAGGGAAGCTGATACTGTTTTTCATTCAGGATCTCAAATGCTTGAAGGCCATTTTTTGCAGACTTGGGGTTTGTCCAGAGCTGTTCAGTGTATAAATTATGATCTAGGTTGATAAAAGCATCAAGCAATTCACTGCACCATGATATCAGTCTTTAGATGGGGGAAGCACTGTGAAAACCCTCTTGTTTCCAAAAACCCCCAATACTCCAGGTACAATGATAACTTCTTTGAGGTGTTACCTTCATATGGCATTCAGTGGGGTATCTTCAGAGTAAATGTGCCAGTTAGGGGAATTGCCACAAGGAATAGTTCCCTGTTCTGTACAGGGAACACAATACTCATACCTGTGAAGCACCAATATCCACTGTTTCTATTTCCTCCTCAGCATCAAAGACGACAGTATATGTGCTTCTGACTTCCTGTAGGATCAAAAGGGCATTTTATTTATTCACTTGATCAGAGGCAAAGCTGGCTGTTCTCTGTGAAAGATTTCTCTTGTTGGCTGTGTCGCTCACAGTCATTTATTGAAATGTCATGACTGCGTGGAAATCAGCTATGATTGATGTTGGTCACTATGTTACTTTGATAAATAACAAAAATAATCAGCAAGGGCCAAGAGTCAGGAAAGGTGAGCACATGCATTTCCTCTTTGCTTGAGGTTGGTGGGGATTTTTTTTTTTAATTGCCTTACAAAAGGGAGAAGAAAGGGACTGTGCCCTAAAAATCACTGGTATGAGGTTAGCAGATATTTCGGGGTTAGGTGAAAATAGGTCTGCGTAGCAGATCTTCTGTTTCAGTCCCAATTTGCAAACTCCCAGGTCCCAGCGGGCTCTGGTGGAGTCAGTCACAGTTCCTGAAAAAACTGAATGGCCGCACAATTGGATCCTGGGTTACCATTTCATTCTAGAGGGGATTTGGTGGTGTCGTCAGTCCAGCAAGCTCAATTTTTATGCCATCGGATTTTATTTGACACTAAACTAAAACAGCTGCTTGCAATTAGCACACATAAAAGAAACAATAACAAAACTGCAGCCTGCCCTTCGAGCACTACACATACCCGGTGCAAAGAGTTTACCAGGTTCTGGTGATTTTCCCTCCCTCTGCTCTAACTAAAACATCGAAAACAATTGATCTCACTGAAGACCAAATGAAAAAAAGCGTTTATCGTTCCCTGAATGTTTCTGATGGGCAGCAGTGACTGGTTATTGGAAGATATAGGCTGCTCCAGATGTGGGCATGGACAGGACTCTCGCTGCTGTGGAGCTGATCTAAGCATGAAGTTAAAGGGAGGCGATGGCTGTTGCTGCCCTGGGACAGGATGATGTAGAGAGCTGGTTTCTTACCAGGACTGGGATCCAGGGCAGCTGGCCCACCCTCCCATTGGGAACAGTGAACAAGGAGCTTGTAAAATACACAGACCAAATGGAAATGACCCCTATTGACTGAAACCAGCTGCATGTCAGACCTCTCACTGTCTCTCTTGATTTGCTATCTCAAATAAATGGATGTGGTAGAAGGGCTATGGAAAGAAAACAAAATAATTTATTCTCCTTGAAGTTGTGCCACACTAGTAAGCCTCAGTTTTTACAGCTGAAAAAAAATGTTTATTCGCAGATTAAGTTTTTCCCTCTTTTTTTTTTTTTTTTGCTTTGAAAGTCTGCAGTTTAGAAGACATACTGTAGTTCAGTTTCAGAGGTCTTTGACAAATGGAGACATGGTAGATTTTGTAAGGTATTCATCACATAAATCTGCTGGCTAATGAGAGATTGGTTATTTTGCATTTAGATTCGGAAAACAAAGTGACAACAGCTTTTGTTGGTGCTTTGTCTTAGACGTGCGTGGTGGCTCAGCTCCATGAAAAACGTCTCAGTGAGTTTTGAAGAAACATGACATAGAGAGAGACTTGGCTTATTAATGTGTTTCTCCCCGTATTTTTCCTAATACACTCCTGGGTAACACCATTATTCTGAGCATTGTGAGGAGCTGCTTGCAGTAACCATGGTAGCACTTGAATTCAGAAACATTAAGGACAGCAGCTGCTCCAGTCCTCCATTTGATGCCCAGGATGGGTTACTGCTATTGATATTAGATTGACCTCTGTTCTGACTTTAGAGGTAGAGAAGGAGGTACTTAACCTCACTGGCACAGTCACCTTGATCTCTATTTTTGAGAAGATCATCAGGATGGGACACATGCCATGTAGTTACGATTTGATAGACTTTCTCAAGGAAACTGCTTAAAAGCCATCAGTCTAGACTTCATTTTTGCAACTGAGATACTGATGTGTTTTGCAAATATATATATATATATATTTAAGTCTTGGTCAGCCAATTGATCATTAGTGAAAGAAGTCACCAAATTTAGATTAATAGATCTATTAGAGTGTCTCTGTAGAATGACCTTCATGAAGTCTGAAGAAGCTTGTGAATATAAAAACTTGAGTATGACACTTTGAATTGAATGTTACTTCTTTTTGCCTTCCACAACCTTCTTTTCTTTCTTCTATTTTTCTTTTATTTTTTCCATTAAGAATTTGTTTCTTTCTCACTCACAGTTGTACAAACTGTAATGTACAGTACTGTACAAAGTACAGTAATGTCTTGGAACATAGAAGCCTTTACCTGTGGCCTTGCAGTGTTGCAACAGACAGATGTTATTTCAATATAAAATAGAGTGAAATCCCCATCTATAGGTTCTGAGTGTCCTGGCAGTCACTATTTTTGCTTTAAAGACAGAACCAAATGCAGTTCAGCCTGGTCATTTTTCTTCTGCTGGCAGTTTTTAGTCATATTGGCTTATAGGATCTTCTGGCAATCATCTGTGACCCACAGACAGATGTTGCTATGGGGAAAGGCTAAACCCTGTGCCTCCTACCACTGCATTTTTCTACTGACTGTCCTACGCTGACATCTCTTACTGGTGACCTATCTGCTATTCATTCTATCCTCTGGCAGGATAATGAATTATGAGGCAGTTGATGGGTTATTCAAATTGTGCTGGTCTGGCATCAAGTGATACCATGCTCCTCCTTCCTGTCTTTTTTATCTTACCATTTTCTGCTAATTACTTGCATTAGTGAGAGTAAATCAATTGAACTTCTTTGAAAATATAAAGAGTTAAAGAGGTCTTGGGTGGCTGCCTGTAGATAATGTTCTATGTTGAGCAAGATGCAGAACCATGGATAAGAAGGAGGTTTCTACGGGTTTGGAAGAAACCCTTCTCCTAGCCGGCATCTGTGAGGCTCTGCCTTTGGCACACTCTTGCAGAATGCCAGGGATTTCAGTAGTCCAAGGGTTGGATGACACCAGCAAGGTGTCTGTATGCCAGTACAGCTCATGGCTTTGGGATGACCCTTTAATTGTGCTGAAAGGGAACTTTTTTGGTCTGCATTTCTGTGATATCCTTTGTACACAAAGGCCCTTTGCTCACAAAGGCCCTTTGCTGCAGTCCAAAATGTTTCAACCTTTCCCACTGGCCTTGAGTTGTGTTCAGGTAAGAGTGAACAAATCCCACTGATACTAAGGAAAGTTTTGCCCTGGTCAGATTCCAGGGCCCAATCCAGTGACATGTGGAGTACAAAACAGAGAGAGGTTAGCATGTGATAACAGAACAACACACGCTTGAACTTTTCAGCAAAAAAGGAGGACCAGGTTGAGGACACCCTCATTATTTTTCCATCTTTCTGATGAAAGAACAGGTTGGGTACTAGTACACCTGAATTTGAAAAACACGTCAATGCAATATATTTTCCCATGAGTCTTTTAAATAATATCTGAAGTAAAAACAAGATGGACACTTTGTTGCATTTTATTTTAATCAGACTTTCATTTTTAAAAGTTGCAAGACTACAAGCTTGATGAAGCTAACCCTCCTGAGCTGGCCAAAGAGGGAGACAGTTATTTTCCCCGAGAAGCACAGTAGGAAATGTGTAACTGTTAAATTTCAATGCAGACATTTATATCTTTAAATATTTGCAGTGAAAAACTAGATTACAGCCCAAGAATATGTTCTTTCTCAAACTGAAATAAGATGCCTTTTATCAAGGGAGCAGAAAGAGAAAAACTAGATAAATCTCAAAATACAAGACAAGGCACCATTTCTGCAACAGCATTTCTGATTGGTCAGATCACCAGGTATGAATGTTGAATTTTCTGCCGTGCTCTCTTCCAGAGATTGAAGGCAGCACTGACTCATCATCCTGCCGCCATGTCGAACGGGAATATGAACACCATGGGCCACATGATGGAAATGATGAGCTCGCGACAGGACCAGACACCACACCACCATATGCACTCACATCCTCATCAGCACCAGACACTGCCACCTCATCATTCATACCCACATCAGCACCAGCATCCGGCACACCATCCTCATCCTCAGCCTCATCACCAGCAGAACCATCCCCACCACCACTCCCACTCGCACCTTCACGCACACCCGGCACACCACCAGACCTCTCCGCACCCCCCGCTGCACTCGGGCGGACAAGCACAGGTAGACCTTCATGTCCTGCTGCATCGCTGAGTTTTGCTGCTTGGTAGAGTTAAAGCCTGATCTCTGTATTGGTTCTTCTTGCATACATGTCTTGTTAGATACAAGCCCCTCAGGCTGCTTGTAAATGTCTGCTAATGGTGATGGGGATGCTCAAACTTTATTTAGAAAATGGAGTGAGGCAACAACTTGTTTTGCTGCCTAATTTACTAGACATTTGTAATTTCTTACTTTATAAGGAGCTCCAAGGCTTTTCAGTGCTCTGAGCTCTGCAGATTGCCACATATCCTTTTATGGATGAGGTTTATTACAGAGATTGGCATATTATATATGTTGCTTAATGTGCTTGAACCTGAACTTCTCAAGCCAAGACTTAACAAGCTGTATGTGTTCTACCTGCAAAAATACATAACAAAGTCTTCAGTGAAATGAAATTGCACTGGTGTGTGTGTGTGTGGCTGGGGGGTGTTCAAGGCTGGAGATATTAGAAGTAGTTTTAAGGTAAGATACACCAGCTTGGAGGAAAAGATTAAATGATCCAGACCCTGTGAACAGGACAGACATCTGCGTAGCATGAGAGAAAGCCAAGATTAGCTGTGAGTGCAGGCAGCAGTTGGTGCATGTTGTGACAGGAGAAAAAAGAGGGTGAACCCAGTCCAAGGAGAGAGATTTAAACAAAGAAGGCAATTTAGACTTGTATTCATGTGTCAAGTCAGTGAAGGTCTCCACTGAGTGAGGTGGACTCAATTTCTGGACCAGGTGTATTGGCTTCAGCAATTTGGATAATTTGATATGTGAAGTGAGTATTTCTTGAACTAATGAGCTAGTGAGCACAAACTTTAGCTGAGTCATTTTTAAGAGGAATTCTATTAATGTCTTAAGATGATAGGCTTCTGCATCAGGATTGCACAAGAGAAATAAAGCTCTGGGGGCAGTTACTGTAACATGTCAGGTCTGGAGAGCAAAGTTAAGGAAGACAAACAGGCAGTGCACAGAATGTGAGGACAAAGAGGAATGCCAGCCATAAGAAGTTCAATTTGTGAAGTATTGTGTTGCTTGCAAATACCTTTCAGACAAGCTCTTAGAAAACATTAAAGAAAATGAGAGTATTTGGCTGACATCCCAGTGTCCCACAACATTAACTATTTACTAACATCTAGCTTTATTACCGCAGAGTCTGCAAGCACATGGAATTTCCCTGAAGTATTTGCTAATGTAAAATGAATTGTCAGCTTTAGAGAAACAGTCTAAGTAAGAGAGCAGCAGACTCCCCTGTGAGATGTCCAGAGCTTTCCTAAGTTTACTTCAGTTTTTACTTTGTGAATTCAATTATTTTCACATCTGTTAATGAGTTATTTTCCTTGGAGTTGTTTAAAAACTCCAATAAAAATACATTATCTCATATCAGAGAAACCAAAAGTAACCTGATTGCTGTGTTGGAGATCCCTGAGAGAGTAAGGATAAAGTTGTGCTTAGCCAGCTGAGGACTCCATGGATGAGATGGGGGAAGTCACCTAACCTTTATTGAGGGGTTGGGAGGATAAACATGTTAATGCAGTTGAGGGCATCAGATCCCATGGTATGGAGCACTGCTGCGAAACATCCACAGCACCACTTTAAATGGGTGAGGAGAAAACTACCAGGGAAAACAGCTACCAGGGGAGACAAACCTCACAGTTTTAAGATAAGATCAGTGAGCCAATGGCCCTCCTCTAGACCCACTTGAACAGGGACCTTGACTTTCTTACCCGGTTAGGACAGCTTCAGCTTCTTGTGCTTTGTATTCCCTGCTAGCTAGGCACCACAAAAGACTCAGGCAGGCAAGCAGAGACACAGGCACCAGGGCAGGTAGGCTGACTGGCAGCCACAAAGCTATGTCAGGGTCACCCTGTGTCCCTGCACCACACAGTCTCTGGAGCTGGGTCTGTGCAGTCAGATAAGCTTTGCTATGCACAGGAGGTCACTGGAGGCAACAGACCCCATGAGGGATCAAGGAGGTCTTCCCCTTGTCCATGGGTGTAAGTGTCACCAAGGGGATCAGACAGAGGGTGCTAGAGTGGGAATCCTAGGGTCAGTGGCTTCCCCAGGCAGCAGAGCTCTTGCTGTGCATCTGCTCCTCTGGTGCAAAGGCAATACTGATTTCTGAACAGATGCATTAGAGGGGAGAAAAGAAGGGCTTGCTGAGTAATAACCACATAGTTATTACTTTCAAAGCTCATCCATAGTCCCCATGGTAATGGCGTCTTTGGGGATCAGGTTGCTCCAGCAGACGTTAATTTTATGGTGCGATTTACTAATTATTAACCTCCTTATTCTTCTGAGCCAGATTCTTCCATTCCAAACCACCTGCCAAATGACAGCAGGGTCCCTGCTGCTGTAAGCTGCATACTCCCATGCCGAGACTGTTGTTATTCTACACCGTGCCCTTCTGTAATGTTAGAATTCATTTCATGCTTTTCAGCTACCATTTTGATACACAGGAGCCCAAGGAATTATGCTTTCATAGAATGAGTGAATGGGTATTAGTTTTGTGCTAAGTCACAAAGAACAGAAATAAATATTGGATCAGACATAAAAGTAGAAATCACCTTGTGATAGGTATCTTTCTGAGAAAGTGAGATATTTTACCAAGTTCTAGCTGTGTTGCCTGTTGTTACTACAAAAATTACACTATTATTCTGCATTGGTCCTGTAAGGATTTCTTTATATCAAACTTGGCAGAGTGATAGCTCAAGCGGAGTAGGGGTTTGAATGCCGTTTCATTCTCTTAGCTGTCCTGTGTTTGTCTTCATTATGGATACCTGATTAGCATCCTCTAACAAAACCAAAATTAGCCTAAATTTTATATTTAGTTCATTTTCTTTCTTATGTCCTAGGCAGGGCAGTGAAATCCTGCTAGAAAATGATGCTTAGATGGTCACTAGGATATAGTTTAACATATTTCAGGGTTAAGAGCTATCAAGTAAGAGTCAGTTAATTATCCCACATGACATTATTAGTGGCATAATGGCAGCCCTTATAATTAATACCTGCCTGAGACGGAGAGAAGATTTTGTTGTTCTGAAAATGCACTCTGACTACCCAGAGAGTGCCTGGTACATTCTGAAAACAAAATTACTTACTAGTTATTCGGGAGAAAATGACCATACGAGAGGAATTAAAAAAAAAAAAAAAAAAGTTACCTTTTCCTGCCTTTGTACCAGACTCCACTGAGAGAGTTAAGAAACAAGGATTTTTAAAGCTCAATGGAAAAGGAGCAAAAAGGGATAAGGAAACATAAATAACAGGTCTCTGAAGTCTGGAAAGGTGTTATGTGTGAGAAAATGAAAGGTCTTTGATGAGATGTTGACATTAAAAGGTACTTCTGAGACCTCTGCACTCAGGCATACTGCTAAAGAGGCAGCATGCCCAGCCCTGGTGGACAGGGAGCAGCTGGAATCCCTTGGCAGTGATCTCCTGGCAGAAGGCAGGGGATGCTGGTGAGAATGGGGGCTGTGCCCACCACAGCTGCCAGGGACCTGGCACTGCAACTCTCAGTGTGGACAAAAGGTTGAAGATTTTATCAGCAAACATACGGAGTTCATGCAAGCTGAAATTTTAAAAATCAGTCAGAAAATGTGGGGTGGCTTATTTATTTTTAGAAGGTTATTCTTTAAAAATTTTTTTCTGCTCCTGTGAGAGAGATTCCCTGACAGTGCAATATAAAGCTGGGAATAAATTTGACTTTATTCAAAAAGCGTTATCAGATGCAGAGAATAATTACACATAAAATTGCCATTGTAATTGCCACAAGTCAGCTGGGGGAGGGAGCAAACTAGATTATAGACAGAAAAGCCACCTCGACTTCGCAAGACTCAAGACGATAGTATCATTTTAATTGAGACAGACAGAGGTGTTAGGCAAACACGTTAATTGCGGCAATTGAAATTCAGGGCTCAGTCTGACAAAGCACTGAGTACATCCACTCCCTGGAGTCAAAAGGAAGCACCTTGGAGGTTTGGGCCTTTGCCAGAACAAGAGGGTTAATTTTGAGTCAACAATTCAAGTTTCCAGACTGTTCCAGACTATGCAGGAGTGGCAGCAGCAATGTGAGCTTAGTGTGAGCAATAGGATCCCAGACCCCAAGCAGAGGGAGACAGAGGGTGTCTCCAGAGCCCCATAGCCTGGGTGCCACACAGAGGCAGGAAAGTAGTCCAAAAGCCTGTTCCCAGGCATTTGAACATTAAATCTGGTGCTGGTTCCTGACAGGGACATGGGAATGTTCCATCTGCCCAGGAGTCAGTCAGAGCGTAGTTTACATGGGGCTGCCCCTACCATGCACCTTTTCTGTAATATTGTGGGCCAGTTACTCTCAGGAGCAGGATGAATACTCCCCTGCACTTGAAAAAGCATAAACACATATTTTTTTCATAGTTTTGTAGCAGTTTTTTGCATGTGGTGTGCCTCTACTCTCAAAGCCAGGGATAAATTGAATAAAAAGGAGTATAGCATCCACAGAGGTTAAATGGAAACTTCTGAAAAGAGGAATATCCCTTCTCCACGCAGTGCAGGGGTATCAAAACATAGGTTCAAGCTTAGGTACCTAACTTCTTTCTTTGCCCCTGAGGGGCAGTGAGGTCTGCTGGCCTTGTGTCATCCTAGCCCACAGGTTCCCAGCTCCATGCAGGTGCAAAGAGCTCTGCAGCTCCTGTCTCCAGAGATGGCAAAAACTGAGGTAAAGATGGTGACGCTTGGGAAATAGAAATGGCCTAAAATTTTGGAGGCAATTGGGGGTGGGAGAGAGAAAGAAGGACACAGAAATTAGGCACTACAGTCCTCTGCTTTGATGAAAATAGATCATGAGAGAAACTGGACATTTCAGGTTTCAAACAGGTGGTGGCAGAGAATGCATCTAAGTGAATATTTTTAAGAACTATCTCAAGGGGGAAAAATGTTCAGAGGATCGTTTCAAAAAAAATCTCTCCTTTGACCATGGTAAGGATTTGCCAGCAGCTACTTTCAGTGGCATCTGGTGCAACTTTTGACTTGAGCTTGTTGCAGACCTTGCTGGGGAGCAGGCCGAGTGTGTGAGATTTCCCTTCCCATTTCAGCATCCCCCTGTGTAGCTTTCCCCCCTCACCACCCCCTTCAAAACCTCTTCTTGCCCTGCAGGTTTCGCCGGCGGCGCAGCAGATGCAGCCCACGCAGACGATACAGCCACCGCAGCCGACTGGAGGTCGCCGGAGGAGGGTGGTGGACGAAGACCCAGATGAGAGGAGGCGGAAATTTCTGGAAAGGAACCGAGCCGCTGCCACGCGCTGCAGACAGAAGAGGAAGGTCTGGGTGATGTCACTGGAAAAGAAAGCAGAAGAGCTCACCCAGACAAACATGCAGCTTCAGGTGCGAGCCACTGTCTGCGCCCCTGAAGACACAGAGGGGCTCTTTGTGCTTGACTGACGGTGCCTTTGGGGCTGCCCCCGCACAGTCAGCTCCTAGCAGGAGCTCAGGCATAATCAGTCTGTTAATCAAGATGTGTGTGCTTCAATTAAAGAAATAATTACATTTTAGCAGGATAAGCCAGGAAAAAGCTGTCTTGGGATTTAGAAGCCTTCACTGGATGGAGTTGTATTTATTTTCTTTCCTTGTCACTGCTTTTTGTGGGGATTTTTTTTTGAAATGCCATTAACATGACTGTAAAAAATTTCTTCAGAGCAGGGCATGTAGTTAAAACCTCATTCAAAGCCAGTGAGATAAAAGCACAAATAGATCAGTCTATCAGTGAGGCAAATGAACTGGATAGATGAAAATACCATAATTATGATAATAAAAGCCCTTCTTACAGTGCTGTCCTTCTTACAGTGGGCACAATACTTCTGCTTCATGCAGGGGTGTGCCTGTGTGCTGCCAAGGGCAGAAAACCATTTGTAGAATGGCACTCCTCCAGAACATTCTCCCACAAAACCCAGAGGTGTGAGCAGCACCCAGGCACTGGCTGCAGCCGAGCTGTAGGTGACAGCAGTCCTGCCACCGTGCCCCTGAGCACGGCAACATGGCCTTTGACCCCACAGGTCTGCCCCCTAGCCTCATGCAGAGAGCCAGAGTATTTCCTGAGTAGACTGAAACACTGCCTTAAGTATCTCTGGGGCTGGAAGTGAGTTCATTTGTCAGTTTATGTCACCAAATCTGGAAGCCAGACAGCCTTCAGAGGTTACAAAATAACGTCACTGACAAATTTTAACATAAACCCAGCACACAAGCACCTGAAAGCCTTTTTTCTCAGTTCCTTCAAAGTTATGGAGCAGGTTTTGTGTTCTTGAGTTTAAGCTTTGCAGAATAGCCTGGTTTAAGCTTTGTTGCTAACCAAAGTCTCTCCTCCTTTTCTAGAACGAGGTTTCCATGCTGAAAAATGAGGTAGCACAGCTGAAACAGTTATTGTTAACACATAAAGACTGTCCGATAACAGCTATGCAGAAAGAATCACAAGGATATCTAAGTAAGTAGCTGGTATGTTTGCGCTGTCTCCACACTCCTCACAGGAAAGCAAACCTTCCAATTCTTCCCTCCAGAACCCCTTCTTGGTCATATTATCACTTGAACCTGTCTTCTCAAACATCATCCGAGCCATCCAATCTCCTGCCCTTATTTATCCAGCCCCGCTCAAAACCAAAAAAGCCCTGGTTTGCATCCCACACAGCAGAGCTAGTCTTCCCCACCCCTCCTTTCGGCAAGGAGATGCACACGGATGGACGCTCACTCCCCTGTGGAGGATCCTGCTTGAACTCAAAGCTCCAAACCTGCAAGAGTCCTCCTGGGCACGGCGCTGCCAGAACCTTAAAATAACGTTCAAAAGGAAAGTTATAAAGGAAAACATTACAGTCCCCTCCAGCGAAAATGGTACTGTGCTCTGACAGTGGCACAGACCAGGCCTGGCGCAGGTTTTCAAGGTTTGTTAACTCTTTTTTAACTCTCATCTTTCTTTTTTTTTTTTCAAAAAATTCTCAGCTAATGGAGACATTGAGCCAATTCTTTCTAGTTGATGCATTTTGTGAGTGTAGTAATTTAGGGACAAATTCTCTGTTTCGCTCTAGAACGGTTCAGAAGAGCCTCGGGGCTTGCCAAATTGTGACAGTGTCTTAAAATAGAGCCCATTTCTCTCCTCTGCATCACTATGCATCTGTCTCTTTAACAGTACTCAAAGAAAAAAAATACATAATTGCATTACATGCCTATCAGCTGTTGCTCGAATTAGATTTTCTGTGCTGCAGTGCACTGCACTCTAATTTTGATTCCTGCTGGAACAAATAAAGCATTTAAGCGTCCCAACTGATTTTAAAGACCTTAAGATATCAGACTTTTTATCCCAACATTAGTTTCAGTCATTAAGGTCTTGGACATTTTTCAAGGTCTCAATTCCTGAAGTCAGGTTGATATCAGAGAAGCTGGCTTGAAAAAAATTGTGAAAACTAAAACAATCTTAAGACAGAGAGTGTTGGGTAACTGTTATTATATTTGAAATCCTGAGACTTGTGCATACTTCGGGTCATCAGTATTTCCAAGAGTATCACCCAGCCTGGCCTTTTTACTAGGACGGAAAAATGAACGTGTGTTGTCTCTGTGCCCTCATTCCCTTCCCAGGTCCCGAGAGCAGTCCTCCTGCAAGCCCGGTCCCAGCTTGCTCCCAGCAGCAAGTCATCCAGCACAACACCATAACGACCTCCTCCTCCGTCAGTGACGTCGTGGGAAGCTCCACTCTCACCCAGCTCGCCAGCCACAGAACAGACATCAACCCCATCCTTTAAAAGTGGTTGATCAGAAACTGCTGGGGGAGTGTGGTAGCGTATCAAAGCGTCCTCTCTGCTAAGGACATTTGCAACCGTAACTCAAGCCTGGAAGATTCCTCAGTTCTTGAAAGACTCTGGCTATTCATTTTTATAGTTATTAAAATGTCTTTTATACTTAGTTACATAAAAGGGAGTTACGCAATTAATATGCTATCAGCTTGAGAAATGCTTTGGTGCTCTCTCCATTTTTTTGGTACCAGTTACTTGTTTATAAACCTGTTTCTGTACATAGTCATGTTTGCTTCTCACCAATCTAGCCTGCAGCCTCAGAAATACAAAGTTGTGTTAAACTGCAGCTTGTTAGCCGATGTGAGGCATGAAAAGTATTAAACAGAGTCAAACATAGGTAACTAGGAGTAATTAGGCTATAAATATAGAGCGAGGGCATCTGCTGACAGCATAATAAAAAAGAGTTAGCGTTGTGCTATCAGCAGACCGCGTCTTGCATTCAGAGCCTCTTTCAGAGCAGTTATATGGGATGTGGCTTCAGGACAAAATCAAGCCCAAATAGCATGCTTTTTTTGTCTAGCCCTCCCCCTTCTCCTCTCTCCTCTACCCTGGTCTTTTTCTCCTACAGTTATTCTCACACCTTCCTTTTCCCTTCCCTTTTCATTTCCCAGCTTTTTTTTTCTTGGGTTTTTTGTTTGTTTTTTTTTTTTTCATTCCAAGGCTTTCTCGCTTCCCTCTTTTTCTCAAAGAATGGTAATGAACAAGCAAAAACTTCAAGCCCACCTAAAAACTGTTGGCACGGCTGCTGCTTTCACTAGCTCTTCACCCACAGCTGGGCTGCGTCAAGCATTTGGCCTTTAAAAAATACAAATGCTCCTGATTTAGTGTTTTTAATAAATAGGGGAAGGCGAAAACAGCACAGCCGCAGGTGAAGCAAGATGGTGAGCCAGCTGTGTTGATGCTAGCAGCCCTGTAGGCTTCTGTGGTGCAGTAGAGGCATAGCAAGCAACACCTGAGAGTCACAGCAAGTTTTTGAACTGCCAGTCATTAATGTAGGAAAATCCATGTAGTATATAATAATTCAGAAAAGTTCTGTTCCCTAACCTGGTTGCGTTGTTCTAGCAACGAATTTAACAGCCTCAGGCTTCATGGGCTATAAATGAAAAATAAATCAGTGTAATGGTTCTGACCAGTTGGAAAAATGCCATTTTTAATTCCCAGGGAAAGACCTGCTCTCTGCAGGCACTCCTTTAAGCGTTCACAGACTGATCCCAAGCTGGCAGACTGCAGTGTAGCTTCACGGACTTTAATGGCACTTAACACTCGTTTACCACGGGTAAGGAATTGTTCTCTAGGATGCGAAATAATTTTTAGAAGGCATGCAGCGGCTAAAAAATGCTGCAAGAATGCCAAGTCCCACACTTGGGATAAAATACAGTCCTGCAAAGAGGGTCTGGAAAAGAGCCTTATGCCACAATTAAGGTTTTTGTTTGGACTCTGAGCCTGCCCCTCAGCGCAACTGATTTGCATCCCAGAGTGGTCCCGGTGATTGATGGGAAAATCAGACAGAGATGATGCCAGTTAATTATGCTTCCTTGCTGTATATTGGGACCTGATTTTGCTCTCAAATCTGTCAGCGGCAAAACCTCCCGCTGCTCGCCCAGGGAGCAGGCTCCGAGCTGGTGAAAAATGTTCAAACATTTTGAGCTGCATCTTTAATAGCAAAATTCACGTTATTCCCAGAAAATGCTCTAGCCCTGAACACACTTTGTTCTGCAGCAAAGCTGTCTTCCTCAAAGACTGTGTCTTTGGTCTTTAGAGGAGTCATGGGTTATAAAAGGATGGGTCTTCTCCATGTGGGAGGAAAAGTGAAACAATTGAAGTGTGAGGAGGCACTGAAAGGAACAGGGCCTTTCTGGAAGGGAAAGCAAATTTCTGAGCATCATTCATTGCCGAATTAGTTCTTATCTTGGTGACTAACTTTTTATCAGTATTCTTTTCTTTAACAGCTCGCTTTCCATTTATGCAAATACATTCAAAAGAGGATTTTTAATGTACAGTGTAAATCTTGACTTGATTATATAGTCTAAGAACCAAAAAAAAATTACGAAAAAATACAAATGTAAAGGATTTTCTATTATATTTTAGACAAACATATACTTTTAAAGTGTTTTAAATACTGAATCTATAATTTTTTTTAATCTCCAGTTGTAATAGCTAAATGGTTTTGCTTCATCACGGCTCCCAAGGGAACTTTTTTCAAATATGCAGTCGAGAAAAATGTTCCAGCTGAGTATCCACTATGTAAAAAACCCAAATAAGCATTTCCCCTACATCTGAATTTCATCATTCACCATCAAAAAGGAAATGCCATTACAGGGTTAATTTTAAAAACTTTCCCTCTATATGGGTAGCGCTTAAATACATTAAAAAATAAAAATCAAAGTTGTTGGTAATATCAGAATACCCAGTTGAGCTACACTGCACTAGAATTACGGTTTAGCTTCATTTTATTCAGTCTCCTCAATTAAAATATTTAGCTGTTAAAATGAAAGCCTCTACATAAAAAAAGAAAAAAAAAAAAGGAAAAAATACAAAAACCTTGCCTAAGTTTTGTTAAATTCAGCAACTTGACAGTTTGACTGATGTGTATTATATATAGCTCAATTATTTCTTTTTTTAATGCTAACTAGGCAAGCCAACCACACATGTTGGCCTAAATGTGTAATTACAATGAAATGTCTCCTCTCTATACTATTGGCCTTTAGGTATAATCCTTGCTAGTGATGTGGAAATAAGTAAAGGATGAAAAGCTATTTGCTATTGCTTCTTGTAACTCTGTCGCAGGTTCACAGGCCAAGACAACATGCAGCATATTTATATCGGCTGTATCATCGGGAAAAGGACCAACCGTACCAGGCACCTTATATTATTCATCAGATTTGCTTCCACATTAAAATGCTCTTGTTTTCCAGGGGAGTGATCCTGCAGCCTTTCCTCAAGCTGCTGGTCCAACCAGGCACTGGAGGCTCCCTGAGCAAGGGCTACGGGAGAAGCCCCAGCCCTCTGTCTCCAGGATGTCCCTCTGCCATGTGGTCCGTGGCAGCAGCCTCTTCCTAAGCACGTCACTCTAAATGCACTTCCTAGGCTCTTTCCATCGAGGAGGAATCCTGCTACGAGCTACTTCTGGAGACTGCTCCACTTTCCTCTCGCCCTGCCAATCCAGCCTGTTGCCAGGCTCACCAGGCTCTGTGCCCTATCCCACTGCCAGCGAAGGACAACTCAGACCACTTCCGTCATCCACTCTCCAGGGCACTCGCAGGGTGGTGAGCCTTGGCCAGTGCCTTGCTCAGGAGGAGGTGTTACTGGTGATAGCATCTCTTGTGTGTGATGTTGGAGGCAGGTTGGAAATCTCAGCCACGGACAACTGCAATACTTTGATCAGAAAGAAATGATGCTGCGATCCAGCTCCGGCACCCCCAGCCCCCCTTCCCCAAGTCAATTTATGCAAGCCATATTCATAACGCTGCCTGTGGGAGACAAGTAGTTTGTGTGCTATCATGGTGTGTTTTATAAGGACAACGGCGATGATGATGATGATTTATGGAGAATTTCACGCTGTTGGGAGTTGATTCCTGCTATGAAGCTAAATGTCTGCTGCCCATATTCTGAATAGTGGAAGGTCAATGGTTCAGTGCCTCAGTGCGTGTGGATTTAGTGTTAATGACTCAGTCCTGTTAACTAACAAGCCAGCTATAACTGTTGTTAAATGCCCAACTTTTGAGGATTCATATTTTTTTAAGCAACAATATTTAGTGTTGAAAACTAGCCTTTTAGTTTAGGCAAAATGTGCTTTTTAGCAGCTAATACCTTTTTTAAAAAAAAAAAGCGTATAGAGTGAATTTATGAAAATTCATGAGGACCAAAGCAACTTTAAAACAGGAATCTATTAATTTAGTATTCACATAGAATTTTATAAAGTATTTATTAATAAATGTTATTTTAACACATTCCATTTGAACAGTATTCTTGTACAGAATCTGTTTGTTGTTTTTTTTTTTTAAAGTTACAATATTAGTTTTGCAATAAACTACTCTAGGTGTGTGTGCATCTTAATCTTTCAGGGTCTCAAGCAGAAGTCATCCATCTAAGATGGAAAAGCTTGCTGAGGTCAGTTGTACAGAGATTCCTAGAATTAAATGTTTTCCTTAAAGCAGCATCTGCTTTTTTTTTTCCCTTCTTTTCTTTTTTTCTTTTTTTCATTTTGTAACAGTGAAACAAATTATAAACCTTCGGTTGTTTCCTATGTATTGGAAAATGTGCTTTCTCATTTTAGAAAGCATGAGTCAACATATAACTGGAAAGCCTGTCTTTTTTTTTTCCTGCTTTTTTTTCTTTAAGGCTGATTTTATACATCACCACAGAAGATCTAATAACCCCATCCTCTTTTCTTGTCTAATATCACATAGTGAGTTGCACTATACTGCCTTATCATTGCCTCTTCAGTCCTCTTACTAAGCAGTGTTCCTTAGATTTAGACCATTGAAGCTCCATTATACATCAGAGAAAATTACTGGAGGGGGAAGAAGAGAAAAAAATTGATCTGTAGACATAAAACCTAAACTGTGCCTATAAAACAAAACCAGTTACAACTAATTAGTATCTTACTTCTACATTTCAATTATTTATATTCTTTTAAAATTGCACTTTAGCTCTTGCTCTCTTTCTTGCTCTCCCTTGTTGAATCATTTATAAATACTCTTGTAAAAGTTTTGCACCAGATACATTTATATGCTTTCACTGGTGGCATATCTACAACTTGTCTCTCACACCTGCCCAAGCGGAGAAGCTGAGACCAGCCAGTCTGCAGTGTGACTTAGACTTTACACCCTCTTCATGACAGCATATAAATGTTTTATTATGCAATGTGTGTGATGTGAGGCGGCATCTAAGCTACATTTATAATCTCTCATCCCAAGAACCAAAGTGTCCTGTATATCGTAAGGTCAGGAGACTGGCTCTGTTGTGCATTGTGATGCACTTTGACTGTTGTCCAACTCACAGTAGCTGCAAAGCTGCAGTGATAACAGTGGCCATACTATGTATTAGAGTTCTGAATCAATAAAATATGTTGCCTTATAACTTGACTAGGGACAGCACCTTTAAAAAAAAAAAATAAAAGAGACAAAAAACTTCTAAAGACAAACAAAAGCAATAAAATCTCAAGCGATTTGAACACCAAAAACCAAAAAAGGTTCAATTTTTCAACATCTGAAATGATCATCTTACTGCAAAGGCAAAAGAGACTGTTTACATCCATAACCTCTTTTTGGGTTGTTTTTTTTTTTTCCAGAGCTTACAGTTATCTCAGTTTTATCAGTGGCTTTACACTTAAGAGCTAAATTGCTCACCATTATTGGTTTTCCATAGCTTTCAAAATTACTTTATAGCAAATCCTAAACTGCATGAGGCCAAAAATGTCAGTGTTCAAACACACTCAGAGACAAGATTGATTCTCTAAGTGGAAATCCGATCCTTTCCCAGGCTCTCCTTGGACTGGAATCGATAACTGCAACTCGTTATATTTAGATGACTGTGTAATACCTGGGATTCAGGATCTCCAGTTCTACATTTATGCAAGTTAAATGTTAGTATTGCTGTTTCACCTGGTGGAACTGTTCACAAAGCCCACAGCCGTAGCCTGCCATCTGATGCCGTGCGGGTCTTAGACTCAAATATCTTGACTAAAAATCTGTGTGACAGCCTTCTGAATGAAGACTGAAAGCTCATTCTGGCTTTGCAGAAACTGCAGCAGTGTCCTGGGGCCAGGGAGGTGGGAGCATTGATTGGGCATTTCAAGGGAAATGTTTTCCTTGCTGGAATCTAGGAGATTTCAAAGAAATATTTCCCCCACCCCACAGAGCTTAGATTGCAAGGAGTTCCCTGACATAGATCACCTTTAGCATGCTTCCACAAGAAAAACTACTTTGCACGAAAGGT